>JANRMT010062791.1:68330967-68352807 GCA_026402145.1 Polypterus bichir lapradei
CCTAACTTCCAGTTTTATTACTGGGCAGCAAATATACAGGCGATAAGAACCTGGACACAAATAGAAGAACATACACAGGCTTGGTCCGCAATAGAAGTAAAATCCTGCAGTACTTCTTTGTATTCCTTGCTCTGTGCTCCAATAAACACACGTTATCGGCAATACACTAATAACCCAATTGTGCTCCACTCACTTAGAATCTGGAACCAATGTAGAAAGCATTTTAAGACGGAGAAGCTTCTATCTGTTGCACCCCTGCAAGAGAACCACCTCTTTCAACCTTCACAAACATATGCAGTTTTTAATATTTGGAAAAAATTTGGAATTAACTCGCTTAGAGATCTTTATATAGACAACGTCTTTGCATCCTATGAACAATTACATTCCAAATTTAACATTCCAGCTACACATTTCTTTCACTATCTTCAAGTCAGAAACTTTGTTAAACAAAACCTTACAGATTTTCCTCATCTTGCACCCTCAACCATGCTGAAAAAAATATTGCTCAATCTCAAGGACTTAGACTCCATCTCTACAATATATAAAATCATTTTACAATCCCTCCCTTTCAAAGATCCGAGAAGACACTGGGAAAAAGATCTTTCAATTAATATATCAGAAAAGGAGTGGAAAGCAGCAATGCAGAGAATTCACTCGAGCTCCATATGCGCAAAACATACAATCATACAACTCAAAATTATATATCGAGCACATCTGTCTCGACTAAAACTTTCCAAAATGTTCCCAGGGCATGATCCAACCTGCGAACGTTGCAACCAAGTCCCAGCCTCACTAGGTCACATGTTCTGGTCCTGCACCAAATTAACATTATTCTGGACAAACATTTTTAATTACCTTTCAGATAGCCTTGGACTCACAATCCCTCCAAAACCATTAACAGCTGTGTTTGGTGTTCTTCCAGATGGGTTTAAAGCGGAGAAAGACAAACAAATTGTGATTGCATTCACTACACTTTTGGCACGTGGACTTATTCTCATAAACTGGAAAAACCCAAACTCTCCTCTTTTAAGTCAGTGGGAAACAGATGTGTTATATTATTTGAAGTTGGAAAAAATCAAATACTCAGTTAGAGGATCCGTACAGACTTTTTTCAAAACATGGCAGGATCTAATCAGTAATATTTTAAAATAAGTTCATAAGGCACAGAGAATTTATTAATTTAGGTATGTTTACAAGCCTAAATTTGAATTTAACGCCGTTTGGCTTGCTCTCTCTCTCAAGGGTGGGGATCGATCTGTTCTTAATTTTTTCTCTTTGTAAAAACTTGATTGCTTTGTATGGATTGTAATAAAATTAATAAAAAATAAAAATCAAAAAAAAAATTACACTGACATTGTAACTCAATTGTGAATAGAATGAATTCAAATCAAATTTTGTGTACAACATGCAGTTGTTAGTCTTAAGAGCTAATTAGGTGTGGATGAATTCCTACTCTTTAGTTGTGAGCTTTTAAAGTTCAAAGTTTTTAAAGCAAATACCAATAACAATCCAAGCACTGTTCAGAAGCTGACAAAATTCAAAATATGAATTTAGCACTTTGAAAGAAAGACTGTTTCTAATTTTGAGTTTAATCCAAAGCTTGAACATTTAGGGCCGGTTTCCCGTACGGGGATTAAGCCTAGTCGTAGACTAAATGTCATTTTAAACCTGGATTTATTGAAGTAGCTTTCTCACACATGGATTACAATAGTCTCAGACTTGCACTAGTCTTGACTTAAACAATTGGATTTCTAGAAGTAGAATTAGACCTAATCCAGATCTAAATTAAGTCTTAAATTAAACCTGGTCAGAAGCAGGTTTAACCTCAGATTAAAAACTGCTTGCCTCAAGGCTCACGTCCACAGTAGCAAAAAATGGATTACCTTGACTATTTCAATGACAGTAAGAGACCACCACCAAGACCAGAAAGAAGGTTGCTAAAAGACAGGAGCAACCCACTAAATGATTTTGATGATTTACATTTTCTTGACCGTTTCCGTATGTCAAAGGAAAATGCAACAGAAATAATTGGTTTGCTGCAGCCCAAGCTTTCAGGTGACTTAGTCAGAGGCACCCCTATTTCTCCTTCCTTACAAATATTAATTACCTTAAGGTTTTTGGCATGTGGAACCTTCCATCAGGAAACTGGGGATTTGTGTGGTGTAGGTGAATCAACAGTGTGCAAAATAGTACACAAAGTCTGCAGTGCTATATGTGAACTGAAAAAGGATTTCATCAAGTTCCCAAATGCTGCTGAACAGGCCACCTGCAAGGTAGATTTCTATGAATATGGGAACTTCCCTGGAGTCATTGGTTGTATCGATGGCTGCCACATTCCCATCAAGTGTCCCTCTACAGCAGATGCTGAGGAATTCAGAAATCGTAAAAACTGGTTTTCAATAAATGTACAAGGAGTGTGCACTCCCACTATGCAGTTCTCCAATATTGTTGCACGCTGGAAAGGTTCAACTCATGACTCAAGGATTTTCCACAACTCCTCTTTATATACTCAGTTTGAAGCAAGACAACACTCTGGAATTCTACTTGGTGACAGTGGGTATGCGCAGACAAACTTCTTGTTCACCCCTTATCTCCATCCAGTCAGACCAGAGCAACAGCGCTATAACCAAGCTCACATTCTCACCAGAGGGCTAATAGAGCGCATGTTTGGTGTATGGAGGAATCGTTTCCAGTGTCTCCGAAATACACTGCGGTTTGAACCTAGGAGGTGCTGCATTGTTATTATTGCAACAGCAGTGCTTCATAATTTTCTTAAACGGTGCGGCTGCCCAGACCCTGATATTGAAGATGATGATGACCAACATGTCCCCATCCCTGAGCTAGCCAATGACAGAAATGGACTTGCTTACAGAGATGCTTTTGCTTTGCAGCACTTCTCATAAATGTGCCTTGAATGATACATAAATGATTGGCATAGACAGGTAAAAAAATTTCAGGAATTTTTTTTTATTTAACTGAGGTTTGGTTCCAAAGACAATTGACACTGCTGCTGCTTCATCTCTCTCTCTTTCATAGACAACTCAAGATGAAGAATTTTCATTTTGACTTCATGTTCTTCTTTTAAATATTTTAATTTACATTCATGGAACTCTATGGCAAGTTTCTCATGAATGGTCATCCTTTTCCCTCTTGACCTGCTGCCTGGATTAGAGACTGCTGGATGCTGACTAATGCTACCGCAGGAGACTGGATGCTGCTGCATGTTGGTGCTGGCTGCTGATGGATTCATTTGAGCCTCTTGACTGTTCCCTGCGCCCCCCAAGTCCTGGGTGAAGATCAGGTCATCTTTGTATGGAAGAAAAATCTAGTATTACATTTGACTTCAACAATAAAGGTCATTACGTCATTTTTGTTACAAGACATGACTTGCATTTAATTACTGTATGTTGGATGGGATAACACATGTTACTGTAAATGAGACATGTCCTATCAAATGAGTCTTTGAAAGATTCCTCACCTGAACTGTCCAAATGGTCAACATCTGGAATACCTTCCAGGGGTTGCTGACTTTCAATAATCCCAGCCAACAAGTCCCCCAACTCCTCTGTGTCTGGTGGAACTGGAAGTCCCCCACCTGTCTTGAAACGCTCTTGACGCGTAGCAGCAGTTGTTTTTTTCAGGTTTATTTTTATGTTTTTCCACAGGACCTTTACAAGATAATATACACTCTGAAGTTGGAGTTCTACATAATATTGTTTTCTCTTTACATTTCATTAATGAAAGCATTTATAATTTACTGATTTGTAAGAATGGGGCAACAATAAATCATACCTGAACTTGTTGGAGTGTCCGTTTGGTTACTTTTTCATTTGAGTTGAATTCATTCAATATGGAAATCCATGCTTTCTTCTTCTTGTTTTCTGTACCTGAATCATGCTGTTTGTTTTCAATTACAGGATAGTTTGATACAATTTGTTTAAAAAGGGTCTTCTCAAATTCACTGAAGTTTTTTGAGCGTTTTCTTTTGTCTTTATCCATTTTTTGGTTAAGTGTAATGACTCCTGTTCCACACACTCCTTAAGACTAATGAATTACAAGTATTCCATACCAGGTTTTTATAGCAACCTCTCCTTAGCCACATGTGCATGCCATTAATCTAATCGGGTTTCCAAAAGATGATCTCACTTGTCCTTGATTACCTTAATCTGAGACTCTGTAGTCTAGAACTAGTTAATCCAAACTTAAGCAACATCTCAGAAAGTCAGTTGTTTAGTGTGGATTAATTTAAGTAGAATTAGCCTAGTCCTGGTTTATTTTAAGCCCTTAACGGGAAACTGGGCCATAATAAAGTTTAGACTTTTCATATGCAGTAGCGGTATACTTACAGAATATCCTGTACATATGTTATGAATATGGAGAAAGTAATGTGCAGGATACATCATATTGTATTTATTAAAATGGGCAATAAAACAGAACATTTTCAGATCACAAAATCAGTACAACCATGATGAAACCCCAACCAGCTACCAGACTGCAACAATAAAAGAACAAAATATTCCTCTAAAATTCAATAACACACCTCAACTCTAGAGTGCAAGCCAAAATACATGGTGACACATGTATTAAACGGAGGGTATTAAGGCCAGATTTCAAGAATTCAATCCCAGTTCTAAGATAGTAATGATAGGTGCTGCTTCATTGAGGGATTATTTGTGGAGTGGCACACTGGTAAACCCAGTTACTTTTTTTGTTGAGTCTAAATAGGTTCTCCTCCAGGTACTCCAATTTTCCCTTCCACATCCTCAAGGCATACATGTTAGGTTCACTGGAGATTCTCAGTCCGTCGGTATGTTAGTTAGCACTGCGACAGACTGTATTCCTGACCAGGCATGCTTTCTGCCTTGTATCCAATGAGGCTGGGACAGACACTGGCTTTCCAGAACCTTGACTTGGATTATGTTGGTTTGCAAATGTTAAATTATTTGTTAAAATGTCTGTGTTTATAAATGAGTACAGCACTACAAATTTAATTGAATATATCCAGGTGTTGTTCCAGCCTAGTGCCTGATGATTACTGGGATAGGTTCCATTTGCTATGCAGTCCTGCTCTAGATAAACTGGATAGGAAGATGGATGGATAACCATTCATTCAGTGAGGCTAGGACTTACCTGTTTCATGTTGTGACTTCTATGGAATACTGTCAGTCAATAATCAGACAGGAAGTAGCCCTATTCAATACATGTACATAAAACAAAAAAAACTAATCTGCACAGTGCACATGCCCCAAGCCAGATAAAAATGTCTATGAGAACTTTACCTGTCATATGTAACATCCAACTTATTATACACTTAGAATTATTAGATTAGGAGTTGTTGTACGTTTTCTGTGTAAGTTAGAGTTCTTCTCTTTTCAGTTCATTCCTTTATATTCTGATTACCTCAGTGTATGTTTCTGAAAAACAAATCATGCTGCAGTATTTGATTTTAAGATTAAAAAACAGAGAATACAGCTTAGAGATAGCTCTTAACTTGTACCTTAATCTTTTGAAAAGCCATTTAGTCATCTTCTTCCTGTTTAGATATTTAAAATATTTTTCTTATTTGAAGGTATAACAGCTTGCTTCTTTAACACTTGTGTCAGCCTGAGATTGCTGCTATAAGAGCCCATCTTTAGCAAACAGTCAGCCAGCATGAGCACTGAAATTAGATTTGTCAAACAATAATTTACTATATTTTCCTGAAATGATAATTATTACATATTCTCCTTGTTTTCTAAGTCCTGCAGTGGAAATGTCAATATGATATAAAAATTATCTACAAGATTGCATTATTACCCTAAGTTCTTGTCTATAAGCCGCGGCTTATCTAAGGAAAAAAGTTGTGAAAATGAAAAAATAGAATATCGGCTTATACATAAGTCCGGCTTATACACAAAATCAATTTATTAAAAAACGTTATACATTTTAAAAAATTTATTTTTATTAATCAAAGCCATCAAATTCTTCATCAGATTCAGTATTAAAGAGATCAAACATCTCGTTAAAAGATTCTGGAATATCAGATTCGATTTGATCTTCGGATTCTTCTTCAGATTCTTCTTCACTATCAGTGGCACGAGATATCACAGTTGTTAGCACTTCGGTTGGATATTCGCAGATATTCGCGGCTTTAAATGCATTTTTAATGCAATCCGCGATTACTTCACTCCAACATTCGTCGATCCATTGACATACTTCAGCATAAGAGGCCCTTTTGATTGATCCAGACTTAGTGAATGAATGGTAACCATTGACCATCCAGTCCTCCCATTTCTCACGCATTTTGATTTTAAAAGATTTATTAACGCTTAGATCCAGTGGCTGTAATTTAGATGTCAGTCCTCCAGGAATAACAGCCAATTGTGAATACTTTTTCACCTTTTCTTTGATTTCTTCTGTGATGTGAGGTTGAGCCGAATCGTATATTAAAACTGATTTCTGGCAAAAAAATTAATTCTTGCGTTTACGCCAAATGTTTTCTAACCAATAGCTGACCATATCCGCGTCAACCCATCCCTTTTCGTTTGTTGTGACAATAACTCCTTTAGGGAAGACATCTTTAGGAATAGTTTTTCGTTTGAAAATCACTAAAGGTTTGCATTTTCCACCATCGGCTGTAGCACACAAGACAACAGTAAAATTGCACTTTTCATTGCCAGTGGTAGTGATTCTGACATCAGTTGATCCCTTTGTCTCAACTGTGAAACCACTGGGCATATCGAAACTGATGGAGACCTCATCCATATTCCCGATATGTTCGAAATTGACTCCATTGATCGCATTTTTGACAAAAACCCCAAAGACAGCCATTTTCTCTTCCCAATCCTGTGGTAACTTCTGTCCAATAGATGTAATGGCTCTTACAGATAAGTTGTGTCTTTTCATAAACAGAAAACACCAACATTTGCTGCCTTTGAAGTCATTGATTTTTAAATGTTTTGCCAATTCTTTCGCTTTCAAATGAATTCCAGTGGTCGACACTCTTCTATTTTCATTGCGTCTGGAGATAATCCATGTCTTCAATTGTGACTCCAATTCCGGCCAAAACTCTTTTCGGGACCGACGGCAGCACTTCTTCGGATGCATTGCTTTTATAACAGGCTTTTGTTTTTTCCATCGCCAGATGTTTGACTCGTCTGTTCCGAACTCTTTAGCCGCCGCCGCATTGCCATACTTTTCGGCATAGCTCACCGCTTCAAGTTTTCGATGATTGGGATAAGATTTTCGAGTCTTCTTTACATTATCCATTTTAACAAATTACACAAAACAAAAATTTAACAAAATCACAATTTAAATGACCGCTACACGCGCATGTTGACTCGGCGACGCCCAGAGCAGAAAGAACGCGCTCCGGCCACTCCAACCGCGCCATGCGGGGAGTGAGAGAGACGCCAATATCTCACACTCTCTCCCCCCTTAAAGAAATTAAATGGGTGCGAGTGAGACCACTGACCTCCCTCCTTTCTATTAGTTATAGGTTATAGTACGTTCGGCTTATCCATGAGTCCGGCTTATCTATGATAAGATTTTATTTTAAAAATTCGTATGATTTTTGGTCTCCGGCTTATACACGAGTCCGGCTTATAGACAAGAACCTAGGGTACATTTAAAACGTTCAATAAGTGAAAACTACTTCCTCCTAAAATCTTCAAAAAACTCCTAACCATGGATGATCCTTCTACACAGAATAGCAATATACTAACAAATGTCAACTCAAAGCACCTAAATTTAATTTTTTTTGCATTCATTTGGAATTTAGGTGACATTTTTGATACTGATCTATATATGGAGGAAACTTCTCAAGTAATGTTGGACCTGCTTATATTAGAAAAAAGAGGAAATAAAAAATAAGGTGGTTTTGGTATTTTGGTAGTGCTGAGTTCATTTTTTTTACTTATTCCAGAGTTCATCTTTGGCAATTGTCTTTGTTTGAAGATTTTTATTTTGTTTCCTATATTGTATTACTAGAATGTATGACCATACATTTAATGTTCTTATGAGCTAGAGTTAAGCTTTGGTGCCAATTTCAAAATTCTTCTTGTAACATTTAACATTGTTACTGGCCCAGGCCATCTTCAAACAGCAAGATATATTAATGCCTAGACTCTTGACTGTTCATTACACTCATTAGATGTAGTCCTTTTTAACCTTTCAAAATATGAAATAATCCTCTTGGTATTGTAAGGGAAGCCTAATAATCTGTTTGAAGACTACAACTATACAATCATTTTCTCACATCTGCATTTTGAGCAGTTCATACTGTTACTTTTATTTATATTACACTCCTTGGCATTAACCTCGAGCATCTCTTCGGTTCAGAATTCAATGTAAATACAGTTAAACACTAATGACTCTCAGGTTAAGCTGTTCTGATCCAATATACAGCATTAAGATCAAATAATTGTTGAGGCAGTATTCTGCTGCTGTCTACTTTAGTGAATAAAATAACATTAGGCTGCAAAAAAAAAACCAACAAAATTTAATGCATTTTGCTACTTTAAGATCTGTATTCGTGATTGGGAAGGATCCTTCAACCAGAACACTGTAGTTTTAGAAACGGAACCATTAGTTGAATAAAGAAATAGTAATGACAATGTGAATTGACCATTAGATGTTGACATAGATAGTGAATCTGATGCATACAGCAGTGTATGACCAAATCACCACAAAACGACTGGTGAATTCGGTTTCCTGAAAGTTCACCATGGTGGAAGTAGGTGAGTGGCAAAAAGGTAAAACACTTGCACTCAAGTAGAAAAAGCAAGAAAGACATTAACCTCTAAGCATTGTTCACAATGCAGTAACTGACAATGTCTGTGTCAGGGGAAATGTCAATAAACTTTGTGCTGTAGTAGTCTACAATACCACAAGGTGCATATTGATCATGTGGATCAAGCACTGACATTCTACCCTTTACTCTGCTAGCAATAGAAAAAATATAAGAAAAGTGTGCAAAGAAACTCACTGTTCCTATTGCAAAATCGGGCTGTGCAATGGTGACTGTTTCAAATCATGTCACATCAAGGACGTGTACTAAATTTGCATCAGTACAGCAATGGGCATACCTTTCCTGCTGTATTTATGTATATGTTTTGGTATTTACATGTTTCTGTTACGATAACATTTTTTCTTGTTGAAAACAATTCAATGTTTTTGGCTTGTTTTTCCAAGGGTAAACATAACACTGAGGAGGCTATCTACTCTTTACCATTCTGTTTTTTTCTGTGTGTGCTACTGTGAGAACTGATGCCACTGCTACAACACCTTGACAAAGTTATTTTTGGTCTTGGATGGAAAGGGCTGAATAGTTGAAGATAATTATTGTCAAAGGTAATGTACAGTATATAACACTAAAAACGCATATAACTGTGCCTCAATTATGGACTTGGGCACATACCACAGCCTTCTGAAGGATTCTGTTGCTACTGCTGTTGATATCATCACACATATCCACCCAAAGGCAAATTCAGACCAGCTTATCTAACTGACAGAATATTTTGGGCTGCAGAAAAGAGTTCTGCATTAGCAACCACAAAAATATAAGAACTTCCAGTCCCCGGGTATCATAGTTAGGAAATTATTCCAGAGTCTGTGTCTTTGCACAAATATTCTAAACCCGAAAATAAAAACGTTATTTGTTTAGAAACAATGCATATTTTAAGTGCACTATATTAAAAGGTAATCAAATAGAAGTTTCATTCAGTAGCCACAATCGATCTAAATGTTAACACACATTAAATGAAAGAATGTCATTACAGTAAGTTGTTTGAAAAAGAAAAAAAACATGTAGTAAAACTTACTTGAAATACCATTTCAGAGCAAAATTGCCACTGATCTCAGACTAGTGGCTTTGAGACATTTGGCTAGCCCCAATACATTGTAATGCTAGGTTTTCATGTCTAGCATCTTAACATTTATGTTTCAAAGCAATATTGCATCTTGAATACTAAATAAACTCAATTAATTACTTAGCAAAACTATTCCAGACTTTAATTGTTGGCTTTTCAAATGTGGCATGTGAGGGCTCTTCTCATGTAATGCTTTTCAATCTTATAATATCATAAAATACGTAATATGTTTTGCCACATCCTAGCTCTGTATAGTACATATGTTTGCATACTATAAAATTTAGCAGATATAATACGTTTGCATTTGTTTATCAAAAATATATTTTTTTTAGGTTATAGTATGTTGAACAATATGGGTATCCAGGAACAGCAGTGGTAGCCCCTTTGGCATTCAAGGGAAAAGTTTTTGAATGCTTTGTGAGTTTTCCTTTCAACCACTTTCTTAATTAGTGACCAATTTCTGCTGTTAATTGAATTTTTTCCCCTTCATTTTAACTGCCTTGTTCTTTCAGACTCAGCCCTCTGAAATGCTTCTTTTTTCCTTAAATGGCAGCCAAACAAAAATGAGATGTGAAGTGAGCCAGCAGGTGACCAGCTAAGTCAGGGCCTCAAACTCCAACCTATTTCTTAAATAGAAATCAATTCTCATTGTTATTTAAACCTGTTATTTAATTTGATGGCTTGCTGGTGCTCTCATTCTGTCACACCAGACATTTCCAAAAGTGTTGATTTTCTTTTTACTAAGTCCTTTGTCAAAATGTTTTGTGAACCTAATTAGATCCAACATTACTGAGACCTTCACTATTTTTTTCCAATTATTGCATGATCAACACTGTTTAGCTGGTGGACTCATTTCGTGTACCATTGGCTGCTAGTCAAGGAAAAAATAAAGGGCCTGAATCTTAAACGGCAAATCAACTAAATTTAGGGCAAACAAAGTAAATTAGCAACAAAAAATGGTCACTAAAGAAAATTAAGAAAATTGTTAGAATGAAAACCCACAGTCATGGTAGCCATTACTCTGTGGGATGGAGGCATGCCCTACGAAGGTGGGGACATGAAGCAAAGCTGAAAAGAACAGAGATGAGAAAGTTCAGGTGGAAGTGTGTCAAGTGTCAAGGAGTGAGAGGAAGATAAAAGCTTGGTGTGAAAACAATATAGTAGGTGTTTTAGGGAGGAGAAACAGACAAAAAATGTTTGTGCATGTGGTAATGTGCTTTACTGGCAATACCAGTAATTAAATAAAATTAGTTTTGTGTCCTCTGCAGGGTTATAAGAGAGAGATTTGTTTGGAAAAAATGGACAAAAAGTGTAAAGAAATTAAACTTGCCCTTTTGTCCTTTTAGTGCAGAGAGACATCTTCGCTGACGATATGAGCGTCTTTTGGGGAGCGTCGCGGCGGGTCTCGTCAGTGGCGGTTTTAGGCATGGGCGAACGGGGCAGCCGCCCGGGGCAGCATTTTTTCATGACATGTGGGGGGCGGCACACGAACTTGGAGGAAAAAAGAAATCATCTGTGCCGCTAAGCGGTTTTCTATTATCTATGATACCTGCGCCGCCCCTGCTGCTGAAGGAGCCGCACAGAAGCTGAGCGAGCGGAGAGGAGAGGGGATGAGGGGTGGTGGGGGGTTGGGGGGGAGGAGGCGCAGAGTACAGTTCACCTCTCCCAAATGAAGCGGACAAGGAGGGGGGCTAAACTATGTCAGTGACACCTGACTTTCTTACAAATAACGCACATTTCATTCAAAATATTTTAAACACAGACCAATAATTGGCACATTTTAATTTATTTATTTAATTGTGTGAAATGGCTAATAAAAATAGGTAATAAAAAACGATTATGATGTGGAGGTGAATTGGTTTAGTCTTGACTTCTGGTCGTGAGTGACAGCGTTGGGGGATGATGGGAAATCTGTTGATTGCCGATTACTTAGTAAACACAGCGAAGGAGAGAAAAAGGCCAAAGCTGTCAGGTGCCCAATTTAGGAAAAAAAGAAAAGATGATGAGGAGAAACGGGCAAAAGATAAAGGTATGCAACAATATTCTCTCTGTATGATTAAGGTATTCATGTCATTGTGTTAATTAGTGGTATAACGTTAACTCTTACTTTGTTAGCTTTCTTGCTTATGATGCATGCTATGCTTACCTTGCTAAAAAAAAAAAAAAACACAGTAAAAGCCTAATATACAAACCATCACAGAAATTCTAATGGTTTCTATTAAATATCATTGTGAACCATTAACTTTTTTCCAGTGAAACTATTACAAAATTCCTTATTGTAGTGTGTTTTGGGCACTTTTCCAATAGGATTTACCATCCCACCCACCAATAGAATTCATCATATACCAGCAGACACCTTATACTTACCATTAAAACCAATACAATTCCCATTATAACCATTAAATCCATTACATTTTCTGTTATTTTTGGGCAGGGTTCTATTGTTTTTTCAGCAGTGTATACAACACGAGATCTAATTAAATTTAACCACAAAATTATGCTTTGCAACAAAACTGTTGCAAGTACAGTTATTATTTATTTCCATTGTTTGTGTTGGCTACTGTAAATAGCCAGTGTAATTTACATATGTGTAGATAGTGTAAAAGACAAACATTTTCCATTTGCTATAAATCTGTTATGTGGCAAAGCATATAATTTGAGGCAGTAAATTAACCAAGGAGCTAATTGTTCCTCCCTTAGATTAGATTATATTGTATACATGTTAGGGCATGTTTATTTAAATTTGCAATTAGGTACCACACTGCACTTCGAAGGGCATTCTGATTTGGACAGTGGAGAGCTTTTGCAGGAAATCAAGAACTTCCCTCACCTGCCATCAAAAACCATGAGCCTCCTTGAGCTTATCACTTTCATGCACGATAAGGATCTATCTGAGATCTACCCCAACTTTTGGACTGCTTTCAGGATTGCACTTACCCTGCCAGTGACTGTGGCTCAAGCAGAGAGGAGCTTTTCCAAACTGAAGTTAATCAAGACATACCTGAGGTCAACCATGTCTCAGGAACGGCTCACTGGCCTTGCTGTCATAAGCATTAATCATTCAGTAGGGGAGCATATCTCATATGATGCCATTATTGATGACTTTGCATCTAGAAAGGCCAGAAATGTCAGATTTTAGTTTCAGTTTGTGTTTTCTGTTCTGCAGTGAAATAATTTAATTTTCTTTAGTGTGATTTATTCTATATTTTATTTATATATTATTCTTAATAATTTAAAATATTTTTTCTTAAATAATATTGGTTTGTACAGAGTATAATTAAGTTATGAGCAGTTTATTTATTTATTTATTTATTTTTGCAAAAATTGGTCTGTTACAGAATGACGGAATTACTACAATAAAACGTGTGGTGTGTACAAAATGTGTAGTTTTGTCATGTTTTTTTTTTTGGGGGGGGCGCCGGGAGGGAGTCTCGCCCGGGGAGCAATTTAATGTAGAACCACCACTGGGTCTCGTATAGAGTGGAAAGGCGGCTATACCATTGACCGACTGGGATGGAATTGTCTGTCTTCCACTAGTGCATGTGCCTCCCGCGACCTCATAACAATAAAAGAGTAAAAGAAATGGCGAAGCGTCTTAATACTGGCTTGCCACGGTTTAGAAAAGGGATCCTGTATGAGCAGTAGTCTGGTCAGTAGCTCAGGGAAGAAAAAAGAAGTGCTTAATTTCACTTTTGGGAGAAGCTCAGTCCGCGTCTCAAAGGCCGGCACAGATATGCGCGAGCGCCAGCTGCTCAAATTTTTTATACCAATAGTGCGGGGCAGGAGACGGCACTTTTCGCAGACACGTTCATGTCATAGCGTGCCTGCAGAGGGATGACGTAGAGCAGTTTGATTGGCCAGGAAAATGGAATTACGGTCTCTAGAGGGGGTCTTTTGGCTAGATATTGCTGAGAGAAAGGTACTTGGTAGAACACTGTCTTGAATTTACCAAGCACTACTGCTTGTGCCTTGATTATTGTAAATATTTTTTTCTTGTATATATTTTGATAAATATCTCTGAATTAACTTTGGTGGAAGTATTTATTGGGTTGTGGTTAATGGTAACTTGTTTATTTTGTATAAACACCTTTTCTGTATTTTGAGTATTTTTCTTAGTAAACCCTGTATTATACACTGTTTGGAGGAGCAGCTTCCTGACTGGGATTTCAGTGGAGGAAGATAGCTTATTTTTGTGTATATGGGTTTCATTAATTTGTGCACATTTTTCTTTTTGTTTGGGACTTTCACTCAGCACTGTAAATACTGTAAAAAGTCATCATTTTTGGGGTACATTTAATTATTGTTTTCTGTGTCCTTTGTGGTATTGGTCAGTGTATTGATCTATATATTTTCCACAGGATTTTATTTTTGTTTTTCTTTAAGTGCACCTGTAAATAAAACCTTACTTTATTTTTGCAAAAACGCAACCCTATTGTGTCTGTGTCTCCCTCTCTTACACCATCATCCAAATCATATTATGTGATATCATCTACTGTTAAATTCTGCTCCATACTTCTAAAATTTTTATCTGTATACTGTATTGAGGATTTGTTCTGTGCATTGTATTGTATTGTATTGACCCCCTTCTTTTTGACACCCACTGCACGCCCAACCTACCTGGAAAGGGGTCTCTCTTTGAACTACCTTTCCCAAGGATTCTTCCATTTTTTTCCCTACAAGGGTTTTTTTGGGAGTTTTTTTCTTGTCTTCTTAGAGAGTCAAGGCTGGGGGGGCTGTTAAGAGACAGGGCCTGTTAAAGCCCATTGTGGCACTTCTTGTATGATTTTAGGCTATACAAAATAAATTGTATTGTATTGTATCCTGGTCACGCTCTGTCCCACATACTAGACACCTGGTGTAGGCTGGTGTTTCCCAGTTCCCAATACCCTGGGTGTCACAGTGCATTTGAAGCAAAATACAGATAACGACTGGATGAAGAGGTGCACCAAAATGGAGATGGAGAGGATGAGACCAATTAAGAACTAAAGAAGACATGGCTGGAGGTGTTGTCAGATGACATGAAAAGTATAGGTCTTATACCAAAGGATGCCAGACCCACAGAGAGTAGAGGAAACAGATCTGGGGGCAACTGCCTAACTTGGCTAAACCTGGAAGATAACTGTCGAAAACTGTAATGATAATGATGACAATAATTCATTTTCTGTCTTACAGCAGTTAATAAAAATATACTGTAACAAACACAAAACAATGCAACATAAAACAAAAAATAATGCTCTAACAATGATTTTTTGAGTGTTTTGAACAAAGAATTTTGCAAAAAGTGCCGACTCTGCTTTTCATACAGTCTGTATCAGATCTATACAGGCTCTGTAATTGCTTCAGGTTTAAATAAATTCTAGTGGTACCTGAATTTTAACTTTCATGACAAGTGTGAGACTTGCCCGGACACCACCAGTCGGAGACCACATCTTTATAAAAGTCACACGTTTATTTTTCAAAAATAAATACAGTCCCAAATCACACACAGTGTACTTAACACAAATCACTCCTGTTCTTGGGCTTCTCTCAATGTCCTTGGCCGCCAATCTCCTCCTGGGAGCTTCATCCTGCTCCCTCTCCCGACTCTAGCTCCCAGACTGTAGGAGGCAGGCCCTTTTATTCCCGCCCGGATGCATTCCAGGTGGCTGTAAGCGAACTTCTGGCAGCACTTCCTGGTGTGGCGGAAGTGCTGCCCTTTGCCCCGGAAGCACTCCGGGCATTCCTGGCAGGTTCCTCCGCCATCTTGCCAAGTGTGGCGGAAGTAAAGTTCTCCCAGGTTCTAGGAGGCTTACGGCTCCCCCTGGTGGTGGCCACGGGTCCCAACGAGTTGGAAAGTCTCTCCTCCTCTCCCGTGGTCCTCTCCTGCTCCAGGGCGGTTATGTCCTCCTGACCCGGAAGCTTTTAATGTCTCTATCCGGTCCCTCCAGGCATCCCGGCCAGGTAAGAACCCCAGACATCTGTGACACAAGGTTAACCATTAAGTGTTTTTAAGTATACACTAAGTGATACCTTTTAACTTGTTGGTAATTTGGTTTTAGCACATTTTCTTGAAATGTGATGTTTTATTATTATATTATTTATATTAAATCCCTGTAAAGCAAAAATTTTGTGGTGACTAATCCCAGCAAAATACAAAAGGACTACAATGTTGTATGAATTTACACTACTGGAATGTTTAGAGTTGTCTGATTAAATGAAACTGCATTTAAAATGAAATTCTTAATAAGTAGAATAACAAATTTGTAGAAATGGGCTGCAAATTCTAAACTAATGTTTATAAAACTAAATAAATGTAAAGATCCTATAAAGATTCATTTATAAGAGTTGAACAAAAAGAAAATGACATCTTCTGTTACACACCATACAGAATTGAGTGTACATGTTTTATCTGATCTAATGTCACATAATGATTCTAAACTTAATTACTCTATATAAATTTAACTGTATGAATTATATTTAAATTATTAAATTAAGTGTTGTGGCTTAGGCAATTGACATCACATTGCAAGCTTACTAGTTCAGTTCCCACCACTGACTTACTCTGTGGTCCTGGCAAGTCACTTAATTCACTTTAAAAAATGTATGTAAACACCCAATAGAAACATACAATAATAATATCTTAAAATATACAAAATCACAAAATAGTGAGGTGAACCTCCAGCTGCAAGCAAAATTTTATTATGTTGGTATACTTATAATAAGAGACTTAAATAATTCATGTTTTCTCTCCTGGATTCTGCTCTGATTATCTTTCATGTCTAAGACAAGTTAGGTAAAGCAAATTGCTCCTGGATAAGAATATGTGTGATTTTGCTGAAGTGTACCCAGTGAGAGATGGGCCGGTTCCTCCCCTCCAGCGTAGTCCTCGCTTTTGCTTAACCCTGAATTAGAAAACCAGCCACTGAAAATGGACTTAATGGCGGAAGATCAATTTTGTTTCTAGGAAAACATTCTAGGGCAAAATGTTTTTTTTAGGTGATTTGCTTGTTCTTTTCACAGAATATGATATTTGAGAACACCTACATTTAACACTGTGCTAGCTTCAGGGAATTTTCAGCTCCCTATCAAAAATAATTATGGTAAAACACATTATCACATTTTTGAATAGCAAACACATTATTTGCATTTCATTTCACCTCAGAATTGACAGATTATACATGTTGCTTTATAAAATTAAATAGCCCGAGAAGAATATTTTGCCATTTATCCAGCATCATTTAAAAAGTGTTAAAATAGTACAGTTTACTGTCATTAATTCAGGATAAACTGTTACTATTTTAATAGCAAGCAAGAATAGCATGTGCAAAGTCAGTCCTTTTTATATATACAAAGATTAGTAACAGGTCAAAGTGCTTTGATAGTAGGAAACAGTGGGAAAGTACATCATATTACATTTATGAAGTAAAGATTATGCTTTTTTGTAACAAATTATCAGAATATACTGTACATATGAAAAACAGCACATGGTAGAATTTTAAGCAGCCTGTCAGAATCAAAATTCACCACTATTGATGACAACGTCAGTACTGTAGGTCAGCTAGACCTGTAACATTGCCATTGCCTTATCAGCAGGCCAAAGTTGATACAATGTGGCATGCAGGTTTCTGAAATCAGCAATGTGAAATGCTTTTGATATATTGCTAAATTCTGCCCTGAGGTTAATCATAGTTAATGGAAAAGTGCCAAAGCACTGAACATTTCTAAAATCAACTGTTTCTCTTGAAGGAGTAGAAGCAAAAAATATTCAGAGATGTCAGATGATCTAAATGGTAAGGTTTTGATATCTCTATATACCGTAAGTAACTTAGAACGTTTCAATGCCAATTTTTTGTATACTCAACAGTAATGAATGTAATACTAGTTTAATTCAAGTCGAAAATCATAAAGAGCTGGAAAAACATTTCTGTTATTATTACATTTTCTGAATGTATTTTACCACTAAAGATCCATATTGATACAGAGCCTGTCCCATAGTATCAGCCAAACTGGTGGTCTGAAGCAGGATGAGCAGAGGGGATTGTGATATTATATTACTGAAGATTTGACTTATCTTATTCAGCTAGAAGAATCCTTGTACACCCACCATTAGTCAATAAGAAATTCTGATTGTCTTATTATCCAAAAGTAGAAAAACATTTTTTATGAGTAGTGGACCAAAGCTTTTTCCAGAAATGAGCAAAAACTCATTAATTTTATTCTGAAATAAAAATATCTGGTAAAACCTGCTTATTCTCTTTAATGTCTTGGTATACATTAGGAACAACCTTCCTGAATAGGGAAAGGGTGCAAAATTATACTAAATTTAATTTTAAACATAATTTAATGAGAATGTTCTGTTAAGTGTTTTTCTTATTGTTCTTTACTGCAATTTAGAATCTAAATACAATTTAAAAATACATAGATGAAGGAATCATAATAAAACAGGTTGTGGTCAATGGAAGGCATTGCAGGACCCCAAGTTGAATTGATGGGGCACCAAACTAGTCTTTCCCAATCAATCAAATGAAAGGTATAAATGAAGCATGTACTTGATGGCACCAAAACAAATGAAAATTGGGTTTTCCTTGTCCCAGGAATCTTTCTTGGCTAAAAAAAACTTGCCTTAGTCACTATGGGAAGGAGTTCTGTCATGTGGTGCGCTCTTGTATCAAGTGATGCCTCCTTCCTGGAACCATAGGGTAGACCACAAGGGGTCAATTGCCCTCTCTGGGTGTCTTCTCAGCACTATGGAGGAAACAGAAGAGGTTAAGCTTGGCACCGCCTCTCAACTCGGGGTGGTAGTACATACCTCAGAAGAGCCCGGTGGGTAATCCACTGACATGCATGCTTGTAAAATAGGTAAATAGGTAAAATAGAAAATCATTCATTATTTTCTGCTGTCTAAAAGCACTTAGCCGAAATATAAGCAGGAGATCAGAACACAGGGGGGTGGACCAAAGAAGAGGCAGAAATATCTATTTCACAAAATCCGAGCAAACTTTAAAAATCTAGGTATTAGAACATTAATTACTATATTACAAATTAAAATAAAAGGCTTACATTTAAATTGCTTAAGTAAAATATTAAAGCACTAGAGGCCACTTGTGCTCAGCCAATATTTCACTTGACCATTACATCACGTGATGCTGCTTAGTTAGTGTTGAATAGTAAGACAGCCAGATGGATGAAACTCAGATCCCATGTTATCCCATGCCTGCGGGGTGTGGGAGGAAGTTGGAGTGCAGGACTTCTCACAGACAAAGACCAGGCTGGCAGTCACATACTGGTGCTATCGGCACTGACATTGTTTTGCCCCCAGGTTCTCTTAATTTGTTCATGCAGCAATGCTCAAGCACTTAGCTAAATAAATTGCCTATAAAGCAGTTTGTTTAATAGATTATAAATAATATCTTTGAAAAAATAACTGGTTACTCAGATAACAAGTTTTGATAAGTTCTTTGCCGATTCTATGAGCTGTGAATATAATATTGTGGTATTTTAGCTCTTGGAAAGGAAGATATCAGCAGGAGTGTCAGAAAGAGTTCTATATTTGCCAGCCCTGACACGGACTATAAACACTGAGGGCATTAGGAAGGACACATGAAAAACTGTGGTTAGTACAATTACAAAAGGCCAGAAAGCACCAAGGTAAGTCATAAATATTGTGGCCCTCACAATTCTTTCAGTACCTTTACCTACAAATAACCCAACCCCCTCCTATAACTTTGTCTGTTTGTTGATAGTTAATACTATGAGAGAAACAATTAATTTATCATAATGACATCACTATCCATTTTCTTGGCTAAAAAAAAACTTGCCTTAGTCACTGTGGGAAGGAGCTCCGTCATGTGGTGCGCTCTTGTATCAAGTAATGTCTCCTTCCTGGAACCATAGGGTGGACCACAAGGGTCAATTGCCCTCTCTGGGTGTCTTCTGAGCACTATGGAGGAAACAGAAGAGGTTAAGCTTGGCACCTCCTCTCAACTTGGGGTGGTAGTACATACCTCAGAAGAGCCCCGTGGGTGATCCACTGACATGCATGCTTGACAAGGTAAAATAGAAAATCATTCATTATTTTCTGCTGTCCAAGAAGAGCCCGGTGGGTGATCCACTGACATGCATGCTTGACAAGGTAAAATAGAAAATCATTCATTATTTTCTGCTGTCCAAAAGCACTTAGCCAAAATATAAGCAGGAGATCAGAACACAGTGGGGTGGACAAAAGAAGAGGCAGAAATATCTATTTCACAAAATCAGAGCAAACTTTAAAAATCTAGGTACAAGAAAATTTAGGAAAGCAAACAGCATGGCACCATCACTGTAATATACTGTAGATGTTTGTTAAAAGGACCGGCATACTGTATAAAGCAAAATGAGCTGCACGAGTTATGTAATGATTAAATGTCAAAATATTTAGAAAGGTGAAAGCTAAGATGTGGCAACATTATTGTTTAAAAACAAAGAAAAGTATATTTAAAATTAGTTAAATCTTGGAAATCACATATTATTATTTCTTATTTCACCTTGTCAAAGCATCCACAAAAACAGTTCTATCCTATATATCTCTTCCAGTGAATCTGAAATATGTTTCATTTGGTCAGTTGCAATTCTTTTTTTCCATTGGTTTTCTTACAGGAAGTACTACCAAATTACAAAAGATTTAAGGTGGTGCTGCTAGACTTGTGACTTAGATCAACACATTGGACACATCTTTGCTTGAAGCTCAGCAATACTGGTTTCAAATCATGTATTGGGATCTCAGATTACATTGCACTTTTCCTTACCCCGTACTGACCTATAGATGCAGCCATGCAAAATCAGTGACTGTGTTATCTTGCAATACACGGCCTGTATTGTGAGCATATATATCTTTTCAAAAAGTTTTAATACTGTTGACTGCATTATCTGGTAAATCAGCAGGGTGGAGCAGTGAAAGGTTTAGCTGGTGTGCTACTGGTGAAAATACAGCAGGTGGAGATGTGTAAAGTTGAAATGGCCTATATTTGCAACGAACCTGCATTATATCCAGGCCTAGACTCAGCACCAATCTTTTCTTAAATTATGGAATTTATGTTGAACACTGTTTAGGCTTTTATTGGCTTTAAACTGTTATTATGCTGTAGCATGTAAAAGTCATCTGTTTTTTTTCAGGCTTACATCCTCACAGAGAAACTTTTAAATTAAATTCACAAATAATTGCTTTGGAAGCATTTTCATATTTTTTCTTTTTTTAAGAACTTCATTGTCTTCATAGTAGTAATAGCTAATAAGCTAAGACATTGCACTAAGGTGCTTCAAAGGCTGATCAATGCATTACCTTTTGTTTTGTCTTGTGCATTCTTGCAGATCATCTACACAGCAGACATAATGGAAACTGATATGCATACACTAATACCTAAAGGGTTATTTGCTTCTGCCTTCCACGCAGTGGTTTTGGGAATGCTTTTCTTTTTAATTTAATTTCTTTTCTATTTTCTGTAACATAAATAATAAAACAATAGCAACAGCAACAACAACAAAAATAATGGTCTAGTGTAACACTGGAGGCACAGACATGGTAAAATAAAACTAAACTATCAAAACAGAATAAAGCAGTAGCTAAGACTGATTTAATTCAAAGTAAGCTGTAACACTGTTCATTGATTAGGTGGAGAGTTTGCCTTATTTGCTAAAGCAAACAGAAATAATGGGTAAATGCTTAACACATCATTATAAAGGTAGTTGAAAACTTATGACCACATTCGATTCAGATGGACTGGTATATGTATTCAAATCTGACCATATGTATAGTACTGTATAATGAGTCCTTTAAGTCCTGTTGTTGGTTTTAAACCCCTTTTTTATTATCATTCTTAGCATTTTCTATCATTTTTTTGGTTTTTTTTTTGTGTAAATTATTTTTAAATTTTATTGTTTTGTTTCATTATTACTGTTGCTCACATGGGTACTAAAACTTTAACAGCTTCTAAAAATGAGAGCTGGTCTCGGTACGACAGGCTGGTGTAAGAAATGC
>JANRMT010062791.1:68352817-68385248 GCA_026402145.1 Polypterus bichir lapradei
GACCCCCAGGCAGTTGGTGCCTGGAGTTTCCACTCTGCATATTGTTTGTTACATGTTGGAGTGGTGTATTAATTATAGGAAAACTAAAATCCTGGTGGTCTTGGGACATTATTGTTGCAGTAGGGACCCTGGGACTGCCATCCTTATTTCTGCCACTCAGGTCTAATGGATAGGACATGGTGAAGGGCTCTGCATTCACATTAAGCAAATCTTTAGTTGGTGCTGACAGATTTGAGAAGTGCTTGGGGATCTGGGGAACAGTAGGGGTCACAATCCCTTTGCGTTCATTTTCTATAACAAATGAAGAAATCATTTGTGCTTCTTCTAAGTCCTGTTCAGCCCTTCGGAGACGTCGCTGCTGGGACAACTGCTGGGCTATAGCCTCTCTTTCCTTCAATGCTTCTCTAGCCTGAGTGTCTAGTAATCTACATTTTAAGGTCTTCCTCTATTTGTTTTCTGAGTTCTTGCAGTTCCACGTATTTCCTTTTTTCTCTAAGAAAGGCAGACTGTGAATCACTCAATGACAAATGCGTAACATTACTACGCTGTGAATTTACAGTGCGCTGTGACCGCTCACTGTGACCTACATGGGAACCCAAATCTGTCTGAGGAATATCCTGTTGGGATATTGAGCAGCTTGTAACAGAGCGTGCCTTTTGTCTTGATGGGTAATATCCCACCTCATAGGCTCCTAGCTGGGGTGGAACGCGAGTCTCCCGGTGGATGCGGAGGTGAACTGACTGCTGACTGCATGCATCTGCGGCAGAACTTGTTTGGCAAGTTGTGCTCACTGTGCATTCAGGAGGGTAACTCATCTCAGTACATAAAACAGAAGGACTGACCTGACCAGCTACTGAAGGGTTAACATTTCCTGCCGTATTGATTAGGTCCGCCTTATCTGAAGTGTTACTTTGAAGAGCAGGGCTCAGCTCATCAGCGCTTTGCTCCTTATCCATTTGCCTTTGAACTTTATCCTTGTAAAAGAATCCGGCTTGAAGGACCATAAAAATGAGAGCTGGTCTCGGTACGACAGGCTGGTGTAAGAAATGCAGGTGAGATAAAGTCCAAACGACTGTAGACACGATCAGATGTCTGGCCACGGGAGGTGCCGCTATTAACTCCACGGTGGTACAACTTTGTTTGTAAACTCCCCTTTCCAATATCGAGGTAAGGATTAATCTCAAACACAATCTGAACTCTGAAAGTACTTTAATTCCTGTTGCTGTGGTTTTTCCGCAAGGACGTACAGCATTAATGGCTCAAGTGATAAGAGAAAAGGACAAACTATTCTCACAACGTGCAGCAAGTAAACAAAGGAACAAAAAACGTGGGAAGCCTGAACTTTCACCCGGAAATATGTAGGAAAAGTTTTACAAGTGTTTCTAATATACTGCCATTAGAGGTCGCAATTCAACCTGACAATGGACTTTCTGACAGCTTCACAAATCCTTTCTTTGTCTGTGTTATGTTACATCATCAGTGTGTCTTTCCCAATGTTAATTGTGTTAACTGTGAGAGAAGTAAGCTTCAGAGGTTAACTGGATTCAAAGCCAGCACTTGCAGTGAACACCGGTTACAATGGGATTATTTAAAGTCACATGCGATCAAATTTGCTTTCTTTCCTCCCTCATGCTGCTTGATCACCTTTATTTTTGCATCAAGATCAATTGTCTTTTTTCCTGTAACTGTACAAATGTAATTGAATGTAGTTGAAACCTCTGCAGGTAAAAAATTGAGATTGAGGTGAATGAGTCAAGGTATACTGAGCTGGCATGGCAAAAACTGTCATTTGCCCATGAGATGCGGTAGCTGTCGCAAGTTGAAAGGTCATAAGTTCACAACTACCTGTTGTTCGATTTCATATAATTGTGTTATCAGGCTAGTCAGTTTATTTCAGTGACTTAAATTAATTTACAAGTTAATAAGGGGTATACAGTGATCCCTTGCTATATTGCGCTTCGGATTTTATATGCAAGAATATCTAAATATATATCACGGATTTTTCGCTGGTTCGCGGATTTCTGCGGACAATGGGTCTTTTAATGTATGGTACATGCTTCCTCAGTTGGTTTGCCCAGTTGATTTCATACAAGGGACAACAGCACATATTGATTTTTGATTGTTTGCTTTTCTATCCCAGCAAGTACTGGTTAACAATCCCTGGACCGAACACCTGTTTATCACAACGTGAACACACATACAGTATATATCCAGAGGCCAAGTAGTTTAGTACTGCTAATTCATGTAGACTATGGAAAAACACCCATGTGCACTTAGGGAGAACATGGAAACACAACGCAGGGAGCACCTGGGAAGTGAACCCTGGTAACCCTGTTGCGAGAGACAAGTGCTTGTTAAAGACTGTTTATGTATTAAAGTTCATTAAGTTTATTGCATGGCACTGGAGACATTTAACAACTATCTGTCCCACATTCACCCCCCCCCCCCCCATAAGTACATATTGCCACTGTGCCTCTACTTATTTGAAACCCCCACCAGCCCCAACCTCCCGCCAACTGTGGACAACCGCCTGCTTTATGCCACCAGCTGCTCCAATTGTCCTCTTTTATGAAAATCAAAATATAGTCACTGCATTTTAAAGAAATGTGAAAATGAACAAAAGACAGCTATTATAGCCTAGTTGCTATCAGTGTTTTCCGTAATGTTGTGTCTCGTGTGTGTATTTTTCAGAGAGTTTTACAAAGTGTCTCCTTTCTCATGTACACAGGGCCAATTCTAGCTTGTCTTACGTCAGGATGCAGTCAATAAAGTTGAACAGTGGAGTGGTAAGGGCGGTATTCTCCCTTGTAGTTTCTAGCGCGCTTCAATACATAACAGGAACCGAAAAGCGTGAAGGGATTTCATGCGGAGTTTTAAACTCGCTGTAATACATAACAGGACTCAAACAGCAGGTCTGCAGCAGTACCTACTTAGAATAATTTCACTGACTTGCCATTATAAGTTGATGAACTTGCAAATGTAATTCATTGTAGATAATTTTAAATCATCATGTAGTTTGTTATTCATCCATTCCCCTTCCAAACCTGCTTATTTAGAGCAGGTTTTTAGGGAAGTGGGATATTATTCCCACAAGTGTTAGGTGCAAAGCTGGAAGAATCTGTGGACAGGGCACTAGCCCATCACAAGTTGATCAAACACACACACACACACCACGACCAATTTAGCATCTCCAATCCACCTAACCTGCATGACTTTGGACTATGGAAGGACACCTGAGCACCAAGAATAAACCACGCAAACACAGAGAGAACATAATATTCCTCTGTACTGACTTTGACACTATATTCTCATTTTATGTGGTTTTCTCACAAGCCTGTTCCCCCAAGGCAACCCACCCCATTTATGAAGTGGTATTACTAACACTCTTAAGTGAATGGAATCAGTTTAAAGCTTCACATATCCACACATTCAGAGCTGAACAATACTAATCCAATCAAGAGTATGAGGGAGCTAAGCTTTCATCACCTACACTAGATGCAAGGTGAACATGAGAAAGGAACAAGTACTGCTGGGGACAAAATGTGAAGAGGTCTGATAAAAAACAGGCACTTATGTTAATATATAATAGGGGTGCACCAGTTGTAAAATGTCACAAGTATTTAAATCAGCAAGTCTGAAGTTTTTTGGGTTTTTTTACTCATTTGAGTTTTTTTTTTATTTCTAATAAGTTAATTTTATTTACAAAGCATGACATATGATACAAAACACAAAAGCATTCCTGTTCCAAATCCCCCATCACTCTCATTGACCAAAATTTTATGAAAAATAGGAATTATTGTGGTTGCACTCTATTTACACTACCAGCCTAAGAAGTAGCTTACAGTGATGATGACAATATGATTATAATTGTTCCAAGACAATCTTTTACACATAAACTTGTAAGCTTAATGTAGGTCACTGAAATAAACTGACTAGTCTAATACAATTTCAAAATTTAGCAAAATCAAAGTATAAAGATTATCTTTAAACATTTAGTGATTCCTATTTACTGCATGGTCTGTGATCTATGCAAATTACACAATGTGAGCATTCAGTCAGAGTCTGGCTATGAAGAACCTCAAAGCAAACTATGAATGAGTCCTGAGACCATTCCATATGAAGAACACAAACTGAAAGATGGCTGTCTGTAAGAACTTCACAGATGTTTCACATATGTTTGACTACTGCATAAATGACATACTGTATAATACTTTGATGAACAAATATGAAGTGAAGCAGTTTACAATTAAACGTAATTAGCTGCACTGTTGCTGTAAACTACATACAGAATAATACTTAATCTGTCATTTTAAAAAGATTTACCTTTTTGATAAATTGCATGGCCCTGAATGCTTTAGTCATCCATCCATTTCCTGATCTTACATTATTCACTTTTGTATAGCAGGGAACCAGGGCTCATTCCTAAAACATTGAGCACAAATGAATAAAACAACCAACCTTTAAAAGTGTGTGGGGCACAAGCAGATCTTACCTGTTTAAAATAAGAATAAGGGCTTTTCAGAAATTATAGAGAAGTGAGGACAAAAATAAAGGAGCAGATGTTTTAATTTTTATTTTTAAAAGGGGTTTATTGGCTTACATTATTTTATCTTAAAATTACTTTCATGCTAAGGGAAAATGCCACTGTTACCTCATGCTGGAGATTAACCCTGCTTTACATTACAGAAAGCAAGGCATTAGTCCACCATGGTGTCAAGTATATGTAACTTAGTACTGTCTGTTAACATGTAGCACCTTCATGAGTCAAATTAAAGGTGATTTTTGCAAAGAAAATATAACATAGCTGAACATTTAGCAACTACGCTATATAAATGTATACCAAATTTTGACCATTTCATATTTCCTATTAAGCAGTTTCTAAAAGGTATTTTTTTACAGTGCTAACAAATGGAAATATTCACAGAAACTGCAAAAACATTACAACTTTTTAAAAGACATATTAACTGAATATAGTCAGAACTTAATATGGCAAAACTTTTTTCAAAGCATAGCAAATTACCTAGTATTTTTAAAATTCCCTATTAAGTGGATTTAAATGTGCACAGTAAAGAAAGTGAAATTTAATCCTAATATAATCCTATCCTTGTGAGAAATGGATGTCTAAGATTATGCTCTGCTGGCAGGAGTGTTTATTTCTCTTTTTTATCTAGTTGGGATATTCTTTATTTCATTAAACCAAAAGGAACTGCTGACAGGTATATTAAAAACACTAGCTGTGCTACCAAAGTAGATCTCATCATTAACGTCTGTAGTGCAACATGCAATGCATATCTCCCTGTTATATGAAATTTGGTAGGGATTCATAAAAGCAGTGTTAATGTTTGTGATGCCGCATCTATTGGAAGGACAGAGACATAGCAACCGGACAGACACTTATCCTTTTATTAAGGTGGATGAGGAACAAGCCAATGGGAGATAAAGACCTTAAAGAGAAGGAAAACACAGCTAAAAATCGCCAATGTCTAAGCCAGTCTCAAGTTCAAGTTCACAATACAGCCTACTACAGACTGAACTTGAGACAGATCAAGGAATGGATTAACCAGGGTCTCACAATGTAGCATCCATTCTGGCTAGGACTGAATACGACAATGAAAATGGAAGTAAGATGGGCAGAGAAAGTTTGTTGCTAACAAGGGGCCTATCCAAACCATTCCTGGTCTTGTCATACCTGGCATCAACCACTACCAACACCCCCTGTGTTTCAACAGCATCAACAATCAGCATCAGTAATTCCATATTCTGTGCTTGGAGAAGACAACATTTTGTTTGAGCTGAATGTATTGATCACCATACTTGGGTGGATATAAAGAATATGAAGAACAATATAAAGAAAACACACAGCAGAACAGATAAGCTGAACTAAAACATGAAGGACCAGGAGGTACATTTAAGCAATAACTTTGTGGTAAAGTTAAAAAACAATCTAGCAAAAATGGACAAAAATATGCAGGAATAATTTAGCAAAATTTATAATAAAATCAAAGTACTTTGGGCTCAACTAGAATATGTTAAGCAACTGTTTATAACTCATAACAAAGAAGTAGAACAAGTGACATCCACCAGGGATAAAAAAATAATGCCATAGGATCTGAATGCAAAGTGCTTTGTGATAAATTAGTTGTACCTGAAGATAAATATAGAAGGAACAACATCAGAATCGAAGGACTCCCTGAAAACTAAGAAAGTCCTAATCAAGTGAAATTCATAGCTAAATTATTTTCTAAAATAATAGATGAGAACTTTAAAGCTGACATTGAGATCTCAACTGATTATTGCATATGTGGATCAAATGCCTCAAAGCCTAGAAGCCTGATTGTCACATTCAACAAAAATTTTATGTTGATTCTCGGGCAAAAGGAGATAATATATAAAAGCTGCCAAATTCAATTTTTCCCTGATTTCTCTGCTGCAAATGCATTCTATAGCATCAAACAGTGTTTATACAGAGCTAAAAACATATATAGCCTCTTTCTTCCAGTTCAACCAAAAATAATAGTTGATGGCCATTTAATGTTTAGCTCTCTCAAAGGATTTAGAATTAAAGCTAAAAAAGACTGGTATCAAGATCCTTTAAAACATAAACAAGAGTCATATTTTATGTTTATAATGCAATGGAGACTCTGCTTGCAACTTAGTCCATCATTAATATAACACATTTGTTGCAATTACACATTTGTCGCAATTTTACCCTTTCTGGACACTTTTTCAATTACTATATTTGTAGTTTACTTTATTAAATATTTTGTTTGTATGTTCATATATGTTGTTTGTATGTTCATATATGTATTTATATAATTACAACGTAAAGTATTGTATATACTGTAGATACACTGTATAAGGTATTTAATACATTAATAAACATCTCTTTGGGAATATCTTTTCCATGTGAACAAAAACAGGTTGTCATTTTTGTTTTTTTAGAAGACTTCTCTTCAACATCTTAACCTGGGTTTACTGTATATGGACTATACTATTATAAGATGTTTCAAATTAATCATTACTGCACTACTTCCAGGAGGCCTCTCTCTGTTTGTTTCTGGTATGAACTTGGCTAGGCATTGGACTATGACAATGTCAAGTGTTGTCTTTCTTTCCTGTCTTGGGGAGTCAAGATATATCGGGGGGGCTGGGAGAGAATAAGTTACTGTTTATCTGTTGTTTTTACTCCCAAAAATGTAAGTGCTAATATGATGACATGCTCCTTACCCATATTCAGCAATAACTATATGAAATCAGTGTTAAGGCTAATTTCTGAAACAGCATACTGATTTTACTTAAATGTCTTCCTGAATGTCCAGAGGCAGTATTTCTCTGACTAAACATTGAACTTTTTAGGCTGGAATGTTAAAAGTCTCAATCACAATTTAAAGAGAAAAAGTATTCTCCCATCTCAAAGGCCAAAAGCCTAAGATAGTGTTTTTACAGGACACTACAGGTAAGTACAGATCATTCCCAAAGCAAAGAGACTGGATTGGACACATTTTTCATTTTAGCTATATATAAAGAAAACCAGAGGGGAGGGAATTTTAATACATAAGGTAATACTATTTCTAGCCTTAGAAGTATTCTCCTACCTTGAAGGATGCTATGTCATGGTGATGGTAACTTATTTAATTCTAAAGCAATTTTGACAAATATGCACACAACTTATGTGAATGATAGAGATTTTATCCAAAACATATTTGCATTTATTCCCAGTATGAGCTCTCACCAAATTATAATGACTGGATTTTAAGTGTGTTTTAATTCCAGACCTGGATAGATCTTTAAGTACAGAGACAATAATCTAATACCGCAAAGACAATCACACAATTTGTAATAGATCATAATTTATCATACCCATGGGTATTCTTAAATCCAAAGTGCAATGTTATTATTATCTTTGATCACATTCCTCTTGTCTTGGAGCTTGAATCATTATGCTTTACACACTCATCTAGTAACTGCTGTCTTCGACCTCTGTTGTTAGCAGATGTGAACTCTTCAGACTCTATTTCCAAACAAATGGATTATTTTATAGAGTAGAATGCATCCTCAAAGGTTTCTGCACAAACACATCGGGGAAACTTGAAGCCGTTTTTAAGAGGACAGATTATTTCATGTCTCTCTCTTAAATATAAATTGGAGATGAAGAAGGCATCAATGTTAATCAGTAAGATTTCCAGAACAGGTCATATATGCACCACGTCCCCAAATAAGGAGCTTTACAGGAAAAGACAGGCTCTACAATGAGAATTTAATTTCTTGGCAACTAAAGAACAACTCATATTTTATTGATACATTTTTTTTCTATGACTATGTAGAGAAGGCTAATAGGTTTTTTGCTCTATAAATCCATAAGCAGGAAGTTCACAATGCAATAACAGCAATTACCAATACAACTGCATATACAATTATAGACCATTAAAATATAACATACAGATTTAAGGAATACTATAAGGCCATATATTCCACTCAGTTTAAAGAGGATGAAGTACAATATAAGGAGTTTTTTGATACAATATAAATACCACGCTTAATACTGTTAGTACAGAAAAACTTGATAAACCTCTGACACTCTCAGTACTACTGGATGATCTATGATCACTCCAAAGTAGGAAAGCATTAGGCCCTGATGGCTATCAAGTGGAATTTTATAGAAAAATATTCAACTAAATTATCTCCATTATTATTAACAACATTCTTAGAATCTAGAATCTAGAGAAAACAAAATTTGACCTCATATTTTTTTGCCAAGCATTAATTACAAATTTTCCAGAAAAAAGGACTTACTACAATGTATATGAATAATGATTTTAAGATACTATCCAGAGCTTTAGCTAGAAGGATTAAGAAAGTGCTTTCTTCTGTAGAATCACAAGACTAAGCTGGATTCATTAAAGACTTACTGTATCTTCAAATCTTTGGCATCTGTTTAATGTAATATACTCGGCCACAAAATCCAACACACCAAAAACCTTACTATCGTTAAGTTTACAAAAAGCCTTTTGGCAGATTTGAATGGCACTATTTATCCACCACATTGCACAAATTAAAATATGACCCAAATATATATATATATATACGTATATATATATATATATATATATATGAAGAAAACCACTTTACACCATTCCAGAATTCTTAGTTCATATTAACAACATGAGCTCACTATTTCAAACAAAAATGTGGTAATCAACAAAGGTGCCTTCTATCACAATTGAATTTTGCAATAGTCATTGAGCAAAGGGCTATTTATTTTTGAAATACATCAGAGATATAGGCTGTTATCAGAAGTATGAAATAGAAAATATAATTCTATGCAGCTGGTATGGTGCGTTAACAGATGGTCTACCATCCATCTTACCTTGCAGAGAGAATCAATACTTTCAAGATGAGCATCCTTCCTAAACCTGTACTTCTACTTCTTACATGCAAAAGGTGCCTCTACAAAGATCTGAAGAAAAAGGCAAATATACACACTATAAACACCTATAAATCAGCACAAATTTATAAATTTACACCAGCTGGTCAACAATGGAAATTAAATCATGCAGTACTTTATATGCCCTGCTTTGTGCTCCTGTAAAACCAACTTTGATCGTTGAACACACTTATCTCATTTAAAATAGTGCAAAATAGTTTCAGGGCAAGTTACAACTTGCGAGAATTGCCGTCTAGATCCAGTGTCTCTAAGCGATATGTTTTAGGAGTGCACCAAATTAACATGATTTTGGACAAAAATGTTTAAATACTTATCAGACAGCCTTGGTGTCACAATCATGCCTAACACATTAACAGTTGTATTTGGAATACTTCCAGATGGACTCAAAGTAGGTATGGACAAATTGATTGTAATAGCCTAACCCACACTACTAGCATGTTGATTTGTCTTGCTTAACTAAAAAAATCCCAAATCACTTTTTATAACTCATTCTTTCTTAAGAGGATCTGTCTAAAACTTTTTTTTTAAATATTCAGCATTCATAAGGGGGGAAAATATTATTTTCCTTCCCTCTGCTCTTGGCTCTCTCTGTCAGGTGGATTGGAAGGAGGTACCGCAACACTCCTTTTCTATGGCTAGCACTATACTAGACATTCAAGGCATTCTGACATTAGCCATCTCTACAGGACTTGCTCCTTATGTCTAATCACTGAGATTCACATAGAGTTGACATTCAGATAACTCTTGATGAATGAACTTCTCTCCCTACTCATCTGAATCTACTGCCCTATTTATCCATTTTTGTTGAAATTTTTTCCTTTGTAAATTTTCATTAATGTTTCATTGAATTTGATGCATTAAAATGTTTTGCTCTCCACCTTTAGTACCATAACAATTAATATTGATTGAAATCAAAGGCAAGTATGGTAATAAATAACTATCTGTTGTTGAATGTAATCAACTGAACAGAAACTGTTAAGGTCTTAAACTATCTTTGTCTTATTAAGTGACATGCAGTACATGGAAGGTCATCTGTGACCGGACGCTTATTGCATCTAACAAAAACAAACTGTACTGGAAATCTTCACATATTTAAAAAGCTATTGATAAAATAATATGGTATTTCCAAGAGGTACATTCTTAAGCTGGTTGTAATGTTTTTACATTTTGAAAATAGTTGAAGATAAAATACATAGTCCAAAGTGTTAAAATAATTTCATGCTCCTCTCCTTAATAAAGAATTCCATTCCAAAGCTTTTTCAAAGTTTTTATTGCATTTAGTACAAACATATATGGTCTATTAAACATCTTATGATTGTGCATATTTTGGATGACACAAAGTAAAATAAAGACTGATGGTTTCAATTTATAACATTACAGATAGACTTGAAACAAGTGTCACATTGGGGAGCACATACTGAAATGAAAAGATCTGATTAAAACAGTCATTTCAAGACAAAATTCAAAAACATACAGAATCTAATAAGTTCCCTTGTTTAAAGTTTTACTGAATCTTCCAGTTTTAGTGTTGTGGGAAGCCAGAGCCAGGATATGGGGCAAAAACAACCCTGGAAATGGAGTCAGTCCTTCAGAGCACCATCTCCATTCACACCCACACTAACTGACATCAGACGTAATGGGAGAGAACAGTTAGCACAATTATTTTTGGAATATGGGAGGAAAACCATAGAACTTACTGAAAATCTGGTGCAGACATGATAAGGATAGGGAAAGTCCATTCAGTGAACTTAGATTCATAGAATTGTTAAACAGCAATGCTAAACATTTCACTACTGTCCAGATAAAACAAATACCCCTTTCTCACAGAAACTGTTAAGAAGATGCTGAACTGTTCAAATATTATTGGGAACAATACCGTTAAATGTCAAACAAAAACTGGAATTTGATCTGAGACAGTAAGAGTCCAAACCAGGAGATCAAAACTAAAGTAGGTAATCAGGAATCAATGTGTAACAAGTTACTCAAAATCCAAAGTCAGAACCAAAGTAACAAACCTACTGCTAGGGCCGACTGTAGAGGGAAACTAACTAAATACCACTTAGAGAAACTATGAACGTATTTAATGCACAGAGGAATGAAGGAAAATGAGTGTACAGTCCCATTTATACAAAGTCACATCTATGTTATGATATGGAATTGTTACCTCGATCATTTTGAATGATCTAGCACATGTTTTTGGTTTTATGAGGCTCTGAACACATTGCTGATATTTATTTTTCATTTTAATAGTTGTTTAAATTTTTGCACTATTTTTGCAGCCACTTATTTACCATAGCTGATGCCGCCATTTTGGACACCTATCATTAGGACAACAGCTCACATTTCTAGGGTGTGACCTCAGAGGTCATGACCATAGGATAATTGACGCAACAGTTTAATAGGTCGAATTAAAGTTAATTTCCTCATCTGAGTTTAGTAAATGCTTCCATATAGATCTGACCTTTTTGCCAAAGATTGTATTATCAGATTTTGTCTCTCATTTTTCATTTTTTGATCTCCCAGTTTCAACCCTGTTTCTGCCCTTTTATTCTTCTCCTGGTGTGCTGTCAAAATATCAGTTTGTTGACACACGAGCCTGGTAATGTAATGGCCCCAACAGTCATGGTCACATGAGTAAAGAAAACAATATGTTAATTAAAATAACTCTCAATAGTAATTGTATTTAATAATAAACAATAGAAACTGATCCCTGTGTCATGCCAAAAAAAGGAAAGGACCAGGAGTTCAATGGGAGGGAAACACTGAAGCCAAAGTTCAAAAACCAGAACATCAAAAAGGGAATCAAGCAACAAAAACAAACTGTGAAACAAAACTTGCATTTGAAAAAAATCAGGAGTGGGTCAGAATATTCTTTAGTGTAAACACATGAATTGAGAGCAAACTTGGTATTCCTTTGAGGAATCCACACAATTAGATGAGGAAAGTGACCCCAGAGAGTGACCTTTACAGAATGTGGCCTTAAAATCACTTGTAAAGAAAACAAAATAAACAAATAAATACATAATAATAATAGTATTAACCACAAAACCTAAAATGACCATCAAAATAAATAAATAGAAAATCATACCATTCAAAGTATTTGTAGCAAAAACACCTAAAATTATGATATTTCTGGTGATTTTAAATCCAAAATAAATCCAGAACACATGTATAAAAATGTATATAATGACACAAACATAGTTCTCCTTATGGCTGATATGATTTTTAGTATTGTTTGTGGTTATTTTTACATATTTCAATATTTTTCTATGTCTTTTGTCATTTTATATTGTTTTTAAGACACTTCCGTGCATTCTATGTTGATGCTATGTCCACCATGATTTCTTCAAGCATGCTTTATTAGTTTATGTTTATGATCTAGGCAGGTTTTTGTTCTCAGCTGCATATAAATTATGAATTTTAAAAAGTGTAATAGCCTTGTAGGAATTTTCTCCACAGATAATTTCTAAATGCCAAGTTTTTCTATAACACATTCTCACTATTTGAAGATGTGATGTGCTTACTGTCAGGTCCCAAAAACTTTTTAACAGCAATTTTCTACCTATTTTCTAACAGATCTGACCATATGGTTTTACGTTTCTGTTGAACAGCCATCTCTATGGTAGATAATTCTAGGTTTAAAGATTGCAATTTGCAATTCAAGAGAGCCACATATGGATCTGTGTTTGAATCGTTTACTTTTTCAATTAGGAATTTAACCACTCTGATCCCATTTTAAACTAGGCAATTAGATTGATTTTATTGAAGTGAATTGCCTAAATTTAGTTGTTTTGCAAATGCCCTGAAATAAACTGCAGTGTGTTATTTATCAAGAATACAAAATCTGTTGAAGTGACCTCATATTCATCATTACCAGCACAGATGAAGTGTGCCCATTACAGGATAGTGAGAGTAATAATCTAGAAGCCCATCTATTCTGTTGTGATTCAGACAAAAATATTAACGAAACAAACAAACATAAAATACTTAAACAGGTTAGTTCATGAACTAATATCCATGTGAATGGAGTATGTGGATAATTATCCTTGTGTACAGCCAAACTTCTACTTCATCAAAGAGAAGCAGGCAAAAAAAAAAATATATATACACACACACACACACACACATGCCCAAGACTGGTGAGGCTTAAAGGAATGCTCCAAAAAAAAATTACAAACAATTGTAATTTTTTTATCTAATTCTAATCCCATGTTGATTGTAGTCATAGCTAAGAAAAATGTATAATCTCACTTTTCCATGCAAAATGGAAATAACTAAGTTTCTGATACAAGGTGCTTCCATGGGGGTCAGTATAAGCTAGTGCAGAAGAAGAGTAAAAAAAAAACAAGACATAGTAACTAACTAACTTAACTAATTTAATAGCTGGAGCATTTAAAAAAAAATCAGTTACTTTATCAAAGAGTCAGTTACTACCAGGCTGTGGATATCTAGTACTCCTTAAAGTTCATTTTTCCTGCAACATTTAATAAAAAGTTTGGTTAACCTTAGTACATTTGTTTTAATTGACTATATCTTACATCTCAGACAACGTCTCAAGTGGAGAAAAGCAAAGAACACACTGCAATAATCAAGAAGCCTTTTAGTGCATTGTATGATTCCAGCAGCAACATCTCCATTGTTGCACCCTGTCCAATCATGAAATAGGATGGTAAACAGGCCAGTGTGGCCTGTATACACAGCGAGGCCTGGCAATACCCCACCACTGCCAACTGGTTACATACTAGGGGTCAGCTATGACGTCTGAAGGTGGTCATCTTGCTATAACCTCCTTATGACATGATACTGGGTGGAGACTGGCCAGAAACCAAAAGTAACTGCGAGCAGCTGTGCCTGAATAACATGATGAGCCTAACCATGAATTGAGATTACCCATCCAAAGGTAAAGCCCAGCCGTGCAAGCAAACAGGTAGGGGTGTTCGCTTACACAGCGAACGCATTTCGCCATTTCGCATTTCGCACGGCAATTGCATTTGTGGCAATCTGTGCAAATGCCAACACGTAGTCAGCGTTGGCGATGCTTTTAACGCTTGACCCGATATTCTGCCAGGAAGTCATGACTGACCCCTTGCTTCTCTGCAACAAAAATTTTGCTCCCTGTCCACTTTTTTAATCACAAGCAGTACAACAATTATACCATGAAGTTTGCAAGGAATGCTATTGCCATAGTTAACAGACACCCCACGGACACATCCATGCTGTTGTTGCCCCACTTCTTGCTGATCAACAATCTTTTGTACTGTATGTAGGAGGCACAAAGCGAGAACTGGACCAATTCCTGATCCCACAGGCCTACCACCTTGAGGTTTGTAATCTCATTTACTTGGATATTCTGGGGGTGCAACTGCCTGCCTCTGCTTTCCGGTATTTTTATTTTTTATCTTATTTTTGCTTATTTGTTTATCACTTTTGTACTATCAATTCTTTGACAACAATCTGTAGTTCACTTTTTTAAAATAAAAACAATACAATGTTGTTTTTGGATCACCTGCGGACATTCTTGGTTGGTGGATTTATTGCTCCTTTTTGCTCCTTCATCTGGCTGCTTATGTGTTAGCTTTATTTCCTCATTAGTAACTATGTTCTTCAACATCTTGTTTCTCTGGATTATTATTTTTTGGATTATTCCTCTGAATTATTGCTTGGATGTCTTTCTCTGTTACTGAACTTTTCTAGGTACGCTTCCACTCCTCTCAGCCACCTTTCAGAATTGTACCAGCAACTGGACATCGTTTGTTATGTCTTTTGGAGATACATCCATCGTGAGTCCCATCAGAACTTCATTTTCTATTTTTCTATGACACTAACCCAAAACGATATTTTTGGACTTCCAATCAGCAGCGCTGAAGGAAATCTGGCCGAACTACCAATAATAGCATTCTGACTAAACTTGCTAGGACGGCTAACAATAGGCCCACTGTTAACAACACCACTGCTGGAGTTTTTAACATCCGATTGCTTACAAAAAAGGGTCCATTAGGTTGTGATCTTTGGACGATCGTAAGTATGATTTTATGTTTTTTGTTGAAACCTGGCAGCAGCCTAATAACTTTTTACATCTGAATCAGACTGTGCTGCAAGGGTTTATATACGCCTGTCAGACTCAGGCCTCTGGTACAGGGGGTGGTCTCACGTTAATTTATGATGATATACACTTCATTTTAGTCCATTGTTTTGCAAATCAGTGGGCCCACTCCTACTCTACTAGCCACTGTTTACCAAACACCTAAACCTTATAAGGACTTTTTAGATGAATTTCAAGCTTTTTAACTTCTCTCTGTGCCATGTTGCCAAATGTTATGTTGCTGGGTGATCTGAATATGTGATACATAAATTCTTATGATAGATTTTTTGTCTTGTCTTGACAGTTTTGGCTTACAGAAGTATGTTGATTTTCCTACACATTGTAAAGGTCATATTCATGATCTTATTTGTTGCAGTGGTGCAACTTCTCTGAATTGTACTGCATCTGATCTGCCCATATCTATTCATAAATTAATATACTTTAATGTTAACTTAACACTCTTCAAAATTAAGCAATATCACTCTCATTTCGCAACATTAAGAATATCCACTTACCTACACTTTGCAGTGGAATTGATAACCTCCCATAGAGAGACAATCTTTTCACAACTGATGAACTGGTTTCCTATTTCAATGATGGATTACGTAGTCTCCTAGATAATCTTTTCCCACAAAAAATGCATTATGATCATTTTATAATGGTGCTCTTTCTACTGCCAAATCTGCCTATTACACTGAACAGTTTAGGATAGGTGAATGGAATTCTAGAGCTTTGTTTTCTACTGTTAATAGGGTTCTTCAGCCACCTAATGCCCTTGCATCTTAACTTTACTCCACTGCACAATGTGATATCTTTATAATTTTTTTTAATTAAAAAATTAACAATATTCACCAGCAACTGACATCATCAGCATGTACATTAGGCAATATTCTTAACTTCGCCTCTGGCAGATCCTGCACAAATTTCCTTTTGTCCTTTACACTCCCTACTGTCTCTGAAATCTCTATTTTCATTAAAAATCTAAATCTTCCACTTCGCAGTTAGATCCAATTCCCACTCATTTGGTAAAAGCTTGTCTGCCTTCTTTTGTTTCATTAATAACTGATATTGTACATTCATCGCTTTTTTCTGGTATTGTTCCCTCAGCTCTTAAGATGGCTGCTATAACTCCTATGTTAAAGAAACCAGGTGCTGACCCTGATAATGTAAATAATTTCTGACCAATTTCAAATTTGCCATTTTATCTAAAATGCTCTGCATTTCACATCTCAAGAAGGAAGGACTGGGACCTGCTCCTCCTTCTTGACTTGTTTTCCTTCATGGAGGTTCCCCAGGCCTTGATGGGCTTCTCCCCTTTAGAATTACATTTCAGGAGGCAGCCCCAAGATCTGTTCTGTGTAATCTGTGAAGGTTAGAAGAGAAAGCAATGCCCCTCTCCCAGAACATTACTAAGTATGTTGTGGAATTTTCGCGACCGCTTAGCGAGCCAACAGCCCCTTGGTCACGGAATACTTACTGCAGGCACAGCATGCACAAGCATGTGTGTACACAGGCCTAAGTGCCATGCTGTGCCAGGTCGTCAGTGGAGCTTAACATCCTGCCGTGTACCTAAGCCAGAAACTGCTAAATGGGGAAAGTGAATGTGAGGTCCTTCCAATCAAGTGGGTGGTGACCCAACTCAGGTATCATCTCCTGGGCTGTGAATTCACTCTTGTGACAGACCATGCACCCCTCCACTGGTTTTGCCCACATGGGGACTTGGGTCACCCACTGTTTTTTGAGTCTCCATCCCTATAAAATTACAGTTGAACACCGACAAGGAACCTGCCACACCAATGGGGATGCCATTCAAAAAAGTGTCCATGACGTCATGGTTAGATCTGCAAGGAGCTGGGCTAAGGGTGGGACATGTCAGGCATTCATGTCAGTTGGTCATCTTCCTGGCTTATAAGAGATACGCGCTACCATTCTGGGACATGAGGAGGCTCTGTCACTGAAGGTATTAATTTTCTTTTTCCATCCACATTTCAGAGAAATTGCCCAATGAGGAGAACTGATTCTGCCCCTTCCAGTCGACCGACTATAAAATCGAGATGCTTCCAACAGAGGTCATCTCATTCCAGGACAAGCAGGCCGCTGGACGGAGAACCAACCTGATGTGTGTGACTAATGTACAGAACCTTGTTTTCAAAGCCAGAGCCTATCAGATTATATTGTCCGTATTTCTGTTATTAGCACCATTGATGGCCTGTTTATTTTTCTAGTCTTACTTGTTATTAATAGGGGTGACCCGGTTGGTGCCCCAACATTTCTCTATTGAACTTGTGTGCTCCCTCAGTCTATGATTCTATCTGTTGAAATCGCTCAGTCCATTGCTAAGAAATTGCTCAGTCTATTAAATGCATGTCAACAAATGAGTTATCAGGTCCCAATGCCTTCTACTTGAATCCAATTATTTTTCTTCTCAACTTGCTCAATTTGCAATTTTATTACTTGCTTAAAATAGGCAAAGATCCTCTTGAATATGGTTTATATCATATGGTATCACTTCTAATGTAGATGTTAAAATAACTGCAACAATTCTTGCGTGTCATGTTGGCAATTCTGACATCTATAACTTCAGGGAATCAGACTGGCTTTATAAGGAATAAGCACTCCTTTACTAATTCATTGCAATTTCTTTAACATTTTTACAGCCCTTCTGTAAAATCTTGCAATTTTGGGTTCTGCTGATGAAGAAAAGGTATTTGGTTGGATTAAGTGGGATTATTTGTTTGACAGTTTTTAGAAATGTAGCTTTAGCAAGCTTTTCCTTCTTTGAACAGATTAATTTACTCTTGCCATAGGCCTTTGTTCATACTAATATCTTTTTTATGTATTTATTCCTGCAGTGAGGCACAAAGCAGGGAGAAGGTGTATTTCCATATATTTGTGAAATAATCAGGACATACAAAGGGGTAATCAGAGCTGAATGAGAGCAGTAGATTTCGTTTTATGCTGATGATGTGTTTTATTTGTCTCTTATTCTGCAGCTTCAGTGCCAAACGTTATTTCAACTTTACAAGAGTTAACTAACAAAAGGGAAATATTTAACTCTACTGTCAATAACTTTTTTTGGCCACCTTTCACAGTCTCTTTTGATAGGTTTGTATATTTAGGTCTAACATTTAGTAGTACAACAGCAGAAAGGAGACCAGGGTTTGCATTCCATGTCCTCCCTGCATGGTGTTTGCATGCTCTCCCTTTGTTTGTGTGTGTTTCCCCAAGATGCTCGGGTTTCCTCCCACTCTGTGTGTGTTCACCCTGCAATGGATTGGTGCCTTCTCCAGGATTTGTTTCTGCATTGAACCCTATGCTAGCTGGGATAGGCTTCAGCCAAGTTTAGGAGGCACGTTGAGCTTTAGTTTAGTTCTGTTCTTTCACCCAACATTTTAATAAATCTTTTCCCTCTGTTTGGAGCATGTAGCTTTTAGGGTATAATACAATGAAAATACCAATGAAAGTGTATTCAAATTTTTACATAATTTAAGAAAGTGTTCTAACTATGATACACTTAAAACACTTTTATTACTATTTGCATATTTATACTTTTGTTTAGAATCCTTTCCATACAGACAGAAACTCCTTTTCCATGGTGGACAAGATTCCAGGGATCAGACTTCCAAAAACTACAGAAAATATACCGTAACTCCATTTCCACTCTTCAGCCCTCATCCTTCCCTTTGGATTAGAAGTAAAAGAAGTTTCTCTTGCAGGTTCATTAATCTCCTATTAGCAATTAACACAGATTGATGCAATTTAGAATTATTTTATTCCCTGAATCCATCTTTGCAATCCACTTTGCTCAGTTATTTCCAGATATTGAGGTTACTTTTGATTAGTATAAAAAAAACCCAGTAATAGTGGCATGTTTATTTTGGCACTGCTCCAGCCTGTCCTCACTTTGGTCTTTTATTTTTAAATTAGTATCTGATATTACATAAATAAATATTAAAGCAAGTTTGCTTTAGGGTCTCTTTTGTTCAGTGCCAGGTCATTTTACGTTAAGCAAATCATATTTAAATTCTGCACCAAACTGCACAAAATAGTCTTAAATGTCATCATCGGCCAACATGAAAAATAGGCATGATGCTTGTGATAATTTCCTTGTGTTTTATAAATATGTTTAGTCAAATTTACACTTTATTTATAGGCTTCTGTTACCAGATTGCACTTAGCACACACTTTTCTGCTTAAGCCCAGTACATGTGCTTCTTGCCTTACACCAGTGCTGCCTGAATAATAATAACACAGGTATTTTTACTTTAATTAGATAGGTATTGCATTATGTTGCTTGTTACTTTAAAAAGTAATGCACATTTTTTTAACTGTTATCCTACTGCTGTTGAGATTTTATTGCTCAGTTTAGCATCAATATATATTTAGTGATTTCTGAAATATTGAGACAGATCATCCCAGTCTGGAGAAGGAATAATGCAGTGGAAATTTATTTTAGGGACACTTCTACCCACAGCTGCTGGAAGCAAGTGCAAAGCAAATATGCTGACTACAAAATCCTCAACTGTAATCCGGTTAAGATTTTACATGGCCACATAATCAGGTTTTTTGTGGAGAAATCCAATACTGTTAACCAGGTTTTTCCGAGGCCAGTAACCCAGTTTCTCTAACCAGAATAAGGGTTTACGTGACATTTTAGAAACCAGGTTTATTGACCTGCATGTAAAGCTGCCTATTGAATCAAAGAAGATTTAATTAGTTTTTTTTGACAATGATCAACAGAAAAACACTCTTTTAATATCATAGTGCAAACAGGTCTCTGCAATGTTCTTTAAATTATTTACAAATATAAAACATAAAGTGTTCACCTCTTCATGACAGTATTTGGTAGAAGCACCTTTGGCAGCAATTCCAGGCTTGAGTCTGTGAGGACAGGTCTTTCTCAATCAGCTTTGTCTCTTTTGAAGACTGTATTTTTCATCATTTGCCTTTGCAAAGTCGATCAAGCCCTGCATGCAGGGAATCAAGGGGATTATGACCAGAGCTGGCCTCGCCATTTAGGTAAACTAGGTGATTTCCTAGTAGAGCAGAAGTATGGATTTTCGGCACTTGCATGCACTATACTATGAAAGATGTGTGTGAAGCAAAAACTGCCACACAACAATGACATCGTACTAATGACACAGATGAAGAGACACAATGTTGAAAGGAAGCAAACTTCATGGCTCAACAATGTGTAAGTGAAACCCCTCAGCAACGAAGGGCAAGGCTTGAAGTTTTCACTAAAACATTTTCTATCTGGAGGTATTTTCTCAAGACAAATATTAATATGGTATTCCAAGTGTCTTCTTATGAAAGCCTTTGGGCCAGCAAGCTCAGGTGGGTCCATATCCTCTGCCCTGGGTAATTCTTAAGAGTTAGCTGACACCTGTCCAAACTCACAAATATAGTAAAACTGCAGGAGTCTTCGGGTTGTTTTTTTGTTAATTTATAGGACAAATTCATCTCTTCAAAACTCATTAAGCATCTGGACACATTACAGACAGTATGCTGATGCAGTATTACACAGTCACTTTCACTTTTAAAAGTATTCCATGTACCAAACATAACTATTAGTTTCTTCCCATTTTTTCTTATTGTTAAAATACACTTTTTTATCACACATGCTATATTAAACTCAAATCAGATCTCTGTTCCAATCCCATTGTCAACCTTTTGACTAAAACATTTCTGGGGTAGAGTACATGATGTCACACATTGGCTCATGGGAACCACCTTCCTGGCTCTAGCGAGGTAAGCAGGTCCACTTCGGGATGAGAGGGGGTGCTTATGCTAACAGTATTAGCTCTTTCCCCAGTAGTATCAAAGAGATACTGAAGGAGGGTGTATAGCTCCACCATGTGGCCTCAAAGAAAACCCTGTCTCTTCCGGTATCAGTGCTATAAAAGCCAAACAATAACAGAGCTGGACACCAGATGTTGACCAATGAAAGATGATGATAGAGAATACGAATTCCAAGCCACAGCATTATACAAAAAATCAAGGCAAACCACAGCCTTTTTTTTGTTTTAGTTTCGCTACTGTGCAGCTCTGTGTCTATTAATGTTAAACAGGATGACCTGGCTGGTGCCTCAGCTTTTAGCCTACCTTCAACAGTCTGTTACTGGCCATGTCATAATATATATCCTCATGCAATAGTATTGATTTTTGAGAGGAATGCCCTTCTGGAAGTCATGCCAATTGCATAAAAGATAATAAGCTAGATTAAATAAAAATGGTTTATTGTTGCAGAATAACAGAAATCATTTGGAAGGAGAAGAAACAGATCATTGTCAGATTATTTCATTATTCCAAAAAGTGTATTCTAATGAATTAGCAGAATAGAGCCAGATTAGCTGCTCAGGAACTAATGTCAGGATATAGGGAAAAAAGACAAAAGTAGAAAATGGTGTTTAATATATCTCAAGGGATGTAGTACATTTCTTGTTTGAGTAATTATAACTCAAATTATTTAGCTAATTTATGTTACGAATTACAACTGTTATGGTGTAAGTTGCATTAGTGGACACACTGGCATTGATTGACTTAGAAGTAAAGTAAACTTACAGGACATATCCGCATTGTATAGAAAATATTTAAATTAGCCAACAATACTAGGCAGAAAGAAAACATCAGAGTCGCAGAGTGAGATAAAAATGAAATATAAACCATACAGATGAAAAGCTGAAAGTCCTTACAACACGGGAAACTCAGCATGACATACTGTTAAGTCTTTGGAGACAGAGCTGCCTGAATATATTTCTAAATCAAAGAAGCCAGACTTTAGTAGGAAGTGTCAATGTTGGCTGTGTTACAAGAAAGACCGTGACATGGTAATAAACCAGGAAACCTAGCAATGCACTACAGGCACTGGGACTTTAACAGCATCAAAGCTAAAAGGTGAAGAGGCAAACGGAGAGGTGATCCAAGGATAGCAGTGTCACGAGTGTCAGAGAGTCCTTAGAGTGAAAATATTCAGTACTCTTCTCATGTAGCAGCCCAGCTGCATGCAGTATGGATCTAACCAACCCTGCGCATAGAGCTTTCAAAATAATGACACTGAAACTTTTTAATTATTAAAGTTTTTTCTATTTATCTAGCAAGATCCTTTATAATGTATCCTGGAAATTCTGCTGTTGAAAGCTTCTTTAAAAACATTTTTAAAACATAACAACCCATCCATTCATGCTGATAGGTGGTTCCTTTTCCACTAAGGAGTTATATAGACTCTCCATTTGCACTTACAGTACTGAGTGCAAGGCAGTAAGCAAGCCATGGGGTGATTAGAAATCAATTTTATTTATTAATTTACAAATCATGATTTCTTTGCATAATCCCTTAAATTAAGCTGCAGAAACACTACATTTAAAGCACATTCTAGTTGCACACACGTATACACATCCAAGGGTAAACCCAGAACATTTCAGGGCTAATGGGACTAGCCCCTTCAGCTGAAAAAAGGTTTGCAGCACCCAGCTAGAAGACTTAATACAAATAAAGGAAATTACATTGAGCACATGATGGACTATTGTTAAAAGAAAAAAAGACAAAGGTGAGGGTTATTACAAACATTTAAATAATAAGTTAAATTACTGAGGCTGCACAACATCTGTTGGGTCTGTGCTCCACTGGCCCTTAATCTGGAACCACTGCTAATAACAGTCACCTTCATTCCTATTCTGCATCTGTGATAATTGACTGCTGTAACTGTTAACAACGACCTTGCATCCTTATCCATTTGAATAAAAAATAACAAAAGTTAGCAATGCATTCAATCAATTCCAAAGAGAAACTTTTATTATACAGTATATTGCATTATAATAAAAAAAATCTGTAGAAAAGAAGCATTATCTGCATAATACAATATACTTTAAGGATTTGTCAGACAATGATTTAAATAGCTGCTCCAAATCACTGAACATTAATTTGTACAATTCATCTATTATGAACGTTGTGTTTTTTAAAGTTGTGTCTTTCCATACTAGTACACAAAGTAGTGTGATGAATGTGCTATAATTGCCAACCTCCGATATTAGAATACTTCATTCATGTTAAAGTTATCTACTTTAAAAAAACAGGTAATATTATAGATGAGCACTGTACACTATTGTATTATAAAAAGATTTTAAAATAATTTAAACTAGTAAAACAGTAGTGAATGAGAGAGCAACATACGTTTAAAGTGAGAAAAGCCTAACTGAATTTTACTAGAGGTTCCCAATGTATGCTGCATCGATTACTTCATATGCTGTCTCATGTGAAATAATAAAAAAAAAAAAACAATGCTGAATGGGTAAAACATGCCAACAAAGACACTGACTGGACCAGGATCTGAAACCAACTGTGAGGCATCAGTGCTAGCCATACAGTTGGGTTCAGTAGTTATGCCCAATTGCATTTTTAGATTTTGCATGTGAAAATGCTTCAGCACCAAAGCAATTGTAAAACTAGAAATGTTTACTTCTTTGTCAAACTTACGAAGGATGCAGAAGTGTTCTGTATTTAAGCATATTCTTTACAATATAACATTTCAATAGCTGCTTACTTAATTTTCCCAAAATTTTTAAGGAGCTATTAGGTGCAGCTTTCACTAATGAAATCATAATGGATTAGTGTTGAAAAGGAGATAATAATTATGGAGGAATATTTTGAACAAAATTAAATAAATAAATAAATGCGCAAATAAATAAAAGTACTGTGAAATGTGAGCATAAATAAATAAATATGTCATGAAATGAGAACATAAATAAATAAATGTGTCACGAAATATGTTTTTTGTTGCTTATTTATTTATTTAATTTTGTCCGTAACATTCCACCAAACCATAATGAAATACGACTTGAAATAAAACTGTCACTTTCACTCGTCAAAGTTGAGAGGGTGGGCTCTAACACACCCTCTAGTTACTGATTGGTGAATCGATAACACAAGAATGAATTAGAAAAATGCTTACTACTGCCGATGAAATGGATTCTGCCGAGGATATTACGTATTTCAGAGAGAGAATTGAAGATTTATCGGAAGAAATTGCAATTTTGGCGGCCCTTTTAGACTCCGATATAGATTAAACTATTTTGAAAATATCGAAGAACTGGTGGAAGGGACTCGACTACACTCCAGTTCAGGTGATGCAGTTCCCTGCTCTGGACGTCCATCCTTTGACATTCCACCTGAATCAATAGAACACTTTCTGTTATGCAGTTTAAAAGTAAGACCGATTACAGATCTATATGGTGTATCGGAGAAGACGATCACAAGGTGAATGAGCCAGTTTGGTATATGGCTGTATAAGTTTAGGTACTTTGACATGGAATGCCCAAAGCAGCGTCAACTAATATTGTGAACTGAGTATTTGACCCTTGTTTTATGAATATAAAGTCATGGGGGATATTCGCAGCTACTTTTTCAAACAACTTTACAACTCTGATCAGTGGCAAACATTGTAACGACATTGCAATTTCTTTCGATAAATCTTCAATTCTCTCTCTGAAATACATAATATCTTCGGCATAATCCATTTCATCTGCAGTAGTGAGCATTTTTCTAATTCATTCTTGTGCTATCGATTCAACAATCAATAACTAGAGGGTGTGTTAGAGCCCACCCTCTCAACTTTGACGAGTGAAAGTGACAGTTTTATTTCAAGTCGTATTTCATGATGGTTTGGAGGAATGTTACGGACAAAATTAAATAAATAAATAAGCAACAAAAACATATTTCGTGACACATTTATTTATTTATGCTCTCATTTCATGACATATTTATTTATTTAGGCACTCATTTCATGACACATTTATTTATTTATGCTCACATTTCACAGTACTTTTATTTATTTGCGCATTTATTTATTTATTTATTTATTTATTTAATTTTGTCCAAAATATTCCTCCATAAATAATGAGGAATATTTCTTTGTTCTATTCAATAATATAAGACCTTGATCATCTTATCTCAGTAAAGATCTTGCAATTGTAGCAGCCCATTTTTCCAATATATCTGTTCTAATTTTGAAGTAATGTGGTTATACTCACTAATCATGTCACCATAGTCTAATCCCAAAAATCTTGTTTTTGTTCTTAGCTATCATGCAGAAAATGTTGTATTCATTTGCTGAATTTCTAAGCATTAAAGACAGCAACTTAAGGACTCAAAGACCCCACTTCACTGACAGTGCTTTTTAATTGTAGTAGAGTATTCTTTTACACACTGTTGAAGATACGTGTCTTTTATTTGTCTCTTGGAATAGTTTATTATTAATATTATTATAACATTTATTAACATCACCACCATTTTGTTTTTCTATTGCTAATGCCTCTGCCAGTTACAAGGAGTATGGCCCCTTGCAGCAGGATGGTCTATGTGGTTAGTACAACACTATAAATATCAGTGCGATGTAGGTTCTTGTATCCATGATTGGATTCAATTTTCTGAAAAGAATAAATAAAAATTTTTGCTTCGTTTCTTATTCTTCTGGCATTCAAAATTTTGTGTGACCTTTTTGACTACAATTTTGTCTTTTCTCGTCTTCCTGGTTACAATCATCCTTCTGTTCATGACTTTGATTTATTTCCCAGTCCTGTTATAGTGTCTCCTTTCTCCCTGTTAGCTTCAGTTCATTATATTCTCTTCTTCTTCTCACAAAGCTGCAGAGCAGAAATGAGCAATGTCACAGTAGCTGCAGGTATTTCTTTCATCCCAGTTGCTTAAGTAGAAAACAATTCTTCCCAATAACAGATCACGCTTTAATTCTGCAATGTTAGGTAATTCTAATATCATACACTTTTTCCTTTCTAAGGATATCTTCCAAATAATTCGAAGCCTAAAATGGATGAGTAATCCTCAGACCTTCATTTTGTTCTCATCAGTTTCCTTCTAAGTATTTTATTAATCCAAACAGAGTATGGTGAATACACACAGAGGTAAATGGAGACAAGCTAGATGGAAAACTGCTGGTTCCTTTGTCATTTGCATCTTATTACTAATAAGCAACATTTAAAAACAGCAAATGCAGCTCTTTAAAACTAAAATGAGCAATTAAGGGTTCAAAGTTTTAACAAATGAGACAACAAAAATGAAGCAGAAACTTGTCACTTGAGCAATGAGTGCTTTATCAGCATTAATTGATGTCTCATTAAGCAATTGGATTATTTATTTCTAGGACTGACGTTCATCACTGCTTTTTGAGCTTTGCATTTGAAGAAAAAAGTAAGTTACAGGGAATTTCAGAGACTTAATTCTAAAGGAGACAGCTTTGCAGGATCAAGCATCTGAACAAACCAATGCATTATGACAATTAATGGATCCATTAGGTGCATTTAGCAATGAGTTAGATAGGGGACTATAGCAGCACCAGTAGTTTTGTCTGAAGAACAAAACTGTAGTTTTGTTGAAGAACCTCACATGCCAAATATAATATAATAATGTTACCTAGGCAACCTGAGTGCTTGCAGGGCTTACTTGAATCAATGCAAGATTGTGCTTGACGTTCATCCCAGTTTTTATTCTTTGGAAAATAAAGAAATAACATTAGCCATTTTGCATTTAACTTGAAAAACCTTTCAAGTGGACCTGAGCTTTGTCTTAAGTCAATAACCCTTTACCATAATGAGTTGAAAGAATTCTTATATGAAAAAAAAAAAACTAACCAAGTAAAAGTAAATTAAATCCAATTAACAACGACTACTATCAATGTCAATTGTCATAATAAAACTTTAGGGATCTTGTGGGAATGATAACACCATTAACCTTTCAATTTCAATGTCAAGTAGGCAATTTTGTTAATAATAAAGGCTTGCAAAACAACAATCATTCAGTCGCTGTGGGCCCCGGTGCAATTGCCTTGCCTGCACTGTCTATAGTTACAAAACTGCTGAGAACCTAAAACAGTGTCTAGTGATCGATTATTAAATGTGAAGCAAAGGTATCAGACATTTTTCAGTATTTTTTGTTCAATTCAAAACTCTTTCTGCTGATACAGAATCTGTTTTTCACAGTTGTTTTCATGTGGATTTAAAAGATGAAATTATGAGACATGATATTTTTAATAATCTAGAGGATGTGAGTAACACTCAAAAAGTATTGATTTCATTAAGGGAAATAAGGAAAGATAAATTAGAGTATTGAGGCTAGATGTCTAAAATCTCATGTATTATAAGAAAACCAGAAGTTAGGAAAATAAATGATTTGTCTGAAGGGACATAAGAGGGATTATATCTTTAATGTTGCAGTTCAAGGCATTTACATATTTGTTGTACTAAATTACTGGTACAAAGAGTAAGCTCACCTGATTCACCAGTAACTCATATCAGCAGCTGTTTTTCTCCCCAGTGGCCCATTCCAGAAAGCAAAACTATAATTATTAAATCAATAATTGATTTGGGAGCAGCAAAGAACATTGTACGTTACATCTTGAATCAACAACACCACTTAGCCACTGTCCATAACAGTTCTCCGCCTTCTGCAGCTAGATATTGGACTTCCTAACTGGCACACCAAAGCATGTGAAGACTGGCTGACCCTCAACCTTGACACCTAAGAGGGTAGTGTGCTAAGATCCCTGCTCTCTTCTTTCTTTACCTCTGACTATATGGTAAGACATAGCTTTAACTGCACCATTAAATTTGCTGGTGACACTGATGACAACTGTAGCCCTGATTACAAACAAATTTGTTTTCTGATACAGTGGTGCCATGACAACAATGTCTACTGTAATATCAGGAAAACTAATGAAGTTGCCTTAAACATGAGGATGAAGAAGGAAAGCCACAACTCCATCTACATCAGCAGGGGTGCTATTGAGTGGATCACCAGCTTTAGATTGTATGGATTTACCATCACTAAGAACATGAAATGAGCATATCACATGTTTGCTGTTGTCAAGAAGACTCACCAATGCGTTTACTTTTTCAGATGTCTAAGGAAAGCCTTCATTTGTGCTCACTAACTTCTATGGGTGCATGGTGGAGTCCGTCCTAGACATGCAGTTGAAGCAGAAACCTTGACAACCTTTAAGAAGAATCCCGATGAGATATTGGAACAGCTTTGTTATCGGCTAAACAAATGGGCTTGATGGACTGAATGGTCTCTTTTCATTTGGCAATTTTCATGTTTCTTATGCTCTCTGGCAGAATTTTGCCCTCGATTAGCACTCGGCCGCCTCATGATCATTATTGATGCAAGTCTCATTTCTGTTTGGTGCCAAAAATAAACACACACTGTCTTAACAAAAGTAAACAGTATTATTAAAGACATCGGCCATTATATTAGGTACAGTTTCTTTTCCTCCGCCTCTATTTTGGCAAAGGACACAGGACCATATGCACCACTAGATTCACGTGTGAGTTTTAATACATACAAGTCTTATGTCTACTCAAGCCCCACTTGCATTAACAACTTTTTAGTGATTACTGAATATGTTGCCTGATGTTGCTTTTAATGTATGTTGTCTTCACAGTATGGATTGTCGTTGGTATTGTATTACTCTGACTAGTCTGTGGAATACATGCAAGTAAGAAGTTCATTATACTATGTACACATGACACTAAATTTAAACTTGACTTTGAATCTAAACAACCCCTGTGAGATGTAGACTCCTGAGCTGTCAATGACTTTAGTTTGAGGTCAAAGGCAAGCTCCCACTTTTCCCTTGTGGGATAGCCTACCTGGAGTAGGACTGGATAGATTTGTATGGCCTCTCACTAGTCCGGTTTTCACTCTGTCTAAGCATGCCAGTCAACAACAGTATGCACTTTTGTGCCTGCTCTTTATAGCCTTATGTGCCTTCATTAACAAACTCCCTTTTAACCCCCTGTGGGAGTTTTATCAGCTTCCTCTCAGGGGAGTTGGTTCTGGCAGTGAATTTGTTACATCCTCTGTCAGCAAAGGTTTTTATAAATGTGCTCTGTCCACCTAGGGTGGTTGTTACTGTCTCTAGGTCTTTCTAGGAACATTTTTTGTGTTTCTAACTTGTTATGTGCCACCTTTATGTTCAGATTGCTCCTGGCATATGTACAGTACATGCCTTCTGATGCAATACGTGATGTATTTTGTTCATGAGATTGTTTAATAAGTCTGAAAGATTAGGAATTGTCTGGGAAATTGACAAAAGATTTATTATTTGAGAAATGTATTTTATAAAGGCAGATCTGTAAATTAAATCTATGCAACATTGAGACAAGGATAATAAAACTGATTTAGCAAAAGGTTTTTAGCTATGGTGAAGCTATTAAAAAGAATTAGAGAGAGCAGTTACTTTGACTTTAAGATGAAAATAAGTAGTATTTTAAAAAATAATATAATGAATTAATTAGTAGAAACTGTGATTTTATTAAAAATACATTATATGTAGTATATTTATTTCACGAATATTATCATTATTTAAAAAGTAAATCCTAGTGTAAAGACCTAACATGTGTTGATCTTCTCTAGGAATGAAATAATTTGCTTTTTGATTAGTGTCACTAAAATATTGCTACTTTGCTTTAATTGATAGAACTCTTGATCAATACAGTGCCAGACAATATAATTCTTTTTTGACATCTTGGCAGAATGAAAGGGAAACTAAATAGCAGGAATAGATTAGAAAAAATGGAATGACAGCCACATGAAAGGGTAAAGTAAAGGACAATTCTCAAACATGCAGTATGCATAAATGTTTCAGTCACTCTAGCTGAGCACAAATGACATTCTGGAGCGAAAAGAGAGAGTGAACTATGATGTGTCAGGTACAATCCATGAAAATTCTGGAGTTGCTTAGTCTCTGTTTAGGATTCCATGTGTTGTGAAGTAGCATCCCAACATATTCTAAATGATAGTAATATAAAGTAAGTAATAATGACTTAAACCAAGCTAATGTCAAAAGGTAAATAGGAGGTGTAAAGAAAGCATCATGGTCAAACAGCTGTATTACATTACTGCAAAATACAGTATTACTTTCTAGTTCTATTTATGAGGTGTGTTTCAGAGACACCAATTCAAGACAAGGCACACTCACTTACACAGGGTTAACTTAAAGCCACCAATCAGCAGAGCTTGTTAGGAGAATACAGAAGCAACAGGGAAAGATATGAAGAAATATGGTAGATATGTAAACTCCAGACAGGCAGTGTGTGTGCTGAGATTTAAACCCAGGTCTCTGCATGTGTGGGGACTAAATCTGAACTACTGCCACACAAAAACTCAATGGAGATTCCTAAATTTCTAAGCAAGACAATCAAGTAAGTGTTTACAACCATTAAGCTAATTATTTTCAAAAATGAAATTTAGGTTTGCAGTTTTGTTAAGTGTTGATGAGTTTTTAAAATTCTCATGGCAGAGCAATGGACTGGCAGGTGTTTTTTTATTTCCATCTATACTTTTTATACTTTTCCACATTTCTAATTTTAGGGAATGTATGGTATCATGAAACTGTAGTGAATCCTTTTTAACATTAATTACCTTTGTTTTTGAGACAGTCTGTTTCATGTAAACCTCTTTCACAGAAAAGATATAGCTAATTGTACTGTAAGCTGATATATATTTGTCTCCAAGTTATGATCTGTGGTTCTCAGAATATCAATAAACCTTTAAGTGTTATTATTTAGGTGTTATATTGTTCTGGTTGTTACTTGCAAATTTATTCACAAGGGCAGGAACAGACCAAAAGTAATTAAATACTGATCTAAAGTGGTTTCATTAACAGGAGTGATGATTACATTTTGAATATCAACACCACAAGTGATAATTACTTTGAACATATGTGAGTTGGACCTTTCACGATTTGGCAAAAACTCTATGTTTAAATTCAGTTAAGTATGAGAAATATAATATGAGAAAAAAAATTAATATAACTATACATGATTCAATTTTAATCTACATTAGGACCTCAAATGATATAATCTCACCTGGAGTTTTTTTCTAACTTTAGTAAAATGACTCTAAATCTGCCTCTTCATTCTAAAGTGTTGACGTAATGGATAATGGCAAAAATCAAGAGTTCAAGGTCTGATATTGGTCCGGCGTTAATGACATATATGTAAGCTAAGGAAGGCATGTCCAAGATTTGCTTGTAGCATTTCCTAAACAGAGGATTTTTAGTCAAAATAATAAAGATCTTTATATAAAATACGCTACCGTGGCTGTTCGTTTCTCTGTCCAGGATTTTAAATCACCTGTAGCTCGCAAACCATTTGACCTATTGACCTGAAATTTGGTACACATACACTATGTGACGTCTACTATCCGCTTTCAGGGTGATGATTGACCTCCGAGGCTATTCCTCTTTTTTATTTTTATTTTATTGTAGAATCAACTTTTGGCAATGACAAGCAGGGTGGCCGTGCAGTACATGTGTATGGGCGCCGTTCTTATCCCTACCACCTTCGCCGTCACTTACCCTAATTTGTTATATCTTAAATCATTCTTGAGGCAGATTGAAGACTTAAGTGCCAACTTAAGTGAAAAATTAAGAAAAACGTACTAAGTAATTGCAAGACAAACACTGACTTAATCAGTTTTAACGCAAAAAGATGGCGACGAAAGAAGAGAAGAAGTGGGCCGCTAGGGTGGAGAAAAGAAGAGCTGCTCATGAAGCAGCAAGCGCATCAACCTCTGAGCAAATGAATGCTAAATGTACAGAGAAAGATTTTGAAAACTATGAATGCTCAAGTCAAGTGTATTCTGCAGTGCGCGGTTACTGGTGCTAAAATCATTGTATGTAAAAGAGTGGGTTTTGAAACTGTAGTTTGTTTTATATTAAACAAACTAGCAAAATACCCGCGCTTCGCAGCGGAGAAGTAGTGTGTTAAAGAAGCAATGAAAAAGAAAAGGAAACATTTTGAAAATAACGTAACATGATTGTCAATGTAATTGTTTTGTCACTGTTGTGAGTGATGAGTGTTGCTGTCATATATATATATATATATATATAT
>JANRMT010062791.1:68425248-68454323 GCA_026402145.1 Polypterus bichir lapradei
ATATACATACAGATAGATAGATAGATCTTCCTGAACATCTCAGTTTCATCTTTTTTGTGCTCCCTTGTCTAACTTAAAAGACAGCTCTTTATCACTTTTATCTGAATATAGCCTTCTATAGCTGCTTATATTGTCATTATACACTTTATAAATTGTGTGTGTTTTGTGAATATTCTCCATTTCAAACTTTTTTTTATAATATACTCCCTCTACAGCTAAAATTAATCAGATCTCTTTAGACATAATTCAAGCATTTTACTAAACAGCCTATTTATCAATCCATCTATGCATTTTTGAACTCACTTTCTTAACTAATGTAGTTTCAAACAGGGACTAAACAGGTAACAAGTTGTGCAAGGCAGAAATTAACTAAGGATAGGACAGCAGTCCGTCTCCAGGCACAGTAACATAAACGCACTCATAATGAGACACTTTAGACTTTCTTTTTTATCCTAATACAGTACATATATTTTTGAATTGAGAAAATGACAGTCCGGGAATGGAAGCCAACTGTAGGACATAAGAGAGCATGACAGAAACAATTAAAAAGGATATCAGTAAAGCTGAGGGCAATTACAGTAACCTGGAGTATGGTTTACAGTATTGTTCTGCATATTATGAAAAAAGATATACCAGCATTAGAGAGAGTCCACAGGAGAGAAACTAGGCTGAGTTCAGAACTGAGAGATATATGCTATGAGTAGAGTGAAGGACTGGTACTTTTTCAGTTTAAGGAAACATAGATTATGCAGTGATATGATAAGTGTTTATAAATCTGGGAATTAGTATAGTGAATCCCAACTGTTACTTTAAAATATATATTTTCCAACAAAACATTGGAATGCAGATGGAAACTTGTTAAAAACAAATTTTGCACAAATGTTAGAAAGTCCTTCATCACACAAAGAACCATAGACTCAAGGAATACGTTACCAAGTAGTTTGGAAGATAGTTTAGGGATCTTCACATCTTGATGTGATGTTATTTTGGAGAATCTGTGTGAAAAAGATGGACATGGTTGTTGGGCTGAATGGCCTGTTCTTGTAACAATTGTTCTAATGTTGTCATGTTTGTGTTAAGAGGGTAATTAGAGCCTGCTGCAGCTAATCAAGCATACCAAGCATATCCACAAGTCTGTAGAAATCTTGTGCTAAGGAGAAAAGGTAGAAAAAGTGATTTTAAAGAATCAGTTGTTGCTACTCACCCATCTGGAAAGTTATGAGGTATTTGAAACATTGACTTCTGGACAAGTAAAGCCAGTGGAAGTGTTTTATCTTTATGAACAGTGCAATGCTTGCAAACAATGAAAAACAGTGTATAACCAGAAAAACTTCATACACCATCAAAACATGATGGTGGCAGGGTGGTAAATAGGGACTGTATTGCGGCCAGAAGACATGAATGTGTTGCAGTTATTGGGTACACCCTGAATCCCTCTTTAGACAAGAGTTTAAATGAAAATATAGGGCAATTTATCCAAGAGTTAAACAATCCAAACACAATAATTCTAAGCATACCAGTCAATCTATAACTGACTAGCTCAATAAAGCAAAGTCCAGATACACACTGAAGTCCCAGTAAAATGCTTTGGGAAAACCTACACAGAGCTGAGTATACAATATATTCTCAAATACTAATGAAAGAAGCACATGTCATATTTTGGCTACTGTAGGTCTGGTGTAGGTCACCAGGATGCATAGTTTAACTGCCAGTATGCAGTAGCACAAACTGATCTTTGTGTCTCATGGGCTGTATGCCAGGTCCATGTAAGGCAGTCTTTCTTGACCACTGGATCACACTGCCAGTGTGTAATAGGTTGCCATCTTTGGTTGGAGAGTGGGACACTTAAGCCGGTGTTCTCAACCATTGGGTGACGAGCTGGTTTGCCGCTGTCGGGTCACAGGTTGCCATTGTTGATGCGTGACTATATTGCCTAAATGACTGACAGAGCTGCAAAATATGGTTCCCTGATTCTAACTGAGCTTGTTTCACTAATGAGGATCCACGATTGTGCTAATTTCACCAAAGGGGCAGTTTGAAATTGCTGCTAGTGGGTTTCTCAATGAATTACAGAGGCAAAAATGGGATGCAACTCCATTAGGATTCAAAACACTTGTGTAAGGAAGGTGGCACAGGCAGAATACTTAAGAATTAGCTGTGTGGAATAGCGTCAATCAAAAAAAATCATAACAGCCACGCTAAGAGTCAGAAAACATATGAGACCCTTGTGAATTAATAATAATAATAATAATAATAATAATAATGACATTTATTACTGTGGCGGTATTGGCGCTATTAGGTTTTTACCGTATTGCTTTACTATGGTCCTAATAAATTGGTGCATGACAGTATTTTCTTAACACTCAAAAGCTAGTCACATTATGGCATATAAAGTAGTATATGTTTTCATATGCAGGCAATTTTCCAAACAACTTTCTTAGTTTTGATATCCATTCTTTGTTTTCTGGTTACCATTACCACTAAACCTTCCACTTCCTTGATCCTCTTCTTGTCTGATACATCCAATATCTACCTAAGGATTTTTTTACACTTGGCTTTGCCTCTAAACTGTAGAGAACTTCAAGGTGAAAATTTAGTTTCTCACTTTGGACTACTGCTGAAACTACTTTTTTAGCATAATCCATCTAGAAGCACCCTCTGCAAAAATAAATAATTCATCACCCACAACCAAAGGAATCTGAGAAAGGGCAGGCATAGCAGGTGGAGACAAGCTCACTTAGCGTACCTGACACCTCCAACCTTCTAAAGGTCTGTTCCGACAGGCTGATGAGTTAGAGAAACGTGGCTCTTTGTTTGTTTACTTTTATATTGTCTTGTTTTCTTCCAGTTTCTATAACCTTTAAATGTTGACGGTTTCAATATTTCCTCTACAGTACTTATTGGAAAGAGTGGATTGGGGTGATGCTTTGAAAAGCTGTTTTAAATTACTCAAGATACTGTGGGTCAGGGGTGAGGAGCGATCAATAAAGGGGATTTGCTTTCTCCTGCTATTTACTACTTCCACAACTTGTTCTTTCCTATAATAAATAAAAATTGACCTCAAAGAAGTTAAAATGCATAAAAGTAGATATTGTGTATTTATTTAAAAAAAGAGAAATATTAATTTTAGTCATTAAAATAATAAGCAACTTATAAGCATTCTGTTCATCAGAAGAAATAAACATGTTACATTATATTACATTCTAAATAACTACTAATAGGATATTTTTCATCATAAGGATTATAAAAACAAACTTTTCAATGATGGAAGAAGTGAAATTAAAATTATTAGTATTTTTGATTGATACATTTTCCTAAGAAGTACATTGTACAAATATTCATTTCCTAATGTAAATCCATCTTCTCTATTGCTTTATAACAATATGTGAATGCTTCAACTTTTACTATTGAACCAGCTACTGATGTTAAACTGCAATGGCACTTAACCCTTTCATCTGTGTATTTACATGCAGTGTAATGACAGAAGCACTTACTGTTGGTGCTATGTCTGTCTGTCTCTCTGTCTATCATTCTGTCCGCATAAACCAACTTAGCTCCCAATTGACTAATTTTATTGAAATGAATTGGGGAAGATCAGTTTTCATTGAGACATCAAAGTTTTCAAATATCAAAACCTCTCAGTCAGGGCATTAATGAATTTTTAAACTTGTCTACCTTAAAACAGAGAAACATTCTAAGCGACTTCAGTTAAGTGATTACTTTACCATTTAAAATTTACATTTAGTGAAGTTACTTCCACAACCAACAGCTATCAACATAGCATCAATTGATGCAAGTTTCATCACTTGAATTGGAATCTGCTGTCTGTGAAAGCTTTTGAACCATGACAAGGCTATTTGGGCTACGTGTTTAACTACATTATATTGTAACATACTGTCTAAAACCATGCATTTAAATGTAGTCTACTAATGCATTGAATTACATTCTATTGCCACTGTTGTTTTTGGATAAGACTTGCTATTACAAAAATATTAAAAAAACAAAAATCTGACTCTTAGCTAATTGCTTAGCTAAAAATGTAAGTATGAAATCAGTAAACTAAATGACCCTCAACATTATGCCATTTTCAAATTTATGTAAAACATATTTAAACTTCTGTATTTTCAATATTCTGACTTCTTAATGTTTTTTTTTTTTTTTGCATTTTCTTAATTTGTTTCCTTGTTCCTACTAATATTGTGCGCTGGATAAGTCATTTATGCTTGCTACCTTGACACACCAGTATACACAGTCTCCTCTTGTTACATATGTCTGCCACTTATCAGTACCTGGATATTAGCTCATTACTGTGCTTTATAGAATCCTACAAATGCATATAACAACATAATATGGAAGTACTGTCTACTACATAATTTTTGCTTTTGCAAAATACAAAACAAAATAGTAATATGAATATACAAACAATCACTTATTGAGTTGCATAATGAGTTCATTTATGCATTTTCTGCTTGTTCATTTTAGTGTCACAGGGAGCTAAAACCTCTTTTGGCAGGATCTGGTGTAAGGCAGACAATAGTCATGGATTTAAGAACAAACTCAGTTAAACACTGATTCCCACTTGGGCCACACTAATTTACAGTTAAATGTTAACTTAACAAACATGTCTTTGGGATGTGGGAGACAATCAATATGCCTAAAGCAAAACATTCCAATGATATAAGGTTTAAATTGTACAAAAGATAATAAAGGACGATTATTATTTCTGGATGTAAACTCTGATCATAATTACTACCATGATCTTCTGGTTTGCAGTACATCAAAGCAGCTGTCTTGGTTAACTATAGATCTATAAAATATATCTAACATTTTACACAACAAGAGCAAAACATTACTTCAACTGAATGAGGAAAAACATGAAACATCACTCATACCTGTTAATATTAGAATTACCAGAGCCTACGAAAAAACTCGTAGATCCGTCCCACCTTAAATCGCTTCTTAAAACTGTTCTCACCTCTCCGCCAGCGTCTTTTGTCATCTACATGTGCTGATAAACACAAGCTGTAAGCAGCCTGCTATTCCATCCCCCCACCTACTTAGAACGTGCACGAACTTCTCCCAGCTCATGCCTTGATTGATTATCTGGGAGTGAAGTGGAGTTTTAGAGTGGAAATAATAGATCGTTATTTGGAACACACTCATTTCATGTGTGTTCCGTTTCTACAGTAATCTGTGTAAACATTGTCAAAACAGAAACTTTTTCATATTTTAGTAATAAATGTTACAAAATGTAGGCATAATCTATAAAATGTCTGATGCCTGAAGGCCAAAGATCAAAAAAACACTTTCACAAAAGGTTCAAGAACGTCACAACAGCTTCCGTGGCATACCGGTAAGAGTTCGTCACTTAGAGTGCAGCAGACTTGCTGTACCTCAGAGACCCAAGTTTGATTCCCCACTGGGGAGAAAATGTTTTTCTTTTTTTAACCTTCACCGTTCTGCCTGCCTGAACTCACTGTCTATCTATATAGTAATAACAGTAATTTTATTATTATATAGCAGCTTCCCTGTCTGCCTGTCATAGAGTGCCTTTCCTTCCTATCTATCTATATATCTATCCCCTTAGCTGTTTTTTTTATATATCTATTATACAGTGCCCTATGGGGTGCCAAACAGGCAATTACAATGATTTTCGGAATATATAAAGTCATCCCTGAATATATAAAGTCAAAACTTGAATATATTATTACCTTTATTTATTTGCTTACTTCCTACAGCGTAAAGTCACGAGTGCAGTGCTTTCCATGTACATATACAAAGTACAGCAATGGCAAAAGTGCATTCTTGATCCGATGTAGAACAGTCATCATGATTTGAGTTTGCCTCTGTTATAGTGCGTCTGTGAAAACAGCAGCGTCAAATGCGGGATGGGGGGGTTTGAGTTGGGATCGTGAACTCAGCTGAGAGAATAACAGAATAAAAAAAAAAAGCTAACCTTTACAAGTATCATAAATTACACCGGCTGTTACAGACTGGAATCAAATGTATGTTTTTATTTTTAAATAGTAAGAATACGTGTAGCTCACTTTTCAAAAAGAGACTCCTCTGGAATCGAACCTGTGAAGTTCAGACTACCAATCAAGAGCTGATACCGTTGCACCACCACAGCAGTCTTAGCAAATGCGTGTAAATATCGCACTCTAATTCGGGTTGTTTTTCTGTAATTATATTTTTGAATAAAAGTGCACTTGTTCTATTGTATTTGTACCATTTGTGAAAGTGGTTCTTTGATATTTGGACTTCAGGCTTCACACATTATAAACTTCATGTCTACATTTTGTCAATTATGACTAAAACATGAAAAACGTTTCTTTTTTAACAATGTGTGTACATAGATCTATGTAGACACGGAACACACATGAAATGCAAGTGTTCCAAATAACGATATAGTATTTATAAAAGGTGTCATTTTGCTTGACTTCTCACTCTATACAACTTCAAGCAAATGACACGCAGGTAAACAGACTTGAGCTGAGAAAACTGTGCACCGGTGGGGGATGTGATAGTAGGCTGCTTGCTATTTGCTGCTTAGCCACAAATTTAGAAGACAAAAGACGTGACAGAGAGGTGTGAAGCGTTTTAAGGTGGGACGGATCTACGAGTTTTTTTCGTAGGCTCTGGTAATTCTAGTGTTAAGTACACGAGTTGACCACTGTTGAATGTACAACTGTTTTGAAAACTAGAAGTTAATGTTTATTTTCTGTTAATGAAATCTACCAAATGAATAGACAGAAAGGAAAAGAGAAAAATGACCAGGCAATAAAAGAAAGCAAAAGTAAAGTGGAACAGTAAAAAGCTTATTCTTTTAGGAAGCTGGGGTCAAAATACCTAGAGAAACAAAAAAAGTGATAGTCAAAAATATAAAAGCAAAGTCGTAGTCAAATACAGCAGGAAACTAAGTATTGAACACATCAGTAAATATATTTCTAATAAGGCAATTGACATGAAATTTACACCAGATGTCGGTAACAACCCAAGTAATCCACACGTACAAAGAAATCAACATAAATAAGTCTTTAAATTAAGTTATGTGTAATAAAGTGGAATGACACAGAGAATAAGTATTGAACACGCTTACTGAAATTTATTTAGTACTTAGTAGAAAAGCCTTTGTTGGCAGTGACAATTTCAAGACGCTTCCTGCATGGAGAAACTAGTTGCATGCATTACTCAGGTGTGATTTTGGCCCATTCTTCCACATAAACTGTCTTCAAATCTTGAAGGTTCTGGGGGCCTCTTTTATGAACTCTGATCTTCAGTTCCTTCCTTTCCTTTCTTTATTTATTTATACAAGTACAAAGATTATGTTTGTGGATGTATTCTTTGTTGATGGGTTTTTAATGATATGTCATGGTATCTCTATAAAACTAGTTAAAAAATAAATTTCCCCCGGGGACATTTAAAATCAATGAATAAATGTTTTAATCGTTGTTATTCATTGTTATTATTCTGCTTAATTTATGTTCACTAGTTTGACTATACTTATATTTTTTTCTTTCTTTGGTTTTACTAATCATGCTATATACAGTATTTCAATTATTTCACTGTTTTAACACAATAAAGAGTAGAAAATTATACATTTTTTAGATTTGTTTAATGTAAAATAAATTAGCATAACACTGAAGACATGCATTGTTAACCTTTTTTACTAACAGTAAAATTCAGTTGATAACATGGTGCATTTTGTAAAGCGAATGTTCTTACATTTGCCACATCATCCTTTCCTGGTAACCTGACACTCATTTTTTTTGCTTAAATAATTTAAAATTTGTCAGTTATGAGTGATGGGTTCCATGCATAGACCATTTCAATCAGCACACTAGGTACAGTTTTGTATCACTGACTCCACTGCATGAACATTTTACACAGATGGATGGAATGAATAATCTCAGTGTGAAAAGCGCTTAAAGCAGTATAGTTAATCAAATGCACCTTTTCTGATACTTGAAATGCAGAAAAGACTTTGATGATGTGCCCCAATATATGTCTGAAAAGACATGACTCATACAAACTAATTTAATGCTGCTTCTGAGACTTTTAAACACATTTGCTGTAAATACTATAGATATAAAGAAAGCATAGGGAAGTCATGTTCACATTCAAATACTGTATCAGGTGTGCACATACATAGAGAATAACCTGTATATAATTCATTATTAACTTATAATATCTTCATGTAGTATACATACAGAAACAGTTCACCCTGATAAAGCTACTTTTGTGTTAGCCATCCACTCTTATTATATACTAGCAAAAAAGGAAACATAATATTTTTTGGAATAAGAATGAGAACAATACTTCAAGCTTGTTTATGCTCAAAAAAAAATGTTCATTTGCTTTGGCACTCAGACCAGCAATCCATCTTGTGCATGAGGCATTTTAATTTGCCAAACACAATAAAGTTTGCTAGTTGCAGTTTTACCCAACGAGGTGCAGTTGGGAGAATGCCTGGTCACATCAACTTTGAAAAGGTTTTAATTCAAAGCTAAGGTCACAGCAAGACAAATGCCTCCCTTAGTCAATTCAGAAGCAAGAGAATGTGGCATTGCTCAGGTAGGCATGTCATGTGCCAGCACTGCCATACACTATGGATTATGTTGCTCCACTCTGTCCCACTATCAAATGTTCAGCAGCAAAACAGAACACATCGGACTGGTCTTTGAGACAGAGACTGTTTCAAATCTGCCTTCAGATACAGTACATTGCCCACATCAGTAACAGTATGGTGAGGGACAAGTTACACGCTACTAGCCCTACAGCAGTGGTTCCCAAACATTTCTGTGCCCTGCACCCTAAGGAAATGTTTGATTTATGTTTGTACCCCCTACAAAACTAATATCATATTTGAAGATGAAGAAGTCAAATTTCTAATTATTGAAACAGAAATTTAATCACATACTGTACTATGGGTGAACAACTTTAACTCAAAAAAATAAATAACTCATAAAATTTAAACATAAATTGTGCAACCTACCTTTATAAATCTCAATCATCTTGTAAATATGTCCCCTATGAAGCTTAAACACTCTTTAATGAATTAGAGGTGTGTGTATCCTGTGAAACATCAAGATCCATGAGGAAATGACACATGATCAATGTTTGAGGGTTTTTTAGTGTCTGGAGACCTCTGTGAAGCAACAGGTTTTCCCCCGATAACACCTGCACTCCAGTTCAAAAATAGATGCACCACACAGTTAAAATTGCTGCACTACTGCCAGGACCGCCAGCAGGAAAGATGGGCTGAGTGTAAACAGCAGTTGTTGTATTCAGTTCTATCCCCCTTGTCACATACTCCCCAGGGAAAAATGTTAATCAAACCTCGGAATCAGAAAAGTTTCATTGTCAGGACTTATAGAGAAATCAATATTAGACTTCACACTTCTCTACTGATCATTGCAAGGTCCAAATTCCATTCTGTTAAAAAAAGTTATTCGCCTTTACAAACGTTCTGCCTGCAGCAAGGAACCCTTGGGAATACGTATTTCTGCAGCTTATTCCGAAGTGACAGTTGAACATGTAATCCTTGATTCTTGTCATATCCAACAACAGGAGCATTAACTAATAAATGACCTACAAATGACGCAACACGGCAAGGCACCGATTGCACCATGATAAAGTTGGACAACGCATCTCACTCAATTTTAGCAAATTGCAATACAGCCTTCCACTTTATCGCAACCCCTGAAAGGCCATCTCTGTGAGGAACCCAAATTGGGAACCCCAGCTCCAGAACAAGGCAATCTGTCAAAGGCCTGCTCACACCTCCTGGATGTCTGACCATACATCAGGAAAACGCACACAGCCACTGTGATTACAAGTGTCCTAAGGAATGAATGCTGGTGTATAGATGTTTCTGTAGCCTACCTTTTCCCCTGACCCACAAAACACCTCTGGGATGCCCTGTGTCACAATACCCAGAGATGTAATTCTGTGTCTTCCAATAGGCAGCCACTTCATCAAGCTCTTCTGCATTAATGACATAACATCACAGACCTTCAGATTCAGAAGCCTATTGGCTCCGTGTGCCTGAAGCGTCAAGCAGCAGTGAATTTTGGCTGTATGTGATGTCACAATGTTCACTGTGTTATTTGTATTTATGTCATTGTATTGTTCTGAAATCATAATATTTTCATTTTTTTATTGTTATTTCAGCAATGATGGTGGAATATTCATTCCAACAACATTTGTTGGGTTTCTTTTTTCTACTAGTACTCTCAAAGTTAAGGAAAGCAATTGTTAGTAATTAAAAGTAAACTTTTATCAGTGTTATTTCTATCAATAACAATGTCAACAACCATAAATAAATAAAAAAAACAGTAAAAAATAACATGTAGAGAGTCACCATTTATTATGTACTAGCAAAATACCCGCGCTTCGCAGCGGCGAAGTACTGCCTTAAAATTTTTATTAAGAAGACAATTAAACCTTTTTAAAACTGAGGGAAAATATACCAATAATTATTTGTTAAGGATCTCTTTGTATGCCACGTTGTCAGTTCGGCCCTCCAGTTGTAATATGACCAAGCTGTAGCTGTGCGCTGAGCTTACTCTTGAGCATACAACGTACAGTTGGCCATGTGAACAGTAATCTTGTCTCAAATCTCACAGCTTGGATTGCTGCTGTCATAATCGGTTTGAGTTTCATGGTTTGTTTCAATTACGACAGTATTTGTAGGACTTGTGTTGAAGAGACATTCGGCATCTGTCAAGCGTTGTAAGCATACAACCAGTTTGATTGATAACTTCACATCCAGCTTTTGAGAGTTTAAACATTTCTAAACATCAAAGTGTCCACTACTGAAATCGTCACCGGTGAATCTAAGATGTTTAAGAGGCATTGGCGGTTGTCCAAAGGTTTAAAATATTTGGCCATTTCGGTACACTTAAGCATTTCACTCTTATAGTGCTCCTGTGTGGTATAATTATCTCCTGTACCGTCATCAGTCCACACCTTGAACCTGTCCCAGTCATTCAATACATAAGACACAATGTTCCTCCGGATATCAAGAGTGAGCCTGATATGGCCGTGCAATATGTAACAAAGAGAATGGAAAAGGCAGGTGCCATCTCCGGGCATGGAAACCACTTGGTAAGTGACAGTTCTTTGATCGATGGTAATCACCTCGATAGACATGTTAATGGGGGTACGGTTGGAATGATAAAGGAAATGGGTACCTGAACAATGTAAAGTAAGTCTAAAATACCTACACAATAACTATAATTGTAATAAATGAACAATAAAACAGCGGAGAAGCCGTGGATTAAATAAAAAGGCTGTAGTTATCAGCAGGGAGACGTGAATACCGTGGCGAAGCAAGGAAGGGAATGTAGAGACTGGAGCGACAGATGGCCTTATATAGGCAGGCAGACAACAACGTGGGAGGCGTTGGGATGGGGGACCCAACGGCGCCTCACACGGTGACCGAGCTGCAGGCTATGGACATATATATGTACGTAAGTAGGATTCAGTTAGCGTTGGGAACCCGTGTACCAAATTTCTTGAAGATGGGCCCATAAGTAACAAAGACCGTTGAAAAGTTCAATATGACGGCCGACAGTGGCATCATATCACTGAAATAAGTACCAAATTTCAGCCTTCTACCTACACGGGAAGTTGGAGAATTAGTGACGTTGGAAAGTTCAATATGACAGCTGACAATGGCGTCACACCACCGAAATAAGTACGTACATTGGTTTCGGTTAACGCAGGGAAGCCACCTACCAAATTTCGTTAAGATGGGGCCATGAATAAGAAAGTTCAAGATGGCGGACGCTGTTGATTGTTATGACCGTTACGCGTAGAATTTCGAAATGAAACCTGCTTAACTTTTGTAAGTAAGCTGGAAGGAATGACCCTGCCAAATTTCAGCCTTCTACCTACACGGGAAGTTGGAGAATTAGTGATGTTTGGAAAATTCAATATGGCGGCAGACAGTGGTGTCATACCACCGAAATAAGTACGTACATCGGTTTTGGTTAGCGCAGGGAAGCCGCCTACTAAATTTCGTGAAGACGGGGTCAGCCTTCTACCTACACGGGAAGTTGGAGAATTAGTGATGTTTCGAAAATTCAATATGGCGGCAGACAGTGGCGTTATACCACCGAAATAAGTACGTACATTGGTTTCGGTTAGCGCAGGGGAGCCGCCTACCAAATTTCGTGAAGATGGGGCCATGAATAAGAAAGTTCAACCTGGCGGACATTGTGAAAATTAGTGACGTTGGAAAGTTCAATATGGCGGCCGACAGTGGCGTCATACCATCGAAATAAGTACATACGTCAGTTTCGGTTAGCGCAGGGAATCCGCCTACCAAATTTCGTGAAGATGGGGCCATAAATAAGAAAGTTCAACATGGCGGACGTTGTCGACCGTTATCGACCTTTATGACCGTTACGTGTAGAATTTCGAAATGAAACCTGCTTAACTTTTGTAAGTAAGCTGTAAGGAATGAGCCTGCCAAATTTCAGCCTTCTACATAGATGGGAAGTTGGAGAATTAGTGACATTGGAAAGTTCAATATGGTGGCTGACAGTGGCGTCATACCACCGAAATAAGTATGTGCATTGGTTTCGGTTAGCGCAGGGAAGCCACCTACCAAATTTCGTGAAGATGGGGCCATGAATAAGAAAGTTCAACATGGCGGACATCGTTGACCGTTATGACCATTACGCGTAGAATTTCGAAATGAAACCTGCTTAACTTTTGTAAGTAAGCTGTAAGGAATGGGCCTGCCAAATTTTAGCCTTCTACCTACACGGGAAGTTGGAGAATTTGTGACGTTTGGAAAATTCAATATGGCGGCCGACAGTGGCGTCATACCACCGAAATAAGTACGTACATCGGTTTTGGTTAGCGCAGGGAAGCCACCTACCAAATTTCGTGAAGACGGGGTCATTCTTCTACCTACACGGGAAGTTGGAAAATTGGTGACGTTGGAAAGTTCAATATGGCGGCCGACAGTGGCGTCATACCATCGAAATAAGTAAGTACATCGGTTTGGGTTAGCACAGGGAAGCCGCCTACCAAATTTCGTGAAGATGGGGCCATAAATAAGAAAGTTCAACATGGCGGACTTTGTCGACCTTTATCGACCGTTATGACCGTTACGTGTAGAATTTCGAAATGAAACCTGCTTAACTTTTGTAAGTAAGCTGTAAGGAATGAGCCTGCCAAATTTCAGCCTTCTACCTACACGGGAAGTTTGAGAATTAGTGATGAGTGAGTGAGTGAGTGAGTGAGTGAGGGCTTTGCCTTTTATTAGTATAGATTATCATGCAGTAACAGACAGCAAGCCTTTTTTTTTTGCTGTTTCCAGGTCTGCAAGAAAACTAACTCAATATATTAATAGAGAAGTGCATTAGCAAAAAAGCAAAAAACATAATTTTTCCATTTGTCTTAATACTTTTGGTCTGTTTTATTTACAAATTTTCATATAGGGAAAAGCCACAATTTGTGGCTCCCATAAAAGTTTATAAATATATATGTATATAAAGATAAATAGTAGTTTTCTGACTTGCAAATACCACCTCTGATATTGCAAAGAAAAAATAACAATGCACCTGAACATAATTATTGATGTAAAACCATTAGTCTTATGTACATAAAGTGCCTCCTTCAATTTAAATGCATAGGATCCAATTACTGATTAAAAAAGATTAACAGATTTTTTTGACAGATTTCAAGGATAATCCATACCCTACAGCACAATATTAACAAGCTCAGAAAGACTTCTCAGGGGAAAGGACATCTTTATCTTTACCAAGGTGGGAGGAGAAAAACAAATAATAAATAAAGATTATGGAGACACAATATAAAGAATTAATACCACGTCTGGCTTTTTAATTGTTTAGCTAAGTGTAAATGAAACTGAAGTAGTGTTGCTTGCTTAATGCTGTCTCAGTCACTGCTGGCTATGAAAGTGGTGCATTACTGAGCGTGGATTAACTAATGGTGGTCACACTGCTTCTATCAAGCTCTCCTACCGAGTTCAAAGCTTGGCTTAATCATGCAGCTGGTTTGAAATCTGAAAGATAATATACAAACAAAAATCTAATTTTTTTAGTGGGAATGCAGGAGTGTCCTCTCTTGATTAATAATTTCTGGTAATATTCACAAGTAACAGGCCTCTGAAAGGTAGCCTTCTTAATCAGAAGAAAGCATCTTGATGTGTGATAAGATACATCTGGAGTTAGAGGAGGGTAGCTTTCCCGCAATATAGTATGTCCTTGGTTCAACCCTAAACCTTCCTCTGCTGTCTTTAAAGTGAATAAAGTGTAGAATAATTACACATGCACCACTTAATCTTTTTTTTGTAATGTAACTTGTGTTTTTTTCGTAAATAAGAAAGATAAAAATCATATAATTAAAAAAATAAATTAATTGAGCTATAATTTCGTTAAATGTCTATATATTTTATTTTATGGCTTAATTCTACTTTTTAAATTACACTTTCTAATGTAAATGCTAGGTTTGTTATCTTGCTTAACAATATTCGTTTGAATTGTGGAGTGATGATAGATTATAGAGCATCTTAAAGTTCATAAACATGTTGGTAGTTACCTAGGCATAGATTCTGCAACAGCATCTAACTGTATTTTAATGATGCAGCATCAATCTAAAAATTGCAAGTTGTTTTGATGATGGTAGTGGTCTCAGGAGCAGACTTAGAATCTCCCATCTTTCACAGCAGGGTAGAGATCTAATGACTGGAATGGGCACAGCGGTTGGTTCACATAGCTTTCATTCTCTTCAAACTGGTTTTTGACCTCAGGATAGGAAATTGTCATTGTGGAAGATTTCAATGCATTCTCCAATTAGAAGTGCCTCATGACACGATTAAAATGATTACTCAGAATCACTTTGTATTTTTGCATTTTCCTTGGTCTGTATTTAAATCAGTAGAACTAACCAGTCCAGGAAAATATATTCAGTACTAAATCAAACCATGAGAATTTTTCACTGTAAGAACAAGCATTTAGCTCATGTAGTGTGTAGCACGTGTGTTCTTGTCTGATTTTTCAGAACAAGGTCAGGAATAACTCATTATTCCAGATTATTTTTTTCCAGTGCAGAGTAGTTCACTGCTTCTGTTCTTTGCACCCCATTTGCTGGATTTAATAATATTTATACAGCAGAAGTCAACCAGTGAGAGTGCCTAACTCTATGAAGTTCTTAAGGAAGTGCTCTTGAGGCTTCTGCTTCGAGCTTTGATGGATGTTTGTTATTGCTTCTCTGTTTTTTTTTTCTTGCATCTCAAATAAATGCATGAACATCACTGTCAAGAGTATGCACTTTCATTCACTGTTTCTCCTACCTGATAATGTCTTTCCCTTCAGCTTCCATGGCAACATTACCTTAGCTACTCTTCAATGTGAAAAATCAATGAGCACCTGCCAAATTTAGCTTAACAATCGTCTCTCTATAGTAACTAAGATCTCTTCCTCAAGCCATGGTAGGCAGCACTATACAGTCTGTCTTTTCCAGCCAAGAAATATAGAAAAAGAATTGTTTTTCTTACTATGCAAGATATAGTGAAGTTAATTTATGCTTTTTTTCAAGTGGGATTGACCATCCTTTCACATTCAGCTCAAATTCTTCTGCTTCTAGCTTTTTGTTGATTTAAAATATTGCTGAAATACAAATATGTAGCTTCTGTTTTAAAGTCTCCATTGTGGTTTCCAATTAAATTTAACCTTAAACTGAACTGGCCTCTATTTACTTAATGTAATTATTATTAATAAATGTATCTCACTGCATATGTTACGATCGTAAAAAGCTGGCGTTTTACATGTTCCGATTATAAAAATATATCTACCTAGGAATCCTAGGCCATAACTATAGGGCCCTAAATTTGTGCAATGATCTTCCTGCTCATGTAATGGATGTCACATCTGTCTTACATTTATGTTACGGCTTACACCTTACTACGTTTGCCTAAAATACTTAGAGCTTGGCATGTATATGTTCTGGTTTGCAGTCTGATTTTGAAGGAAGAAAGATGGATTTGCTGGTTGCACAACAATTCAAGCACCTGTCTGTTAACTCTTCAGCCAAGAACCTGTGGGACCAGAGAAACAACAATAAATAAGCACCTCTTTTCACTCCAAACCTTATGCTTCGTACCTGATAAAATCCTTCTGGAACAGCTAAGATTGCAATATTCTCATCTAGGCCAATGACAAATAAGTTTGAGAGTGACACCGGTGATGCCTGTTTACTAATAACTAGGGCTTTTAAGGTGGAAACCAAGTCCTTAATTTTTAACATTTTTGTCATTGTTAAAGCTACTAATTGGGCTATTAATTTGCAGGTTTTTTTGTTCAGTTATTTACTCAAAAATAAAAGTTTTATTGACCATCTTCTAATCTGCTGTACTTGTCAATTTAATGTGACATATTTGTGACAGGGAACCTTGGGATTCAGGAGTTACTAATACAACAGAGGTTTTTTATTTATTTATTTTAGCTCAGCATGTACATTTCATTTTGTGCTTAAAAGTTTGTAGTACCTAGAAGGGGACAGCAGCCATTTGGCTTCGATAATCACAACTGTGACTCCACCTATTATAAGTAAATATTGACTTGCCAAAAAGTTTAATATTCTCCAGGAACTCTGTTAGCTGGAGTTTTTTGTTTTTCACTGTATGATCAATTGGCAATTTCTCTGTCATGTTAACCAGAATTTACGTTACTAGGAGACTGACTTTTGTTTCCATTTGTTTTCCTTAATTTTTGCCATTATGTATGTAATGAGAAGTGAAACAAAATGACATCTTTTAATGGCTAACTGAGTAGATTACAATATGCAAGCTTTCGAGGCAGTTCAGGCCCCTTCTTCAGCCAAGGTGTAATGCAGAAACTGGGGTTACCTGTGCTTATATAGACACCAGAAAACACAGTTACAGAACCTTTATGTGAGACATTTTTAGTGACAAATATTAACAGATCCCTTTAACCTAAGATTCATTTAGGAATAAAGAGAACAACAATGTGTGATCAAGATGCTAAGATAACTGTCCAACAAAGTTTTTTGAAGTTTTTGGTGAATTTTCCTTACAATGCCGATATGTAATCAGATCTACTAGGTCAGTCAGAGTGATGTAAAACTCTTGTCTTTCTTGTAGGCATTATGCAAAGCCTTTTAATTAAGCTCTCTCTCTTCTCTCTTTTGATAAACTTCCTTTTTAATGAATGATGTTGATGTATAATTTTAAAATTTGGCCTCTGGCTTGTTAATTGTTACTATAAATTTTTAAACTTTATTTTTAAATTAAATTGAATAAGCGCTGCTGTCATCACTGACCGAAGATTCGGCCCATCTCAACTGCCTTTTTTGGATGAGCTGCAAACTTGACAGATGTCACAGGGTGAGCACAGTGGATCTAATGGTACTTTATGTCTAAAACATCTGAGTATTTAAGAAACTCTGAGCAACGTAAAATGAGACATATTAAATATTCCTATACTCAGCTGGTAGCACTATGATCACTACCACCAAAGGAGCTATTTCACACCATATTAGAGGAGCAGCTCATTGGAGAATGGAGAGGGCAAAGTTCCAGAGCGAAAATAAATGTAAGGTGGAAGGGATTCAAAACTGGACAACCTACATATAACGAGGACTGAATTTGTCCACGTTACTACCTAACATGGCAACATCCTGTTCATGTTTATTTTTTATACTCGGCAACAAAAATGATTCGCTCTGACTGCAAGACTCTGACAGTTACTCATTCTGAACAAACTTGTAACGGCATGTTCCTTTTGTGGATACAACCAGCTGGATCTGTTGTATTCAAATATTAATGCCTTCAAATGTACATCTGGACAGGTCAATTCTCTGTTTGTTCCCTCAGGGAGCTTCAGACAGTTTGTTGTTACAGGCTGGATGGTTTCCTGTATGCCAGGAGTGAAGGTTCTGGGAATACTTCCCTCAGGTTGTTATCCATCTCTCTGATAGTGGCATTGGTATTTTTTATAATAATTTACAGAAAGCTTTGAATTTTGGAAACCACTCTTTACTATTTAACAAGTTCAATAACAATAAGTTTAACTATTGTGAGCCACTAGGGGGCGTACTGCCACCCTAACCCAGTCACAGACAGGCAACAGACAAGTTTTGCCACGCTCCACAGCTTTATTAACAGTTTTTCAGCAATGTGCACAACACCACACCATTCAGTCACTTCTGCCGCCAGTCCTCCACTCCTCTTCAGGCTTTGTCCTCTCCTCCCGACTCTGGCCACTCATGGAGTGAGGCGGCTCCTTTTTATAAGGCACCTGGATGGACTCCGGGTGCCTAATGAGCTTCTTCCGGCCACACTTTTGGGTGTGGCGGAAACGTGACCAAATAAGGCCCTGGAAAGGTCCTCTGGTGGTGGCCTCCATGCTCATAACCCGTGGCCCCACTGAAAACCAAGGGGGCTGTCCTCTATCAGCCTGGGTAAGAAACTGTCCCAGCAATCCTCTTTCCTCAGGTCCTTCCATAGTTTGGGCGTTCTGCCCAGGCAAGGGCCCCGGCTATCCGCCACACTATATATATAACAGATCTGGATGACACCAGCCCCCTTCATCAGACTGCAGCAATCATCCCCTTCCTCAGCTGAATCAGCCTACTCTAAGCTACTTCAGAACAGCTCTGCTGTCTTACCATGAGTGGGTGCTATGCAGCTTACAAACCTGACTGACCCCTTACATTGTTTTAAAACCAGCAGCACTTTAGGATATGGATGCACAACCAGTGCCTTTTTTGCTTGATGTACCAAAACAACAAATGTTACTGTCAAGTATAACAGAATGTTGCAATTTTTAAGCCACCAAAGTGAAGGGGCAAAGAAACCCTTTACTAACCCCAAACCCCCCCACCCCAACTTATGTGGTGACTCCCAGCTACTTGACCAAAGCTTTGTGTAAATTATTATTAACAATATCAATGCCAATGTCAGAAAACCTCTGTAAAGTCCTTTACGGTGAACATCTGTCTCCCAATTGGGTACAACTGCAACATCCACAGAAATAATAAAAGGATTTACTATTATGTTAAAACAAAGGATTTCCCAGCCCCCACTGGGTAATAAATAGCATAATTTAACTTAAGTTTTCCTTATTATTTTCAGTAAAGTAGTAAATAGTAAATAGCACAAGAGAAATAATAAAACAAACAATGCAGTAAGAATGTAACACATTAAAATGTTAAAATTAAAGAGAAGGTCCATCCAGTGAAGTTTATGCCCAGTTCTGCAGACACGTAGAGCCTCCACCTTCATCTGCATCATAAGCAGTAGCAAAGAGTGCACACTGGAAGCATTGCCACTATACGCGACCATAGAGAACTGGAAAAAAAGAAAATAGTGGAAAAAAGAAAACTGATTAATTACCGATAAAATTAAACTATAGCAAAATATTAAACTGCCGATTTTAATCTATTAAATCATGCATATAGATTAAGCAAAGGCCAGATTTCAAAAAATGGGCCTTAAGAAGTTTTATAAAGATCTCCACAGAGCCTGGCATATCTCTTTCGGCAGAGCATTCCATTATTTGGTGGTGTAAGCACTTAAAGCCGCCTTGCCAGTTCTATAATGCCTACTTCTCAGTATATTAGGCAGACCGGTGTTGAGGGATCTCAGATTGCAACTTAGAATGTAGAGTGAAAGATACTCCAAACTATAGGCAGGGGTGAGATTGCTAACAGCCTTTTATATGAACAACATTTTAAAATCAATCCTAAAGGATATTGGCAGCCAATGTAATGAAGCTAAAACTAGTGAAACTTGCTCAGTTTTTCTTTTCTTGGTTAAGATTCTTGCTGCCACATGTTTTTTTTTTTTTATGACTTTCTCGGGTAAAATAATTGTTTATGTTCATATTAGCATCACTTTTGTGTTATAGAAGAGAGCAGTGATCTCTTTTGATTTGATTTCCTCTCCTCCACTGCCCAACATTTCCCATGTGTTTAAAGCTTACTAATTTCTTGGCATTTTGTATCTTGGTTATATGAGCAATGCTGTTATACAAAATCCAAAATGTCATCATAAACAAAAAAATAAATAAACAAGGATTTTTGGCACATATTTAACTGACAATGATATTTAAAATACTTAGACTAGTGGTATTTTTGAGATTTGCTTAGAAGTGTGTTGAAATGACAATTGTAGCTTTCCATAAATACTAGCCAAGCTGGTTGATTTGTCAGCGCACTGCAGAATGTTCAGCTAATTTTCAAAATGGAATATATTTACATCCTTTCACAAGATTAGGAAGTGTGATAATATACATAAACTTTGTTAAAGATCTGGTTCAGATATGTGTCTGTAAATTTTTGCACTCATAAAAACATCAAGACATTTATGCAGTTATAGTCAGAAACATACAGTATAGCTGAAATTTTGACAACAACCAAAAAACATACTGCTTATGTTAAATGCCTTCTCACATTTATAGAATTCAAATTAAAATATACCACCTACTCATTTATACCTTAACTGTCAGGGTCCAAAAATATAAACAGGGCAGCAATAAAACAGGAAAGAGAATGTAACAAATTACAGTATATATACCGTATATATGTGTGTGTGGACATCACATATAAAGTTATGCTAAGCCTATTCTGAAGTAGTGATATTTCCTTAACATTTATCTAAGTGAAAAAAGTTACCATAAATGGCCATTTGTCTTATAAAGAACTTTATATCAATTTAATGCATTGCTAGTTATCATTTGGTCTTTGTTTTAAACCTGTCTATATTCAGGTAAAATACTGGGTTCTTCCACTTGTACTACTTTCACTTTTTTACTCCAAAACTGACCAAGCTGCTCTGTTTACTAATATTCTACATAAACACAAAGCTAGACTCAGGGAAAAACCCTAAATCATAAAAATGACAATAAACTATAATAAACTTTGATAGTTTGCATTTTAATAAAAAAGTACAATAACTTGTGATTTGCACACAATTGTATAGAAATGTCTACACTTTATGAAACAATTTTTTTAAATTATCAAAACTATCAAAGTGAACAGCTTGCTGTAGTTTTAGTGTTGCCAATCAGAATCTGTGCATGGAAACAGCATTCTGGGAAGAACAAACAATGCATGTTCAAGTACATCGACTCCTCAACTGATAAAGTTAATTTACAAGACTGCATAAAAAGAATGATCCAACAAAGACGACATAAAACATTTTGAAGAGCATTTTTTCTAGATTTAAAATGCAAAATTAGGGCTACAAAAATAGTCATCTTCCAAAACATTTAACTCATATCCATGCTATAAGAAAAAGATTAATTCAGATCCAAACCATGACCACCAAACCAGAATGGCCACTTTTGAAATATGAAAATTACTCATCTTGGTTATGTTTTATATAAGCCACCAGATTCTGTGCCAATCCAAATCTTTGAATTAAACTTGCTAGTGCACTTTCTATAAATTGAAAACCAAAAAAATCATAATTTGCCCATACAACTTTACAAGTCACCATAGGGATGTTAGAAATAACGTTTTCCTAATGTACACCTGCCACAAGAATAAAGTATTACTTTGTATTCATTATTTTTTGGTCACATGGTAGTTGAGTCATTAGAGCTGCTGTCTCAAAGCTGTAATCTCCATGGTATGCATTCTGCACCCATGTCATTGTATATATAGGTGTTCCTTCCGCATCCCAAACAGAGCACATGAAAATAACTGATGACTTCAGATTGGCCCCATTTTGAGCGAGTTTTGGTATGTGGCTGGGATGGCTGGAATGTTCCTGTCTTCTGCCCAGTCCCGCCAGGAGAAGTTCTAGCAACCTGCCACCTCAAACTGGATTAAGCCAGTTGGAGTATACAGTATATATACACATATTCTCCAATTGCATATTTATATAAAGTATATGCATTATTATCTTCAGTAAGCTGGTAGTTAATTTCACATAGTTATCTAGGTAAAAATAACAAACATACTAGAATATTTTCACCTCCATCTGTAAAGATTAGGAAGAAGGAAAAACACTAATTTCTTTATTTTTGTTATTTATTGTACTTGTGTGATATATTATAATGCCCAAAAGTATTCTTTATATATTTGTACTAATGTCCATTTTAAACATTCACAACATCGGATTGAAAATACCACCTAATACATACATTATTAGAGCAGTAAGTTAACAGCAATGGCAACACCATACCATTCCTTCACACAGAGCTTGTCAAATCCAATTTCTGTAGCATTTCCAAAATAATAATGAGACGAAACATAAAGGTCCCCAAGGAGCTGTGCATAATTTAAGAGAGTGTGGTCATTAAGGGATGGGCTAGAGTTGAGTGAGCATATTTTTGTACCTGACAACCAGTATTTTTGCAATGTATAATAAGTAATTTAACGGCAGAGATAATTTCAGATGTAGCAAAGTTCACCAGACATGCAGACCATTACAGAGTAGATGTGGCTGGATGGCTGATAAACCAATAGATAGGTATGAAAGTACTTTATTTGATCCTTGTGGAACTAGGCATAATTTACAGAAGCTCAATACATAAATAAAACAAACAACAACAATGACCCCCCTCTGTGACAATGTGGGTTCACTCCATTCTCCCATTCAGCTTCTGGGAGTTCTTGAAATCGACACCGTCGGTAATGTCACCAATGAGCTAGGCACTGAGGCACAACAAATGGAGCAAGGGGATGGTGCAAAAAGTGCAAAGTGCTTTTATTTAAAATCAACAAACAAAACAAAGTGTTCAAAATAAAGTGCATTGCTTCAAATCTTCCATAAATAAATAATCCATAAAATGAGTGATGAATGGAGGTTAAAATCCATTAGAAAAAAAAACCTTTTAAAAACAACAAGGTTAAAATAACGGCTGGAAGCTATCCTTTTAAAAACAAAGCCTTCTTACTATTGGTGCTTGGCGTCTCCCCTGTTTCTCCCATCCAGGCAATGCACCAGGGGAGTCAACCTTGCTGCAGCTGACCTGCTCTGCCTGCTTCTGCTGATTGGTTCGCCTCACCTACTCCTGGCTCCGGTAAGCTCCACCAAGCAGCGACTTGGGCTCCCCAGCAACCAGGGTGCTCACACTGGGGAATCTACGTCCCAAGTCCCAACTCCCACTGCCTTCTTGACCTTACACGTCCAGCCATCCTTCTTCTGGTCACTCCCGCTCTTCATAAAATGCTCAGTGGATGCGACCACATTCGACTGCCCTGGGTGCAGGCCAAACACTGAGGGCTCACTGTCCAGCTGCATCTCTCTCCACAGAGAGCACATTCGCACATCACACACTGGCTTTCCACTCCCTGCTTCCTGCCTTCTATTTCTCCTGCAACCTCTGTTTCTTTCTTCCACCCCTGCTAGCTGCCTCGCGCTTCTATTTATTACGGGGACATGGATCAGATGTGGCATTTAGCAGCCCCCGGGAACAATTACGGATGCGGAGAACTCCTCACCTGTGCACTTAAGCGAGGTTCGCCCGCATCACGAATTCACCCGGAAACCGCTTCCAACCACAAATACCATGCCCCCTCTCTAAGCCACGAGTGCAGCGATTATTTATTTTAAATAGTGGCCTTTTGACATGAGCTGTGGACCCGCTACACCACACCCTCCCCTTAAATACACTCCAGAATTACTAAAAAGAAGCAAAATATCAAACTTGGCTAAAAATAAAAAGTGCAGTCACAGTCAGAGTGAGCCCTTATAAAGGTGTGCTGCCATAAACATGAAGGAGCACCAATAGTGTTACTTGACATGCTTTTGTAGAATAATACCATGTTTAAAGTACACAATGATTAGAATCGGGGGCTGCCTATATAAGTATAAGAAGATGGGATTTCCATTCAAAATGAAAGAAATAGTATTTCAAGTAATATCTCTTTTGGTTATTGTGAGAAGGCCTGTACTATAACAGAAAACATATCACCCATCCAAAGAATCGATGAAGCACTGTGCTGCTTGGAAAGGATCCCACTCCCCATTAACCTGAAAGTAGTTTCAAAAAATGGATAGCTGGATAGATCTATACAGTAAGAAACGTTTTCTATAACATATTTAACTACAGACATTTTTTTATCTTATCTGCTTTCTCAGTGTGTGCACTATAAGTAGATGATTAATGCACAGTAATTATTTTGTATGTTTCTGTATTATATTAAATAAAACAGCTTATTTAATATACAGGCTTAATTTTAAACATGTTTGACTATGATCTGAAATACATTAAAACACAAAATGGCGTAGATTATGTTTGTTATTTGTTGCAAAAAACAATGTAATGTGTTAGCTCTTGTGATCTTAGTAGGCTGTTAGCTGATTAGATTTTGACTAGCACTGCAGGCTATAATGCATTTACAAATGTATTCAACTGTTTGCAACATAATAAAATAATCAATACCTCTATTCCATGTTGTTACATAAATAAGAAAAGAAAATGTGTAATCTGAAACTAGCTGGACATGGATATTAGCTCTATATAAATTATATATGATATAATTCATTGTAAATATAGCACCCAGCTGTTCATTTCATTTCTATGATGATTTATAAATTTACTTATGCATGTTGTTGTGTAATAATAAAGCTTATTTACATAAAACATGATTTATATATGTAGACTAATCATAAGAATACTGCATCAAAAAATGTTGCAATTTAAGATACTAACTCCAAATAAGTATTTAAATAATGTACAATTAGTTATATGTAATATAAAACATGCATTTTATTTTCAAAATGTATGTGGTTTTTCATTGCAACTAAAGTATAATAACAACACAAAAAGCTACATTTATTTTATGTTACCAATAATGAATAGTACCCTAGCATTCTTCATAGTATAGTACAGATGTTTAATTAAAGCCCATGGGTGGCACAGTGGTGCAGTGCTTAGTGGTGCTGCCTTACATATTTCTCATTTTCGGTTCCAAACCCCCACCCATGTATTGTTTGTGTGAAATGTACATGTTCTTTTCATTTGTGCATGCATTTTACTCTGAATACTCTGGTTTTCCTTCCACATCCCAAAACATGCCAGTTTGGTTAAATCCTCTATGATTCTATGATGATTGGTTTGTATATAAGTGGGCCTGATGGACTGGTGCCCTAAATGGAACTGGTATCCTGTCTTGCAGAGATAATGGAGATACAGACACATCTCACCACCCTGACTTTGATTAAGGGTGTTTGAACATTTTATGTATAATAGAATGATGCCCATATTATTTTGGGGATGTACAGGGTTATCAGTACATTTAAATTTCAGTCCATTGTTTAGGCTATTTGGACACTTTGCATGTCAGCCACAATATTTATGCAATTAAAGCCACTACATCACACCTAATTCCTTTATAATATTTAATGTATTGTGCAAGAGAAAAGAAGAAAGTGCTTGAAATTGCCTGCCTGTTAAACTAGGATATCCTGACTTAATTTGTACCCGCACATTTCATATTTGAAAATGAGATCATATATAACAATTTAATTTGTGCTTTGTTCTCTCATAACGGTTTATATATGAGAAGTCTGTTTTTCTTATACTGTTTGGAACTTTACAAAACACTTAATTCAAAGGTGTGATTCTGGAGTATACCATTTACCTAAAGCTAAATGGTGCAAATTAAAATATACTCTAATGTGTTATGTAAATGAACATAGCTGATTAAGAAGCACCTCTGTTAGAGTTCTTTAGTGTGCCATGTTGTATTAAACAAGAGCACATGGGTCTCCACCTGTAAGTGAAAATAAAGGACACCAATTTTCAGAATTTCATATATAGGATGGCTCAAGACTCTTGTTTAATTGCGGAGTATTTTCCACAACAGTTGCTTGACTGACAATATATAAAGCACACATTGTGTTTGTCTATTCACAATGTATGCTTAGGCCCCAGGATCCAGCTTTTCAGAAACATACCGTAGAAATGCAAAGACATGATTTCCAAAATCAAAACTTTGACCTCAAAGTGCACATATTTGGTAAGCTTTAAGGCTTTTGTTTATGCTTGTGCTGGTGTTTTTTTACCCCATTTCAAACTGTGAACACAGGTACCATATTTTTCTTTAATTTATATATATTGCTTGATTTTGGACAGCAGTTTTCCAAGGTAAAAATGTACACCATAATTGTAAAAAAAAAAAAAAAAAAAAAAAAAACCAACAACAACAAAAATACAAAATCCATTAAAGGTCATTTTTACATGAGACCCACTGAAAAGTAATGATATATTTAGCCTGGAAAGATGGGGTTGTCAAATATTTTAGTCTATTATAAGAAAACCAGAGATATGGACATTTTAACTCATGAAACAAGTGCATTGCTAGCCACTAACATAACATCTGATTCTAAAGGGTGATATATTATGATGGTGGAAAATATTTACGAATTTAAATTAATTCTGGTTAATATACATGCACCAAACATGAATTTCAGAGAATTCATGCTAAAGGTGTTTGCATTTGTAACCAATATAAGCATTCATTAACATTTAATAGCTAAAATCTTTAATAGTGTATTAAATCCTGACTTAGACGGGACGTCAGCAACTGCAACTATAACATCTTTAACTCTGATGGCAATTACATAGCTTATTAAGGATCACAATATTTTTGTCCCGTGAAGATCTCTGTACCCAAATTTGAGAGACGATTCTTTCTTCTCAGCAGTACATAATAGTTACTTAAGAGATTATTATTTTTTATCTGTGATAAATTACTATTATTGTTATCTCTGTCCATGTTCCTCTTGTTTTGGAGCTTTAATGTCAGCTAATAACCTGTTATGTCAGCTAATAAAGAATTTTATGTGATCAATTTTTTATTAATAAAATGAAAAAAGTATATGAAAATGAATTCAGCAATAGATGTTTTATAGAATACTAATCAAAACACATACAACAAAACCGCATAGAAGAACAGATAAGAAGTTGTCAGGAAAAGCTGCACACAGGTGGTCCTAGAATTAAAGTAAAATGGTATAATTCAGAGTCAGGGAAAGAGACTCCCGTACCTGGGCTGTCACAGATTAGAGTGGAATGTTTAATAGATGGTAACAGACGGTTTCCTGTGATTCCAAATGAATTAAGAAGCCCGATACTTAACAGTCTGACAGTACTCAGTAGCAGGAGAAAGAGGGAGTATAGAACTAACATAAAGAATTTTGGGGAGCAAAGTTATTTTACTAATAGCTAATCTAGCCTGGAATAAGAGACAGAGGAATGACCAATTGGAAATTGAGTTTCTGTCACCCTTCAGAACATGTTGAAATTTAACATCTGTGAACTACGGGGCTCTCATTTATAAACTATTGCGTGAATTCAAGTGTGAAAATATGTATACACAAAAAAAACAAGAAAATGTGTACGCTACAAAAAAAATCATTTATAAAACCTGGCATACGTGTATTGTAATCACAGTCATCTTGTAAATGTGTTATGTAAACACGCTTCAAACCCTACCCAGTTTCCTCTCATAAACAACCAAATATGGACTGTGATAATGAACCTGTTACATATGCAATCATGATGCTTCAGACCTTCATTGGCTGATTAAGCAGCCTCCCACTTCCACACTGCATTGAAGTGCCTGTTCTCTACACTCTGGAATTGGGGAAAAATGTAAGGTGCCAGTGTTTCTGAGCAGGTAGCTACTATCAGCTGGGACATGTAATGACATCATTACTGTTAAAATGAATAGTATGAGCCTTATGAAATACTGAGGGTTCTGCCCTTATCTTACCAACAAGCAGCACCATCAGCAAGTCAATGTTACTTTGCCTCAAAATAAATGATTCATGGGTTGACCCAGATCACTGAGGCATGATGTTTGTAAGTCTCATCTTCGCATTACAGATGACTTGTGCAATAATGGAATATAACCACTTACAGTTTTAAAAAAACAACGTCATTCTCACTATGTGCCCTTATTGCCCCAATTACGTTATGAAAACTATACATTACTGCAGATTTTCTTTTTATGTTGTTTAACTCAATGTAGCATCTTGTCAGTCATTTATGTTCTAGCACAGTGGGCATAATGGAGCTGAAGCTTGACTGAGAAATTCCTGACCTGTTGACCAGTTCCCTCTGGTAGCTGTCTGTTGCCAGAAAGCCAAACGTTGTTAAAACCTGTTTATGAACAAGTACAGCCTGATTTTGAGCAGTCTGTCATTCTAAAGCGAGAGCAACTCAAAACACAGTTCCAAGAGAATGGCTCTTGAAAGTCTAAATTAGCTCATAGTGAAAAAAAAATCCTTACAATCCCTAAAAAATCATTCCCTTTGTATATGACTATTTGCATATCCTTCAAGCAATGCCAAATAAGCAATGTTGCATCAAACCATTAGGCTAAAAATGGTATTTTGAAGTTTTCTGTACACAAGGAGTGAATCATGTCTGTGTTTCACTGTGTTTTGCTTCTAATCTTTAAAAGTGACAAGTAGCCAACATAAACTGACAAAACAACAAAACATGTCTTCAGTGCAAATACATCATATTAATCACTTTTTACCCTTAATATGTTTGTCACATTAACACACATTATGATAATGTGTCTGTGATATGAATTATTATGCATGTTGTCATTTAGCTGGTTTGGCTGCATTTTCCTACTTGATCAAAGGTTTTTATTTCCCACTTTCTCCAAGATGTTGCATAAGGAAAGGTAAATGTACATAGCTTTCCCACAAGTTTTCTTCTGTAAATCCTGACTTGTGTAGTAAGCTGCATACACACATTTCAGGCCTCTTTTTATGTATATACTTTTTATAAAATTGACCCCTGGACCACTGCATCTAAGCAGCCCTGTCTGAGGAAAGAAAGAGCAAAATGTAGCAGGACGACTTCCACATTCTAGAAGAATTCAAAATTGAAAAAAGCAGACTTAGACCAGCTAATCCTACAGTATATTCAGACAGGGCTTAATTAGATTTAAACAGACTGAGGACTGCAAAATATAAGTGGACGCATTATAGAGGTAAAGCAGAATCTCATCATCATACAAAAAAAACATTTTCAGGTGTATCTGTAACCACAATAGGACTGATTTAGTCCAAGCTGCAAAGAGTTACCACTGGCAGC
>JANRMT010062791.1:68454723-68491896 GCA_026402145.1 Polypterus bichir lapradei
ACACCTGTATAAGTAAGCTGTAAGGAATAAGCCTGCCAAATTTCAGCTTTCTACCTACACGGGAAATTGGAGAATTAATGATGAGTCAGTCAGTCAGTGAGGGCTTTGCCTTTAATTAGTATAGATATACAGTGCATCCGGAAAGTATTCACAGCGCATCACTTTTTCCACATTTTGTTATGTTACAGCCTTATTCCAAAATGGATTAAATTCATTTTTTTCCTCAGAATTCTACACACAACACCCCATAATGACAATGTGAAAAAAGTTGAGATTTTTGCAAATTAATCAAAAATAAAAAAATTGAGAAAGCACATGTACATAAGTATTCACAGCCTTTGCCATGAAGCTCAAAATTGAGCTCAGGTGCATCCTGTTTCCCCAATCATCCTTGAGATGTTTCTGCAGCTTAATTGGAGTCCACCTGTGGTAAATTCAGTTGAATGGACATGATTTGGAAAGGCACACACCTGTCTATATAAGGTCCCACAGTTGACAGTTCATGTCAGAGCACAAACCAAGCATGAAGTCAAAGGAATTGTCTGTTGACCTCCGAGACAGGATTGTCTCAAGGCACAAATCTGGGGAAGGTTACAGAAAAATGTCTGCTGTTTTGAAGGTCCCAATGAGCACAGTGGCCTCCATTATCTGTAATTGGAAGAAGTTCGAAACCACCAGGACTCTTCCTAGAGCTGGCCGGCCATTTAAACTGAGCAATTGGGGGAGAAGGGCCTTAGTCAGGGAGGTGACCAAGAACCTGATGGTCACTCTGTCAGAGCTCCAGAGGTACCTCAGTGGAGAGAGGAGAACCTTCCAGAAGGACAACCATCTCTGCAGCCAATTCACCAATCAGGCCTGTATGGTAGAGTGGCCAGACAGAAGCCACTCCTTAGAAAAAGGCACATGGCAACCCACCTGGAGTTTGCCAAAAGGCACCTGAAGGACTCTCAGACCATGAGAAACAAAATTCTCTGGTCTGATGAGACAAATATTGAACTCTTTGGTGTGAATGCCAGGCATCACGTTTGGAGGAAACCAGGCACCGCTCATCACCAGGCCAATACCATCCCTACAGTGAAGCATGGTGGTGGCAGCATCATGCTGTGGGGATGTTTTTCAGTGGCAGGAACTGGGAGACTAGTCAGGATAAAGGGAAAGATGACTGCAGCAATGTACAGAGACATCCTGGATGAAAACCTGCTCCAGAGCGCTCTTGACCTCAGAGTGGGGTGACGGTTCATCTTTCAGTAGGACAACGACCCTAAGCACACAGCCAAGATATCAAAGGAGTGGCTTCAGGACAACTCTGTGAATGTCCTTGAGTGGCCCAGCCAGAGCCCAGACTTGAATCCGATTGAACCTCTCTGGAGAGATCTTAAAATGGCTGTGCACCAACACTTCCCATCCAACCTGATGGAGCTTGAAAGGTGAGGCAAAGAGGAATAGGCGAAACTGACCAAGGATAGGTGTGCCAAGCTTGTGGCATCATATTCAAAAAGACTTGAGGCTGTAATTGCTGCCAAAGGTGCATTGACAAAGTATTGAGCAAAGGTTGTGAATACTTATGTTCATGTGATTTCTGTTTTTTTATTTTTAATAAATTTGCAAAAACCTCAAGTAAACTTTTTTTATGTTGTCACTAATTCTCCAACTTCCCGTGTAGGTAGAAGGCTGAAATTTGGCAGGCTTATTCCTTACAGCTTACTTACAAAAGTTAAGCAGGTTTCATTTCGAAATTCTACACGTAACGGTCATAACGGTCGACAACATCCGCCATGTTGAACTTTCTTATTTATGGCCCCATCTTCACGAAATTTGGTAGGCGGTTTCCCTGCGCTAACTGAAACCAATGTACGTACTGATTTCGATGGTATGACGCCACTGTCGGCCGCCATATTGAACTTTCCAACGTCACTAATTTTCCAACTTCCCGTGTAGGTAGAAGGCTGACCCCATCTTCACGAAATTTGGTAGGTGGCTTCCTTGCGCTAACCAAAACCAATGTACGTACTTATTTCGGTGGTATGACGCCACTGTCGGCCTCCATATTGATGTTTCCAATGTCACTAATTCTCCAACTTCCCGTGTAGGTAGAAGGCTGAAATTTGGTACTTATTTCGGTGGTATGATGCCACTGTCGGCCACCATATTGAACTTTTCAACGGTCTTTGTTACTTATGGGCCCATCTTCAAGAAATTTGGTACGCGGGTTCCCAACGCTAACTGAATCCTACTTACATACATATATACGTCCATAGCTTGCAGCTCGGTCACCGTGTGAGGCGGCATTGGGTCCCCCATCCCAATGCCTCCCACGTTGTTGGCTGCCTGCCTATATAAGGCCGTCCGTCACTCCAGTCTCTACATTCCCTTCCTTGCTTCGCCACGGGATTCACGTCTCCCTGCTGATAACTACAGCCTTTTTATTTAATCCATGGCTTCTCCGCTGTTTTATTGTTCATTTATTACGATTATAGTTATTGTTTAGGTATTTTAGACTTACTTTACATTGTTCAGGTACCCATTTCCTTTATCATTCCAACCGTACCCCCATTAACATGTCTATCAAGGTGATCACCATTAATCAAAGAACTGTCACTTACCGAGTGGTTTCCATGCCCAGAGATGGCACCTGCCTTTTCCATTCTCTTTGTTACATATTGCACGGCCATATCAGACTCACTCTTGATATCCGGAGGAACATTGTGTCTTATGTATTGAATGACTGGGACAGGTTCAAGGTGTGGACTGATGACGGTACAGGAGATAATTATACTACACAGGAGCACTATAAGAGTGAAATGCTGAACACTAGAATTACCAGAGCCTATGAAAAAACTCGTAAATCCGTTCCACCTTAAATCGCTTCTTAAAATCATTCACAGCTCTCCACCAGCGTCCTTTGTCATCTAAATGTGCTGATAAAATCAGGCTGCAAGCAGCCGGCTATTCCATCCCCCCACCGACTTAGAACATGCACAAACTTCTCCCAGCTCATGCCTTGATTGATTTTCCGGGAGTGAAGTGGAGTTTTAGAGTGGAAATAATAGATCATTGTTTGGAATACACGCATTTCATGTCTGTTCCGTTTCTACAGTAATCTGTGTAAACACCTTGTTAAAACAGAAACTTTTTTATATTCTAGTAGTAGATGACAAAATGTAGGCATAAACTATATAATGTATGAAGCCTGAAGTCCAAATATAAAAGAAACACTCTCACAAAAGGTAGAAATCTAACACAACTTACAACGCTTGACAGATGGCGAATGTCACTTCAACACAAGTCCTGCAAATACTGTCGTAATTGAAACAAACCATGAAACTCAAACCAATTATGACAGCAGCAATCCAAGCCGTGAGATTTGAGACAACATTACTTTACACATGGCCAACTGTATGTTGCATGCGCAAGAGTAAGCTCAGCGCACAGCTTGGTCATATTAAAACCGGAGGGCCGAACTGACAATGTGGTATACAAAGAGATCCTTAACAAATAATTATTGGTATATTTTCCCTCAGTTTAAAAAGGTTTAATTTTCTTCTTAATAAAAATTTTAAGGCAGTACTTCGCCGCTGCGAAGCGCGGGTATTTTGCTAGTATAGTATATATCCATCCATCCATTATCCAACCCGCTATATCCTAACTACAGGGTCATGGGGGTCTGCTGGATATGTATATACAGTATAATATATACAGTGGAAACTAGGAGCCTGTACAGCCACCCTACATTAACACAGACAGGCAGAGACACAAGTGCAGCACACAACGCCTTTTGTTCAGAGCTGGGAAAGCGCTTTTCCCTCTCTCCAGAGAACAGCACAGTACATCACTAAAGTATACAAGACACAGTCCCTTCCTTCTCACTTGGGTCATTTTCAGTCCTTCAACCTTCACTCCCCCTCTAGCACTCCTCCTCTAAACTGTGGCTCCCCGAATAGAGTGAGGTGGCTCCTTTTATGTAGCTCCTGGGAGTGGCTCATCAGCGTTACCTGGAATCACTGCCAGGTGTGATGGAAGTTCAATGTAGGTCTCTGCATTTCCCCCTGCCGGCCCCCACGGAACTGAACAGGGCTGTACCAAACTCCAACTCCCAGCATGCCCTGTGGGAATCCATGGTGCCACAGCAGCCCAGGACCTCTAGTGTCCTGGGGTAGGTAGTACCCTATAGTTATTCTCTACCCCGGTCATTCCAAGTAATGGCCGTGGCCTCCTGTCACAAATACATACAGTATATGAAAGAGAAGGTCTGTGATACAGTTTGCATATTTGTAGAAATCCACAAAGGGAGAAAATGAATTGTGTATCTTAAAACAGTTTTTTATTCCTAAGCTTTCAATTCCCAGCAGGAGTCATCATCAGAGGAACATGATTTAGACTTACAAGAATCCAAGGCAATACTGTATATAGCAGATAAGGAGGGGAGGGTAGGTGGATGTTGGGGCGGGAGGGTTGTTTATTGGATTGATGAGGTGGGTTTGGAGGGTATTGGTCATAAAGTCTTATTTATTATTTGCATGTTCTTTTTTTTAAGCATGCATATGCTGGGTTCATGTCTAAATGTCTGTTAATGCCATTTTCATTAGATAGCCACGATTCAGCCTATTGTCTGGCACTTTTACTATTAACCTTGAATTTTAATTGCATTAAGTCCCATTTAAATGTTTGTCTGGTCGAATTTGTATGTGTGTAAATCATAGACTGTAGGTCCTTTCTTACTGAAGTGTTCACTAGGGTTCACAAATGTTTTTTACTTTTCATCTTTGTACCATTAAAGACACAATTGTGTAATTTTAATTTTATTTTTCTATTACATGAGAAAATATTTAGCAGTTTTAAAAATTATGATAATTGCTTTCCTGTATGCCAAATTCTGATTTCTGCCCAAGTCTATCAGTATTAATTTGATAAGCTAAATTAGTATCATCTGCAAATTTAACACACTTGTTTGTTACATGTTTATCTAAAATAATTCATATAAATTAGGAAGCAGCTGCCCAAGCATTAATACCAGAGGGACTCGGCTTTTAACATTTCTGGACCTATTAAAAGAATCTATCATCATAACCCAAAACATTCTGTGTTTAAGCCAGGTCTTTAACCATCTGCTCACCCATCCCTGAATTCTAACTATCTATTGTTAATATTTTGTATCTCAGGGGATACCTTATGAAAAGCTTTTTTTGGGATGGCACACATGATAATACAGAATATGGTCTTATTTTTCACATTCTCATAAAATTCAAGGATATTAGTGATCTACTGTATCAATCTAAAACCATAAAGATTTCCACTTTAAACAACATAGATGAGTTTTTAGGAAACCATTAAAGGTTTTGGCTTTTGTTATTTCTCTCAATCTACTAATTGTGTGAGATCAAGTGCTTATTGATGTTTTAATAGGAATAATGAGCAAACAATAACACTGAAAAGGTTTCCAATAAAATATAATTGGTCATAACAAACAATGATAACAATTAACAGTAATAAGGACCATTCCCTTATATCCTACCCTTGCCCAGAGTTTTCAGTTTTTTTGCCATTAAGAGGACGAGAGAGAGGGTCTTTGGAGCAGCCATATTGAATTCAATAGCAATCCAAGAGGGGAGATTAACTGAAGGAGTTTATCAGCGCCAAACAGCAAAAGTCTAATGGTACTAATCAAAATTTGGAAAGAAGACGCCACCTTTTTATCTGGCATAAATTAGAGTGGACTGCTAAATGGAGGGTCACTTCTTGCTCCATAAAAATGTAACTTCAGACCAGTATTATTTTATATCACAGCACTTTTTAAGTTAAAGTGAACAAATGTATTCATTTTAATAATGGCCAACCTGGAGAGGAAAGATGGCAGAAAAGATAACAAAGCAGTGAGTGAATCTTTAATACTGGTAAAGATCCTACAATAATGTGAAATTACAGTATTTTTGCAATAATACTGGGATATCAGTGTGCAAATATTTAAGCAAGCTGGTCACAGGAATTCATGTAGGAAATCCCCATCATGGTAGTTCTCCTCTGGATTACTGATTGTAGCCATTTTGTAAAATATTTATGTATTATTTTAACATCAGAGTTAATCAATGAAATGGGGTGATAACTAGGACAATTTTCCAGATCCTTGCCATGTTTTAAAAGTAGGATTGGTGCCCTGTTCCTGCCTTGCAGCCAATGATTGCTGGGATAGGCTTCAGCTGCCCATGACCCTCCCCTGGGTGAGCAACTTATGAATATGGATAGATGGATGGATGGGTAAATAGGGATGAATTTATTGGAGTCAGAAATGTAGGTGTATATTATTTGTCAATAAGTCAGAGCCAGCCATTTCCAAAATGCAAAAATTACATATGGAGGAAAGCAATCAGGGCCTGAATCATTAACATGAAATTCACTAAAAAGGGTGAAAATAAAGAATAGTGATTCCTTAAAGAGTTTTAGGTTTTTACCTGCATTTTTTTTCTACAGCTGCATAATGTGATTAATGCATAGCACATCAGGAAAATCAAATTATATTTTATAGCTATCATTCATGTCATTATGGAGAAGCAGTGTGTGTATTTTTTTTAAATGTGTTATGCTGCATATTTTTTGCGCAAAGATGCATTAAAACACAACATTGTGCATTACTGCATTTTCTCCACAGGAAAAAGTATCACATGGCTGTGATGGTCAATAGTCATGAACCAAGATGAGCCAGGCAAATGAGGACACACACATTCAACAAGAGGTTGGTGCAAAAGTTCCAAGTGCTTTTATTAAAATTCACAAACAATTAGTGTGCAATAGTACAGTTATCCTCAATAAATAAATAATCCAATAACAACAGTGACTAGTCTATGACTTAAAATCCAGAGCCAAAACAGATATGATATACAAAGTCATTGGGTTAATAATCTTTCATCTTTCTTCCCACACAAGCCCAGTGCAACTCCTGCTCTGTCACCCATAGCTTGCTGAGCAAACAGAGACTCTAGCAACTGCAGTCTTCCTCACCGCCCCCTGTCTTGGCTGCCTCCATCGGCGTCACCAGACAGCTAGGGTGTTAGTTGCCCACCAGTCTTCCTTCTTGCTCCCTTGGCATCCCTCGGATCCCTGAGGAGGACTCCAAAAACATCAGAGGGGACAATCTGCCCCTGTAGCGCCAATCATTTGCTCTTCTGTGAGGCCTGAATTATCCACTCTCATTTACACATACATGCGCGATCAGCCAAGCACCCCAATCAACACTGGATGTCTGGCATGCGTATACCCACAACCGATCGTGTCTATATACTTGGGGACGCAATTATTTATTTCAAACCGCACTTCACCATGGACCTTTTATCAAATTGGGAACTTGCCTCTTGCCATTAACTAGCAACCAACTTTCCCTGTTTTTTGATTCTTGCAGATGAGGCTGGGGATATGCACACTCCACGCCACATGGAGGAACATAAAGAGGATAATTTTTATCTCTGATGCATATTAGGATATGATCGGCAAGATTGTAATCATAATTAGCAAAGCAGAAATTGTACTAAAAGAACAATCACAACACACATCTCATAGTTAAACAAAATGTCTACATGCGACAGGAAATGAGTCTAGTGATTTTATTTCTCAGGAGAACTTTACTTTAAACACAAAATGACAGGCAGAAGCATGCAGAAATAGATTAGAAAAATGCTTCTAGACAGGGACTAAAACGTTTATTTCTTCCTGTGTCAATGGTGTGAATTTCATTGGTCAGGAAACACCTTTAATTTTTTTGAAATGTTTTGCAAATATATGCCGAGACCTTTTTGGAATAACATCTCTTTAGGGTAATACCTAATGGGACATTACTGCTTAATAGACAATCTACTGTGATAACTAACACGTTATTGCTTGCTCCACTGGAAGAATTCTAACCTAACTGCCATAACACAATAGAGATTGAATGTTTAAATTTATTTAAAATTTGAAAAAATCTAATTTATTTAACAAGGTATGTAATTTCTGGTATGTGTTCAGAGTATGCTGTCTATCTATCTATCTATTTATTGAGCATATGTAAAAAGCCAAATATCTGACTGAGGACAAATAAAGTTCTATCTGTCTAAAATTTCTTCAGACCAGCAGGAACTTATTAATGTTGTTTTCTGTCAAGTGAGTATGCTGACAGGAGAAATTAAGTGCAATTTAAAGCAATAGCAGTTTTTTACATTAGATGTAATAGGAAAATAAGTATACATATGCAAAGGGGGAGGGGGACCTAACTGTAAATGATGACTTATAGGAAAGACTCCTACTGAATTCATTGTTTTTATAAACCAGAGAAGGTGCAGAGCTAAAATTAATGATTATGATGTACAACACATTTATAATTTTTACACTTCTAACAATATTGGGTATGGTTACCACCTCCATATTTGAACTAAGCCTTGTGTTTGAAAAATACCCATACACCATCATGAAACATCTCCTAGAAGACATGGTTGGTTTAAAATTCTCTGGATTGACAACAGTTTCAGCTATCACCTATTTACACCCTTTTTATCTAGTGTTATATATTAAACTGATGATTGTTGTATTATAGCTGGTGTTTATTCCCTGGCTTTTGTTTATTTTTCTTTTTATTGTTGTGTTTAATGTATTCATAATGTTTTTATCTATTTTTTGTTAATGTTACGTTTGTTGTTCAGTATTTATGTCCTGCTTCTTTTAATGCTGCTTTGATGTTTCTTTGCCTTTATATTGAGATGAGAGAGAGAGGATGCCAGCAGTTGTTCACTGGCTTTGTTGAAGTTTTCAAACTACAGTATTGTCTACTTTTGATCTTCTGGTTCTGTGGACTTTTTGCATCTGTTCTGGGTTTTTCATTCTTGGCTTTAGTATTAGGACTTGTTTGCTTTGGTTAGGCTTTTTAAGAAAACCCTTTGTACTATTTTTTGCTTCTTTGGTTTAAAATTTTTGAAATTTCATGCATTTATAAAAATTACTTGTTGGATTTGTTTCAGCTATCCAGATGTTTTAGAGTTCTTTTCGTTAGAGTTACATTTTTGCATAATATAATGGCCATTTTAAAGTATTTTGAACTTTTAAAGGCAGATCCCCTTTTTTAAGACTGCCATGTAGAGGCTGAATGCTGGCTGTCTGGGTTGAAGACATATTGAGCAGATCCTGGCCTGCTTTGTGGGAATTTTAGGATGCCTCATACCCTTTTCACAGTGTGAACAATACGCAACAGCAGTGTGTTTCTGTTCAGAAATTTTTTTGTTTTCTCTGTTTTTTGACTATTCCTAAATACAATAGGAATAATGTTACATTACACTTCATTACAGCCATGATACTGTATATAAAATGGCTGCTTACATTATCCAGCTTTAAACCTTTAAGCAATTGATAAAACTATCTTAGGAGAGACTAGTTCTTGAGCAATCATGAGCAATCAAGAAAAACAAACAAACAAAATTAAGGGAAACGATTTTGTTGCCAATTTTAGTTTTACTTTGACTCTGACTTTGGCTTAGCCCCTTTAAATTTTCATATTTAATCTAACATCTTATTTACATGAAAATTTGTATAAGTTATTGGTTACTTTTTGGAAATGCTCTTAACAAAAGTTCTTAATTGTATCTCTTCCAGTTACTATTATGAAATGATGAGCCTCGACACAAGACGAAGGTTTGCGGCACACCCGTGTACTTGACCTTGGCTGCAAAGGGAAAGTTTTCAGCACAATAGTGTACAGAAGTGAGTCCAAAACAGAACTGCTCAACAGAGGAAGAAATTTGGGTTTTATAGGGAGGTTTAAGGAAGTGATGTCATCCTTGGGGCTGGGACAGGAAGTGATGTTCTCGGGGCCAAGGCAGAAGTGACGTCTTCGTAATCGGGCAGAATTTCCCTTGTCTGGTCTGCGGGGACAAAATAAGTGGGTTAAGTGCACCCTGTTACACCCCGGCTGGACATATAATTCCTTTCTTTTGGTCCCTGTGGCTGGCTTCCATGCGCACGTGTGTGACACTATTAACAAACTTTCTGATAGGTATACAATAACACAGAAATGCAAAACGGGTGTATTTTAAGGTATTCAGTGTCTCTATGTAAGTGCAGATTTGTGTGAGTGCCCCCTGCAGTGACTGGTGCTCTATCTTGAAATTTTCTGTGACAATGAAATAAGTTTAAGTGGGCTCAGTAAATGCATGGATGGATGATTGTACCACTAAAAAAAACATTGCACATAACAAATGTGTAATGATTTACAATTACAGTGGAACCTCGGTTCACGAACGTCTCGGTACACGTACAACTCGGTTCACGACCAAAAAGTTCGCCAGACTTTTGCCTCGGTTCATGACCACACACTCGGTATACAAACAAGCCAGTTTCCCTTTCGGTTTTTGCGCGCCGATGATTTCCGCACGTGTTGCATTGTTCTCGGTCGGTTAGGCCTGCCTGCCTAACAACAGAGAAAACACCTGAAGGAAAACATCCCTCCATCGCGGAGCCGGACTCTCCCTCAAAACTGTAACCTCCTCTCCACCCAGTTCCTCCTCACTTCATGCCAGAACTCAACTCATGCAAGGTTAGTTTTCTTGGTGGTTTATAGTTTTTGTATTCCGGATTTTTCAAAAGTTAATTTTTCAGTTTGTAGCATGAACTGTTGCAATGTTACTTTTCTCTTTTTTCAAATGTTCCTTTTTTTCCCTGTGCTTAAAACTCATTTTAAAAAAAGTGTTTACTGTACAGTACAGCGATCGGGCTGTAAGGCTATTAGCGTGAACTCCTGTTTTTAAATTAAAGTTTGGATTTGTTCAAATGTTCCTCTGTTCTGAGAAAGAGAGAGAGCGAGCCTGCTCGTGCAGCTGAGCAGGGAGCCTGGGTGTTTTGTGTCAATGTTTTTACATTAGTTTACTATTACACTGTGCATTCTATGGTGTAATTAACTATATTTGTGCTTAATCTTAATATATTTACATACAGTTTGTACGGTCCTATGGGGGAAATTGCTTTGGTTCACGACCAACTCAGATTACGACCAGAGTTTTGGAACGAATTATGGTCGTGAATCAAGGTTCCACTGTACTAGTATTTGCTACAATTTAACCTAATTATTGCTCATGGTGTCAGGAATGTCAAAGTACCTAACAATGCTTAAATCCCATGTAAGGCAGTGTACACCCAGTATTAATACAGTACATTGTACGATATTATGCTACTGTATGTTAAAATTCTTGTGGCTTTTGAAATAATTAATAGATGGTACCTTTGCTTTTTTAAGTCGTTCATTAGTGGATCCTAACAAGAATCGGTTAAGAACAAGCTGTGAAATCAGTGTCTGCATGACATATTGTGCTGATGATTATTTTATTCAAAAGCTCAGAGACTGAGTTCTGACAGCTGCCCTGTTGGATATAGATTGTTTATGTTGCCTCCTCTGTATTTTCAGTCTCTGCCTTTAACTTGAATAACATTTACAAATTTCTTGTCTGTGCTCTATATTTAAATCAATGCTAGTATAATTTTGAAAGAGCAATGGTGTAAGCATAGATTCCTGTGGGATTCCATTGGTGACCTCAGTCCATATGGAGAATTTTCTCCTTATTAAGTAATTCATAATCCGATTTTATAAAACATTACAGATTCCAATTGTTTCAACTTCAAGATTAATCTGCCAGGTAATTGTTTTAAAGTCTTAGGTTGTATGCTGTTTTAGTCTACTACTCAAGGAGACTGTTCAGAAATGTTTATTTTACAAAATTGTGAAGAAACAGAAAAAACATCCTTTGTCACATTTATTCTTGGAAGTGTGAAACTAAAGTCAAACACTAGTAAGAGTTTTTCATATTGTGCACCAAGGGTATGTTTAATACTTGGTTTTACTGCATGCTGTCACTCTTTCAAATGCATTAAATGATTCTAATTACTTATGTAAATTAACACTGACTAAAGAAACTTTTTAATATGACTTAAGTGAACAAGCTGTCATTTTAAAAAGACTCAACCGAAACATATTAAGACAGAAGCCTTCCAGACGTCAATTATAGAAAGACTGAGGCGTTAGTTTATTGGACTAAATGCCTCTGTACCGATTATGCTACTTGCATATAAAATAGCATGTCAGAATATTTATGGTATTCTTATTTAAAAATCTTTCTGATATTGCCTAACCTAGAGTCCTGCATGGGTCCAGTTTTCAAGAACCACATTTGACCCGTACATGCAACAGTTTAACTGCACCCAAAACCAAGCACTGCAAACAAATATTAATGAAATCCACAACCTGGATTGACCTGCTGATTTAAGAACCACAACTCGAACTGCAACTGCAGACACTCATGTTTAGTAACAAATACTATTATTAAACATTTGAAAAACTGTATTTTATTTAAAGTTATAGAATTCAGAAGCAACATTTTCAAAGGTATGAGTAAGCAGACCACAATGTTTGCCATTATCCCGCTTCTGTGTAACATGCTGTGTGTTAATGAATCGACCAAACCCTCTAAACTCTATATCAGTATAAAAAAAAGAATGTGTTTTCAGAGTCCTCTGCATGTTATACTTCAAAAACTTGAAGCTGGTTTGAGAATGAGTGAATTTCCAGTAATTTTCAGAAAGAATGAATTTAAACCTTTTTATTTTCTTTAGTAGATAAAAAATTCTTTAAATCAATTGCATAAATGTATCAGGCAGATATTAGAGATTTTAAACTGGTTAATGCTCACCTAAAGCTATTTAAAGAAGGCATTGTTTGGAATTTTTCGATATAAAACGAGAAATTGAAATCGTGTATATAGCAAGCGTTTATATTTAAGTATCTTCAAAAGACATCATTTTTGGTATTTAAAAAACAGTTACAGAGTGAATATGAACAACAACCCCAATACATAGTCACACTTTACAGCTTATTACCTTGTGTGACAGATAGGGGGCGCTGTCGTCCCCTTGAACCCTCAGATCAGACGCCAGACACCAGATAAAAGACCAGCAGGAACTTATTAATGTTGTTTTCTGTCAAGTGAGTATGCTAACAGGAGAAATTAAGTGGATTGGATTTATTAATACAATAACGTGCACAAAGCACCCTCCACTCCACAATACTCATATACAATAAATCAATAATACAAATCCTCCACTCCAAGACACATAGTCACCCTTCCTCCCAACTCAGCTCAACGCTGGGATCTCCCACAGTCCTTTTTATAGTTCTTGACCCAGAAGTGTTTCTCTTCTCACTGTCCATGTGACTGGCAACACTTCCGGGTTGGATGAAAACTCCTTTTTTCTTCAACCCGGAAGTATGTCATTTATTCTGTCCACGTGACTGGGACGTACTTCTGGGCTGTAGGGAAAATAGTCCTTGATCCTCCCTGCAGCGTCCTCCAGCGGCCCCCATGGTATCCAGCTGTGAATAAACACTCCATTGTCCATGATTCCCTGCTGGCATTTGGGGCACCTCCATGCTGCAGGGAGGGCTCCATCTAGCAGCCTGGGGGTATTGGCCGGGATGAATGGCCGGCCATATACCACACTTGTTATTCTTTTAAATGTGTAATTGGGTACTTAATACAATTCATTTAACTGGTGCATACCCACACATACATATATACATTCTGACACTTGTCTGATCCAAACCAAAGGTGTAAGTGTCTAGCAGCACTGGTGTAAGACACAAAACAACCATGGAAACATGAACCCATCTCAGGGTCCACCCATACCCAGAACTGAAATATTGAGTACTACTTTTCTGGAATTTAGAAAAAAAGAAAGCAAAGTTTTTTTCAAAATTACTGAATATTTTGTTAGAAGATATTATTATCATGTAACACACTTTAACATACATTATTTTAGGTTACTGTGTAGAAGAAGAACATCATTCACTGTTGCAGGTTTCAGGTTAATTCTGTCATAACATTGAAGGTCCAGTCGGAGGTAAGTATCTTGAACTTTTATTGAATGCCACACATACACACATATACCACTTCTCCCAACATAAGTATACCCTTTTCCTTCCATAGCTTAACCACACCCCTTTTTATGATAATACTACTGTTGTAAATATCACTATATGAAAACTTCTCTCTTAAGTCCAGAAATGGAAAAGTCTTTCTCTCACTAGAGGTGTTTTTTGCTGGAATTAAAAGAACAGAAGGAGCAAAGTGTGCCAGGTTTGGAAACATGCATAAATGCTCCTTCCACCAGTTTAGAAGGCTGACATTTTCATCTTTCTTTACCTCGACTTTGAAATATGTGAAAGCTTTACCATATTCATGCCAAGTTTCATCGTTGATGTCCTCAACATCTATTAAATTATAGTGTGATAACCACTGTCTCTTCTCATGTGAAAAGGATAGTGTACACTGTTGCTCAGGTAGCACACAGTTCTGTTTCAAGCGTTTAAAGGAGGTGTCCATTAGTAAAATCATTTTTTAATCCACCTGAATGTTAAATGCATTATGATATGTAGTAATCAAACTATTTATATATGTGTTCCTAAAAGAACTAATTAATTTAAACTGATTTAATGTATACTGTATGTTTTTATCTGGATGCGCTTAGTTTTTAAAAGACCTAAATATGTTTAATAAACCTTTGAAATTTGGCATGTACCTCATACTTCCCCTACACACTCTTCTTCTAGAAGAAGCTTCAGTCTTTTCAATTTAGGGTGGAAAAAAATTGCAATTTTTGGGCAGGATGTGAATCTTGAACTTCGTAAGCAGAATTGGTTTTTAAAGAAATATAATGTCAGGTTGTCACTGCAGGAGGGCTGGAGGTGTCATTTGAGCCAATCAAATCACACAGTGGACAGATGTAGAGTCAGTGTTTTATGGAAGCCTTAAGCCCGAATGGTGCCTCTGTGAAACTCTGAAGAAAGGTCACAATTTGACTTTTCTTCGTTCAAGTCATTAAAGTATCTTCCTTCCCATCTCTCTTTCAGAAGAGCAAGGATGTCTCTATTTTGACAGCTGCTTGATTTGAAAATTGCACAAAGAGAATTCCAACGTGTGTCAACAAATGCTTTTAATGTTGTTTGCAGATGATTATGCAGATTTAAAATATGTTCAAAGTGACTTTGCCCCACTAAGAAGCCCAGACGTTTTTTCCCCAAATATTTAATCAGATTATTTTTACTGAACGTGTTGGACAAGACAGTGTTGATGACACGGGCAGCTCAATTTATTCCACTAACTGTACATGGGGCTGCTGCAATGTTAGAACTCCTATCTGTCACAATAAACAGTTTGAAAAACAAATTATCTAAATTGTATCTCTGCAGTGCCTGGACAGTTTCTGGTTTAATATTGTCTGACGTTTTACATAGTGTACAATCCCATTCAACTGTAATGAGCACTCTTTCTATTAGCTCCCATCTATCATTGATGTAGTGCACAGTGAGACAAAGATAAACAATTTTCTGGAAATCATCGGTCCATAAATCTAAAGTGACTGCTCCACTGTTCTCACTTAAATTTGTCTTAGTTGTGCAATTATAGTTTGGCCATTCTCCTCTGTAGATTTTGCCTCCCTCTAGGGTATTGTTGTTGGTATCGGTAATAATTGGGAGGTGTCAACACAACCAGCTCTGACCCCAATATCGACTAAACCTTGCGCTACAGCAGTAAACCCACTCCCACTAATATCTTTACAAACAAATTTCACTCCTGAGTATTTTTTTCTTCGCATTCTTTTTTTAGCACTTTAGGTTCATTGTTTAATGGAAAAAAAAGTTTAATCATTAGCATTCTAGTTGTCACAATTCCCTGGCAGAAATCAATATGCTTTTTCATCAATGATGTACCCAATTTGTGGATGTCAAAACCAGCACCTTTTGGTACTGTTTGCAAGTCACATATCCTTTTATATTTTTTGTTTCTTTATAATACCAAATTGTCTCCGTACATCACACTTAATTCAAGAAGAATAATTAGTGATTTGGTACTATCCCATAGCTATTTTTCCATAATGTTGGTTGTCAGCAATTTCCTTCAACCACGACGCTGTTGCAAGCATTGGAAGCGTTTGGCTTCCAATTGTAGAACAGGATGAAGACAGAAAAATAACACATTGTAGAAAACAACAATAAAGTACATTGTTATTGTATTCGTAGAGTTTTCACACAGACCTGACCTGCATTTTTAAAATTTTAACCACACCCAAACCCGCAAAAAATAAGAAGTCATAAAATTATCTAATACCTGCATTCTTTGTGGGTACCTGCAGGTAAACCACGGATACCCGACCTGATGCAGGACTGCCCTAACCAGGCTATTTTTACCTTGACACAGTTAATCAGCTTTCTATAAAATTAAGCTTTAATTAGTCTAATTTTCCATGCTTTATATAATTAAAACACCCAATCATGCTTTTTTACAATGAGTGACTACTACTCAAATATTTAAACATAATTAATAATTAAGAAATATATTTTTTCTTATATTATACCAATAAAACCTTTTCTTCTTGATAGTGAACATTTCATTTTGGCTTTAATTTTTTTTTTTTTTTCTTATTAAAAAAACATCAGTCAGCCTTTGTGGAGAAGCTATGTTCTTTTAAGAAAAGAAATATGTTCTAATATTTAAAAAAAAAATAAAATAGGTACTATTCAGTTATAAATAATGTAACTGGTGCATTTGATTGTACAGGATAAAAATTATCTAGTTTTTCATTAAAACTAGAATAATTTAATAGTATTAGCAGCACACTGCTTACATTTTATATTAGTAAAGACTCACTGTAGGCTATTTTAATTAAACTTTAATTAAACTTAAAGCTTCTGTCAGTTTTTTAGAATTTTTATAAAAGAACATTTAAGCACATACAGTAAGTAATTTTGCAAACTATAGGAAACCATTCAGACCATTAAGCTTGCTGGTTTGATAATAACTAAGCTGTCTCAAAACTTCTTTCATCCAACTGTTTTTAAAGCTGTTAGGCTATCTGTTCCACCCACACATGAAAGATGTGGTAATTTCTTAAAGATTCTCATATCCTTTGTCTTCACTATATTGATAAATATAACCAACTGTGATATAGACATCTGTTTGGACAGCTGTGTTGAGCAGGCTGTGAGTAAACTTAATTCTTAATACTCTGCAATGAAAAAGTGATACTCAGTCCAACCCAATAATTTACTGAATATGGAGACTGCTAATAGTAAACAAATCTCACATAATGTGTGGAATATGTTAATTAAACTAGAAAAGTAAAACAAATAGTGTTAATTCATGTATGGGTGTGATATTAATTCTCTGTAGGACAACTGACATTTTACATTGTATGTTATGTATCAATTTCAAAGAATTTATAAGGGAGTCAGATTAAAAGAACTTCAAAAACTAATTGCGATTAATAACAATTATGTTATTGTGGCCATCTGACTGTGGTTTACCCAGACGTGTTATTCATTTTAGGGCTTCCTAATGCACTTCTTTATTCATTCATTGATTTCATTCAGAATTTGCTCCCAGGCTTCTGTGACACACTGAAAGTTCCCATTTTGTGTTAATGGACAGCACTGCCCAATCTGATGTTCAAATGTCTATCCATGTAAGTTAGAGTAGAGACATCCACAGCAAGGTTGACAATGACTCCTCTTGTTCAGGTGTTTTTTTTCTCTGCACAACCTAATACATGACTCTTCCATTTCTCTGTGGTCCCAAAATACACACTAAAGGACAAGTAACTCCCAAAGTACAACTATCTATCATCTAGCTGTCCTCTTGTAATCAAAAGAAAGTGCTGAACTGCCTGTGGCAAACTATCTATGTCTAGATTTAGGAAGCCCTATGTGAGCTTTGCAGTAGATGCCGCACTTCACTTCAAAGTGTACAAATGATTACATTAATAAGGACCCATCAAAAGTATTGTTGGTGTTTCTTTTTGTGGGGAGAATTGCGTTATGTTAGAAGAAATATATCCAGTATTTGCTAAATAGTACTCGAGCAATTAGAAAGCCTCAGTAAGTGTGTGTAGAAATTCCTCAGTTTGGTCATTACTAGCAGAATGGCACTGAGCTAACTGAATGTTTCTAACATGATTTTCATTCATAAATAAAGTGTAAAAGAAGACAAAGATAAAGATTTGGGGCGACACAGCAACCTCATACATTGTAAAGGCAACTGAATAAATGCAGGTTTTCAGCTAAGGATGCAAGTTTCAGATTAGACTATTAAAGATTGCAATACTTCCGGTTAAATGCCAGCCAGGCAGGAAGAGGTGGGTCCAGAAGAACAGACAGTGGAAGTGACGTCAGAGGTGGTGGGGTTATCAATAATCCAGTTTTTAGAGGGAGAAAGAGAAAAAGTGTTAGAATATAGCACAACCCTGGAATTATTACCACCAGAGCCTTTATGGTCTCACCAAGGCGCATGTGTGTAACAAGAGATAATTACTGTACCGTGAAGTATGGCTCATTATCACTAAGAAGCATTCCAGTTATCCCATTAAGACATTTGAATGGTCTTGGCAGTAGTTGTGAATTCCATTATGTGCCTTCTTTAAATTTTAAATGGGCATCAACCATAAGCATTAACCATGTGTTCCTCATTACATTTATCCCTTGCCATGTTTTACTTTGTCAGACCCATGGGTAGAAGAGTGTTTGGTATTGTGATTTCTGGATGTGTTGACAGGATCAACCACTTTTAAATTGATAAATCTAGGCCACCATGCATAACTGCAGATAATGGCCTTCATCCTTATTGCACCAGCATGACCAGTGTGTGAGGGGAGGTTTATACTTCACATGACATGATGCATGCTCCTGTGGACTCTTCTGCTATGCAAACGGTGTACTGTTGATCCTTGTGTGTTTACTTTATGTAAATCAGGACGATTCCACCAGTACACGATATCATCGCGATGAGAAAACAATGTTCGGCTTCGCTGTGTTGTGAATTGCCTATACCATACATTAAATTCCCAGAACATCTTGCCACAATATCTCTGAAAAGGATGGATGTTTAACGATTACATCCGTCAATCCAGGGATGCAACCATTCCAGCAAGCATCAGGCGCGAGGCAGAAACAGTCCCTGGATGGGGCATCAGCTCATCGCAAGGTGAATACAAATACATACATACACTAGCGTCATTTTAGCATCATCAAATCCCCAAACATGCATGTCTTTGCAAGGAAACCGAAGCCCACTGTGGAAACCGAACAGGAAAACATGCAAACTCCAGGCAGGGAACACCAGGGATGTGAGTCCCTGCGAGGCAGCAGTACAACTGCTCAGCCACCATGCCGCCCCCACATGTGTAATTATTAACAGTATCAATTATGTAAATGAAGTTAACGATTTATCTGTAAAATGTAACATATATTCTTTAACATATTTCATCATGAAAGTGATATCAAGTATAAATCTAAGGATTCTAAATGTCCAGAGAGCTGGAATATCATAAATTTAATGTACAGTAATCCCTCCTCCATCGCGGGGGTTGCGTTCCAGACCCCCCCGCGATAGGTGAAAATCCGCGAAGTAGAAACCATATGTTTGTATGGTTATTTTTATATATTTTAAGCCCTTATAAACTCTCCCGCACTGTTTATAAATATTCCCCGCAGTGTTATACAGCATAATCCCTTTGTATTCTCTTAGATATTAGGTAAGATTCATTGAAATTATGTATATAAACACACACTGTTTATATACAGTAAAACCTAAATATTATTTTAAAGATATTGAGTGTCTCCGATATCACATATGTTACAGCCATTACGATAGACAGGTCACCAGCAATAAATACGTACATTGCAAGAAAAATAGTATACAGTAAATGTGTGTACAGTGACACTAAACGTACGTACATGTACTAAGCACTGTAAGAAGAAAATTAATTATGGTTACTCACCAACAATGACACGATGACTTGTCCGATAACAATGAGTTTAATTTTACTGCACAACAAAGGAGAGCGTTACAGCCCTTGTAAAGGAGCCACTTCAGGCGATTGTGTAGCACTGCCGTTGTTCTTCTTCTGGCAGTCTTCAATCCAAATCCCTAAAGCAGATTCCATCCAGACTACTGCCTTATTACATCCACTTACAACTCGTTTTGCACCCTGGTTTAAAAGGACGCTGCAGCCGTAGATCTTATATTCCATTCCTACTTTTTAAATAAAAAGAATCGTAGCCTTCAACAAATCCAAAACGTTTACCTTTTCGGCAATCGTTAACATCTTCTTCTTGCACTTGGGCACGGCACCTGAAGCAGTAGCAGATTGTTTTGGAGCCATAATGAAGGGCTTGACTATTCACAAAGATAAACACTAAAGAGCACAACTCTTTACACAGCGAAGCACGTTGATGCTGAATGAGCGAGATGAGACTTCCTGGTTAACACTGCATAGCTCCTGCGTGCTCTGATTGGTTAGCTTCTCAGTCAGGAGAACTTAACTGCGTGCTCTGATTGGTTAGCTTCTCAGCCATCCGCCAATAGCGTCCCTTGTATGAAATCAACTGGGCAAACCATCTGAGGAAGCATATACAGGAAGTAAAAAGACACATTGTCCGCAGAACCCGCGAAGCAGCGAAAAATCCGCGTTATATATTTAGTTATGCTTTCATATAAAATCCGCGATAGAGTAAAGCCGCGAAAGTCGAAGCGCGATATAGCGAGGGATTACTGTATTCTGTATGGCAGTCGCTGCACGTAGCGATTAAGTTCTACTTTAATGACAAAATAAACTACCAGATTTCCACTTTAATCATGAAATAGATATTTTTGTGTCAACCTGTCCCTAATTTTGTGGTCCTATGTGGCTAAAATACGCTTTTGTACATTCTGATGCTGTTTCAAAGGTGCAAAAAAAAAAAAGACACAGAAGATGGTATGTGAGACCATTAAAATGCATTGTGTCTTTACAATAAGGAATATTCGACGCTTGTATTGCCTGTGCAAGAAATAGATGAATAAAAGCACCATGAATACATTTGTATGTCAGCATTTACCGTATATAGTCACATTTACGTTCTCCTGAAGATAAGTCGGGGCTTGAATTTAACGTATAATTTGTGGTATTTTATAAAGTTGGTCATATAAGTCAAATGCGGAAAACTCACGCCATTGGTCCAAGAGATTATGATATGGAAACACCCTCCTGAGAGAGTAACCATGGAGAATACTACCTTTTTTTTCTATGTATTGTGCCAATGTGACCATACAGTAATACCCGAACAATTCTGAAGCACCGTTGGCACTGTTTTGTGTTTTTTTGTATCTCACAACCTCATACACCTTTATCATAAGAGCATCCCTTATCTACGATGGAGCGTTCGATCAGAAGAAAATATGAAGTTGGTTTTAAATTAAAAGTTGTTGAAGTGGCGAAAGAAATTGGTAAATGTGCTGCTGTAACAAAATTCGATGTGTCTGAGAAACTGGTGTAAGATTGGAGGAAACAAGAAGATGGAAAAAAAAATGTAAGGGTCGCATTTTTGAATAGGCATATAAGTTTGGGTCTGATTTTATGATTGATTTTTCGGGTTTCAAAACCTGACTTATATGCAAGTATATACGGTAACTCTGACGATTTGCTTTACCACATCAAAATATTCATCAAACATTGAAGCATGCACATTGATCCTGTAATACCTGCAAAGCGGCTTGCTGTCACATGTTGATAGTAAACAAAGACTCTGACGTCATGTTCCAACTTGAACACACTGCGATTTTTTTCTGGCACTGCAACGTGCACACATTGTGTTAAATTCTGAGGGTGTGTTCAGAGGACGTGCTCAGAGGAATGCTGGAAACATGTGGCAGCCATGATGTGTGCATGTATGTGTTCCGAACATTAAGTATATACTGGCCTTAACTTTGGTATAGCTCAGCTGCAACAATAACTTTTATGTCCCACATTAAACAAGCTGGACAAACTTATGTCATTTCACATTACCTTGCTTTAGTTTCCAGTTCTTGTAGTGTTGACAGAATAAGATCAGCCTGTATGTCCTGATAGATTTCAGCAATAATGTTTCCATTTCCAGGAGACAGAAAATCTCTTTGGTATCTAACTTGTTATTGTCTTCTACACTTAAAGGATGCTGAATAACGCTACCTACATTTGTTTGGTAAACTGCCTTTCTGCACTCTATTCTGTAGATATTTCCAGTGGGATTGGCTAAATCAGCACAACTTTTGACCATAACATCTAGCAAACTATTCCTTGCTAGCAGAACTTGGATTTGTGCTCAGACTAAAGGCCATGCCACATTAGACTACTTTTCCAGTGATTGTTAGCCATAGACTTCATTTGCATAATCTTATGGAGTTGGAGGAAGTTAGAGTCATGCTCCTGTGAAGATTATTTGTCTAGTCTGACATATTCAGCGACTCACTCTAACTATTCTATGACACACCCCCAATAAAAATCAAATAGATTTGATCTTGTCTTTAGTCATGGGGCATGCGAGCTGACAACCAATGAATTGTCATTTGGTAGTCTAATATAAAGCAATGACAAGGAATAAGGGTTGCATGTGTTTTGGACCTTACAAACAGAAGAGAAGCTCATCTGTCGAATGTCTCACAAAAGAATGCAAAAAAATTGTGCCAAGTGGCCAAATTGGCCAAAAAGTGCCAAGATAGTGGATGAAGTTAAAGCATTTATTAACCCTTCATACAGTGTCAGTTCCAAAAGGCAGCATACCTATTGGCTGTCAGAAAAAGGAGTGAAAACGATTGGGGCGGAAGATGTTGTGCAGTTGCTAAATCTGACATACTCAGTGATTTTTAGTCCTGCAAACTGAGATGGTCTAGCAATGAGATGAGCAAAAATCAGTCAGCAAAACTGAAATACACTACGTACAATATGACATCAGCTTAAAGATTCAACTAAATACCAGCTGCAGTTTCTTTTATCACAAGTCTGGAAAAGATTGGAACATGTTTGTGCAACAAAGCTTCCAGTGCATTCTAGTGGACTATTTTCAGTTCAACTTTATTTTACACAGGCACTCTCTGCCAAATGGTAATGGCCAATTATTCTTTATAACATAAAATGATTGAAGACCATTTTGCTTACTCATAGCATTACCCAGTATTTCTCTGTTGAAATTAAAGAAAATGGCTGTGCCCGTTTAAGTCTATTTCTAATGGAATTGATGCACTTCTGACCTTATATTTATGTGGAAATGCTTTTTTTGAGTGATACCTTATAAAGTATGTGCTCAGAACCTGAGCCATCAATGGCATTGAGTCATCACTCGACATTTTGCCCGTCTCCACAGTACTCTCATCTATTTTTAGCATAGCCTTTTCCCTTGTTTCCTTTTTGTTTCCGTCCCACTTTATTGTTAATCACCAGGGTATTTCTGGATTTTCAAACACACCCCAGGAATGCCTTCTTCTTACATGAATTACAGTTCCAATTTGTATACCAGTTCTCAAAATTATGATTTGTTTTACTACCATGTCTGCATTTGCTAGTGGCTTTACTTCATGGCAGTGAAATAGCATTTACCCTTAGCAATCCCCCGAGTTATTTATATTCAAATGCTACTATCTCCACTGCTCCCTGGTGTTTTGTGTGGCTCCAATTCTTAATCCACATAATAATCTCTCATGTAGTGAATCCTCCAGATATCCTCCAAACTAATGTACTGAGCCAATGTCTTCCCCACTTCCTGCTTCTTTCTTTAAAACTGAAACTGTTACAATACAGTGATTCAGAAATACTGTACATTAATGACAGTCAAATTAAGCCCTGAAAATGACACTGTTAATATAATTTCTTAGTCTGTATTCAAAATACATGTCACTATAATTATTTTCATATAGTGCTATCTAGACAATAACTGAATGAGTAATTAAATGTATGGCAGGTTGTCTATAACAGCAAATTTTTAATGTTTCAGCAATTTTATTATTGTGACACAAAGCTCAAATTATCTATTGTTCAAGCACTTTGAAATAAATGAGTACTGGTGGTATGGCTTTGGCATAAAAAGGGTTATAAGACACAGTCAGTTATTTCTCTCTGATTAAAGTATGCAGCTAATCAATATGCGTTATATTGTAAAACGACAATCTGATCCAGAATGACTAATACCTTAGGATCATAAAATTCTCAATGGTCTTTTGCTTTACTAATGATTTACTTATTTATAGATGACAGCACAAGCAAGACTTTCAGAATTATTGCAGATTTTGTAACTTTGCGCAAGTGGCAGCTTGTTACATAAGAGATTAAAATGACTTCCAGATGTTAATTTTGATCACTTTAATTTCAAGACACATTCGAAAACAGAGCTTTAGAAAACAAATGCAAATGTGGACAGTAACACATAACTCGTTTTTATGTTACATTCATCTGTTTTTCTGTTTTTTAAATGCATGTAAGTATCTGTCCAGTGATCATAGCATGAAATATGTATCAATTTAATTTGAAATTTTGAAAGACAGTTTAATTTTAGTGAGCAGCTAAAAGCTGAGTACAATGAAGCGAGTCATTTTACTTCTGAGTGAGGTGTCAATCTGTCATACAAAATTGTACACACACTGTTGCCATTTTAAAGAGATTTTAGCATATAACACTATTTTAAAAGATGATGTTATTGTTAGTGAAACTACTAGCTATACATGGTTTAGTTTAGATAGACAGCATAAGTAATCATCTTCTTGATGCATTTACTGTTTTCCACAGAGAGCCAAAATCATTCAAAGTCAATTAAGCAAGACCATGGCATTTTGATACAAATTTCATTATTAAAATAAAAAGCTTCTGAAAGTGGCTTATATCTACTATTTTCAGAAATAAATGATTTACCAGGTTATTTAAAAGAATTATATGTACAGGTACATTTTCTGCTCCTGATAAAATTACATTTAGGCTGTAAAGGTTTCCGTTTACAGTTGGTAAGATGATATTTGCCTAAGAACTATTCTGAATGATGAGGTTTTATTTTGTTAAAAAGCATACTGTGCTAAAAGTGGTCATTTAAATACATTGTGTTAAAATAAAATAAAAATCACAAAAATACAAGTCACTTGAGGACAATGTAGCAGAACATGAACTGGTTATAATATGTAGGTGTAATACATACATATATTTTTACATATTGTAAAGAAAGCACAACAAATAGGATGAAGGTTTGGGGATTCCACCCCATATAATGTTGGCAAAAATCAACAAAACAAGTAATCATTCAAGACCGAGTCTAAATCAAGACTAAACAAGAGGATTAATGGGTCTGATTATATACAGAGGAGACAGGAAGGGGTGGGATTATGGCTGGAAATGAGCTCTTGGCAGGAGGTGTATTCTGGAAGGAAATAGGGGGAATCTTAGGCAGGCTTTCCTCCTGCTGGCCTGTGGATGAAAGAGAAAAGGTATTAGCACCATTCAACAACTATAGTCTCTGTGTCTTACTTCCAATTAAGCCCTTAGATTGCCTCTGAAGCCCACATGTGTGACAATATATATTTCACATATAACCAAACATTCTCAAACCTGTTTAATTTAATTCATAGTCATAGGGTAAAATATACACATAATTTTATCATTTCAAAAGATATCCTTTTTGATTGTTTTTTTTTTTATTTAAGCAAAATACTAAAGAAAACAGCATGGCTGATATTACAAATTTTGAATATGTTCTCTTCGATGGTTATGTTCCCTCACAGAAGTCACAACATATTTATGTGGGTTCTTCAAAAAGTTTTTGCTTTTTATTTAATTTTTTATTTATATTAGACACAATTTAAATTCCTTACTTTTCAATGTAATATTCCTGCTTCTCTGCAGTCTACAAGCTACAAAATACCTTTAGAAAAATGTTTTTGGTTAAGTGTGAATCCAGTTTTGCTCTCCTTGTTTCACCTTTTCTTAATCTACATATCGACAGCCTCTCCTAGCTGTAATGCAGTTGGCTTTTTTTCTACTCTTATGTTGACATGAAAAATGGCTTCAGCTTCTTTCTGTTTGTCTTTAGTGCTTGATATTATATTTATGAGCATACTCTATTTATTATTTCTGAAAATCTTGATCTACTCTTATTCGCTGCAGCAAGGTAAAGAGTTTTTACCATACTGAGTGTATTATGCAATTACATATTATAGCTCCTATAATACTTTCTGTGCTCAAAAATTACATGACACTTTCCTGAAGCAAGGCCCTTAACCTGCAATTGCTCCATCCTGGGAATGGTGTATATCTGCACCCAGCCCTGCAAGCAGGCCCTCCAATGTGAGTCAATGTGAGTTCGAAAGAAATAGGAGCTAGGCTTGTGAAAACATGAACTGCAAAATATGCATTTGTAATAAATGGGGTGTCACACCCCATCAAAAGGACCTGCTGTGAGGAGAGCGGATAAACAACAGCCGCAGGAAATGCAGATTTCAGTACTCAAAACACCAGAATCAAAAAATTTGCCTAATGACACCATTAGACAACCATTGGACAAGGCTGCACAGCACCCACCTTCTGACTGCATTTCTAAACAATTAACTAAGGTAAGTTAAAATTACTATCTAATTTGAAATACAAAAATGCTATGCCAGAATAGCCACAGCATTTTTAACACATAGTATATATCTAGACCAAAATGCTTATCTAAATTCTGTTTGCTGTTGTTATGCCATATAATGGTGCAATAGTGAAAATGGCAGAAATGCATTGGAGCAAAACAGAGGCATTTCTCAAATGTGTTGAGCCCAGTAGCTGCAGTGGGCTATGTGTGTGTGTGTGTGTCTGTCTCCACTGTTGCAGTGCTTATTACATTGTGCAAATAAATTATTAAGCTTCAGTTACCTTGTGCTACTGAGCTCCAGAATGGATAACAGCTGTTTTAACTTTTTATTTCCTTTCAGTGTCAAGTCTTTTATTCAGGTTTTTTTACTCTCTCCCAGAACCCCAATGGTTTAGTTTAGTGCACAAATTGAAGGAATTGAGGGAGAGTGTTTTTGGAAGAAGCCCAGCAGGTGTTACCTTTGCGGTGTTGGATTTCACTGCTCTTCACTACAAAAGTTTTAATGGGCTGTCTCCAGATGTGCATTTTCAATTGACAATCACATCTTTCCCTGAAAGACTACACTCCTTTGGACTTCTTTATGTTCCCAAAATTAAAAATGGGCCTGAAGGGAAGACGATTGCTACTATATAAGAAATCCATAAAAAAAAGACCACAGAAACGGTAACAAAAGATGAGTGCAGAAAATGTTTCCAGAAATGGAAGAAGCACTAGAAGTGTATTGCATCTCAAGAGGAGTATTTTGACAGTGACTAAAATAGATAAAGTTTTTTTTTTCAAACAATTCCAGGAGGTTGTAGCTGGTGAACTGCCCTCTGTTTTTATATTATAGGCAGACTTGCATAGAATATTCTTTGAAACAGCATTGTGATTTGTACTGTTAACTTTATTGTCATGAGTATTTAGATTTCTTGATTTACTGATCTTTTTCCTGGCTCTGTGGTTCCAATATTTGGTTTGTGAAGTGATTCTTGTTTATTATGGGTTGCTTCTTTAGACATTTGATTTTATCTTTGATTCATCATTTTTTTGAAAATATATTTTTTGTTACATTTTTTAAAAATATTTACTGCCTACTTGGGGTATTGTTAGACCAGAGGTTTTCATGGTTTTCTGTCATTTTTCAGAAATATTCCTTCAAGATTATTAACTTAGGATTTCCCCTTTTTGTACTTTATTATTCGTACAGAAAAGCCCATTTAAAATTTTAGGCCTCAGTCTAGCCTGGATCAAGGTAGATGTCTGGCCTTGTTTGAGTTTGGGGCATGCAGGCAGGAAAGTATGAGGCTCCATTTAGAAGGACTGGCTCATATTCTGTGCTTTTGTGCATTTTTGTGCTTAATGAGCCACAAAAATCAGCTTTGTGGAAACTTTTTTAAAACATTTGTGAGTTGTACAGTAAATACATGTATACTATATATAGTAGCCAAAAAGGTAAATACTTTTCCTGTGTCACTAAGAAATACTGAATAATGCAATACACAGCCCCTCATCAAAGACAGGAATATTTCTTAAAATACATCCTTTATAAAAGCAGCTGCCACTTTTGCTAACTTGGTTCTGTAGATCATTGTTCTGGGCTGACGCTGTCTAGAAAGTGTATCTCTGTAAAAGTTTATAACTGAAGGCAAAGTGACAGAGGACTAGAAATTTCAGGACTTCCTTTAAGAAACACTCAATAATATTTTGGATTGCCCCTCTAGATTATGCTCAGTTACCAACCTTCACTTGTTCAGTACAATGTAGGATGTGGTAGAAACCAATTGCTGGGAATCCCTGAAAATGAAAAAGACATCATTGAATTCTAATGAAAATGGCCACTCTGTGTTGAGAAGAGTCACTGTCAAGATTGCATTTCATTAAAGTTTGTCCAGCTTCTCCTTTCCCTGTGCTGAGTTTGAAATAAAGTATGACATTACAAGCATACAAAAAGGTGTCTAGTAAATGTTGCTTCTGTAATAGGGCAGCAGAATGTATTAACCCAAACCTAGTAAAAGGTTTTCTGCCCCTCACAGATGGTAGGTTGAGAAGGAGAAGGACCAAAAGGTTCAGAGGTATGTCCTACAGATCAAAAGTGGGAAATTCAGTCAAAATCTAAATAAGCTAAGTGTAAAAAAGTCTGAGCACACTGTATGTTGCCTCATCACACTCACAGGTTATGTGTGAGCATGCACATGTGTTAGTTTTGTACCTGATATACAGAAATGGTGTACTTCCAGGAGTCTGCACATAACCTCATTTGTTCAATTGTTTGTTGACTTTGTGTGCGTCTGTTTGATGTAAGTTATACGCTTTCTTGTTCATTGTAATAGAAATATAACAATTTTTGTGCAAGTAATGATAAAGCTCTTAACAATGTTTTACTAACGTATTCCAGCAACCTAAAGAAATGTTGTTTCATCTATACTAATAAACGGCAAAGCCCTCACTCACTGACTCACTGACTGACTGACTGACTCATCACTAATTCTCCAACTTCCCGTGTAGGTAGAAGGCTGAAATTTGGCAGGCTTATTCCTTACAGCTTCCTTACAAAAGTTGGGCAGGTTTCATTTCGAAATTCTACGCGTAATGGTCATAACTGGAAGCTGTTTTTCTCCATTTACTGTAATGGAGATGAGCGTGAAGCCCGTGGGGGCGGAGTTTCGTGTGACATCATCACGCCTCCCACGTAATCACGCAGTAGGTAGAAAACCAGGAAGAGGCCCAAAAAGCGCTGAAGAAAACATGCATTATATAATTGAGAAGGCAGCGAAACAATAAGAAGCGAGCGAGTGACATATACAACCATATTCATGAGTTCTGCTACTTCGGAAACAAAGCACGATGTAAACCTAAACTTTAAATTAAGTTCATAGACAGGGTGCCGCTAGCGTTTGTAATTTAGTGCCTGCCCATATAAGGCCGTCCGTCAGCGGCAATCCAATAGAAACACTGCCACGGGTAAATATTCACGGGTGAAGGACTGTGCTTATGCAGAGGAAGATGAGATGGTCAGGGTGGTGTTTGGCACAAACTCAGCGAAACTGCGAGAGAAAGTTTTAAGTGCCGGGACTTAGGAAACATTAAATACAGCCATGGACATAGCACGAGATGGCACCAGCACAGCTGGGAAACTTCGATGCATGTACACCGAGCGGCTCATGTGAACTGATGCAGTGCACAGACAAAAAGCAACAGTTCCGAAGAGCGCTGAACAAAAACCGAATTACACAATTGAAATGGCAGCAAAAAAATATGAAGCGTCTGATACATACAAGCATATTATTCATAACTGCAGCTACTGCAGAAACAAAGCACACGGTGGAAAAAGTGAATGTCCCGCTAAAGGAAGACAGTGTTAAAAAAAAAACCCGTACATGCAGTGTGTCAGGTTACTGTTTATTGATGCAGTAAGAAACGAATCTTTTTCATAGCTTCTTTAACACACTACGTCTCCGCTGCGATACGCGGGTATATATATATGTATATATATATACCCCGATCTACATACTCGAATAATGAATACTTTATTCGCAATCAATGATTGTTTTGGTAAAGCCATACTCAGTGTATTCATTAGATGAACGGTAAAAAAGTAAGAGCGAGGGGAGGGTGACTTATTGAGGCATGCAGGCAAAACCACAATAGCACGCGGGCTCGATGTACGAAAAAATATATCTTTTCAAGTTCTATTTAGTCCATATGTGTCAAACTCAAGGGCCACGGGTCACATCCGGCCCGCGAGATCATTTTATATACTGTATTATTGTTATTAATGGCCCGGGTATATGAAGCACTGGTAACACAATAAACTACAGATCCCATAATGCAGCACTTCAGCTGCCTTGCCGAACACTTACCGCGTTAATCAAGTCTAGCTTATGAAGGTGCAAGTTATTGTGAAGCTAGCCCACACGATGCCGAAGAGAAAAGGTGATTCTGAACACAGAGCCTTTAAAAACCGATGGGAGGCTGAGTATATGTTTACTGACATTGCCGGTAAACCCGTGTGTCTCATTTGTGGAGCTAATGTGGGTGTAATTACAGAATTTAATCTAAGACGGCACAATGAGACAAAAACATCAAGATAACCTGAAAGACCTGAATGCAATGCAGAAGATACAGAAAGCAGAACAATTAAATAAGAATCTGACACTTCAGCGGACGTTTTTACCCGTGCACAATCACAAAGTGATTTCAAGTGAAGCTGCTTTTATGGGAGACACAAATGCACCAGTGCAACTTGCCCCACTTTCCCTGTTGCCAAGTAATGTTGAACCAAGTCATCACTACGGTGTTCCCAAATACGCACTTTGCTGATAAACTGAGCGCACTGAGTTTGCACGGCGCTTTGGTGACTTTGCAGAACAAAAAAAGTCCGTCTACATGCGACTCGAACCTTGTGCATGTTTGGTAGCACATATCTGTGTGAGAAGCTCTTCTCAGTGATAAAGACTAACAAAACAGCACACAGGAGTCGCCTCACTGATGAGCACCTGCAGTCCATCCTGAGAATCTCCACAACACAGAACCTCACACCAAACATAAACAAACTTGTTGCCAAAAAAAGATGCCAGGCGTCCAGCTCTAAAATGACATATGAGCAAAGACAACTGAATGATTTGATTTGTTATTGTTGAAAGGAACACATTTTATTTATATTTCCAGGTTTTGTTATGCAGCATGTTCATATTTGAATTTGTATAATTTTGACAGGATATATTTTTATGGAGAGCAAAATCTTTTGGGATATTTAAAATCTAAGTTTATTTTTTATATAAAATTACATAAGAGTAAAGAAATTTGAATGTTTGTTCTTTTAACGTTTACTTTATTTCTAACTTGTATAATTTAGACAGGATATATTTTTATGGAGAGCAAAATATAAGTTGTTTAAGGTTTGAGTTGATTTATTGAGGAATAATATTCCTGTCTGTTTTTACTATTCCTACCAAAGATATTTCTGTCGACTAAATAAAAATTCCTTCTATTTAAAATTTAAATAGAACTTGAACAAATACGATAGTTCATAATATCCACGCAGACTTGCACGTAAGAGCGGGAGTTATCCGTTTTAACAAGCAGCGTATTGCACTGATACGAAATAGCTGTGTGTGTATATATGTAGATATGTATGTATATGTATATATATGTTTATATATGTGTGTGTGTATGTGTGTATATATATATGTATTTGTGTATATATATGTGTGTGTATGTATGTATGTATGTGTGTATGTATATGTATGTGTATATATGTAGATATATATATATATGTATGTATATATGTGTGTGTGTATATATATGTGTATATGTATATATATGTATATATATATGTTTATGTGTGTGTGTGTAAATATATATATATATATATATATGACAGCAACACTTATCACTCACAACAGTGACAAAACAATTACATTGACAATCATGTTACGTTATTTTCAAAATGTTTCCTTTTCTTTTTCATTGCTTCTTTAACACACTACTTCTCCGCTGCGAAGCGCGGGTATTTTGCTAGTTATTAATATATAAGAGCTTCTAGAAAACAGACTTGGTAATCGTTGTTTAAGTAGTGACTTGTTCGTATCTATACAGTGCTAACACATTTGGTAACTTCTATTCAGTGCCTTTGCCAACGATGGCATGTCATAACGCTCTGTTAATTTCTGCTGCCATCTACTGACCTTTTTGGGTATTACCTGTTTTTAGCATGCTGTGGGCTTTTATTTTTGTGACAGTTATTTAATGTTATTGCATTTGTTCTGTTTCAGAAACCACACACACATTTATCTGCAAATAAATATTTAGCTTTACAAAGCCATTGCAACGAATCCTTACTTTGCAACATTCAGCAGTCAATTGAGTCATTTTACTTTAATTGTGGTCTACTTCATCCTCCTTACTGGAGATAAGGAATTGGTGCCACATACACACCAGTTTGACGCATGCACTGTTTAACACTAAGCCAAAGGGATATTTCAAATAATGAGTCAGTAAGTGTAGACCATGTCAAAACCAAATTGAAATATGACTATCAAAAGCTTTGAGTTTTTTGAAAATTCACAAAATTTGTTCTTTGTACTGTATACTGTTAATGTACATTTGGAGCAACTTCTGGGGAACCTTGGGCCTTATAAATAACGCCGTGCGTAGAATTCACACTAAAACATGGTGTACGGACAAAAGCGGAAATGTGCGTACGCACAATTAAATCCAGATTCATAAATCTGCGTACGCCAACTTCCACATTCTTCCTCTACATAAATCCCGGTGGGCGTGAAAAGTAACGCACGCACATGTGCCTTCCGACCCACCCCATCCCCTCCCAGAATTACACCTCTCTGAATTTGCAAATCAATATAAATAGCCCTTAAATTCAGTGTCTATGAGAAGGCAATGGCAAATGCATGGGGTAAAATAGAAGAATTTCAGCAAAAACCAAGTGGAGGCAAGGAGAAATGTACTATTTGTTGGTTTAAGCAGCGATATAAACAACAAAAGGAAGCTGATCAAATGACATAGAGTGTCGGAGAAACTCGAAAGCTCAAGTTCTCAAAGTCGCACTGTGCCCGAAATAAAAAAGAAGTTGTCAGATATGAAAGTCGCCATGAAAAGGCGAGTCGTAGCCCACTGTCTGAGTGTAATATGGAAGCCTTTTTTGGTACAGAGAAAAGAAAAAGAAATGGGCACAAAGTGGGAAAAAAAGCTTCAAATGTCAACTTTAATCTCGAAATGTCCACTTTAATCAGGTAGTCTTTGTCATTAAAGTAGAACGTCATAAACTTCATTTTAAAATCATTTAATTTACTAGTTTCTCAAATACCATCGTAACTAAGTAGCACGTTAAATGCTTTGTATTGTATGTGTTCTTCTATGTGTTGTATGTGTGTGAATCACTACATGCTTCTTAAACAGGCTTTCTCTTTCTCCGTCAGGACACAGAATCCATTACATTTGTGATATGACAGCTCTCTGAATAATTTAAATACTGAGATGTATACTTGATATCATTTTCATGATGACAGGAATTAAAGCATGTTATTAAACATGGGAACACGGTGGCAAAGTGATAGTGATGAGCTGGTGCCCTGTCCAGAGATTGTTCCAGCCTCCCGCAAGATGCTTGCTGCGCCATGCTCGACCTTTGAAGAAATAATTAATTGCAGCAGTACTGTCTCTTTCAAACGTACTAAGCACCAATTCCTGTCCTTCCTTTCCTTTCTCCAAGTACCTAATCACCAGACAATTATCTCTGTAATAGATGTCAAGCCATCTGTAAGCTTAGAATGCTGATTCTTAAAAACTTTTAAGGAACACTGAAATATCTTTGTAGTACATTATTCTATCCATCTATCCATCCAGTGTCGTGCCAGTCCCAGCAACCATATAGCGTGAGGCAGGAACAATTCCTGAACAGGGCGCCAGCTCGTTGCTAATGCTGCAACACAGTGACCTCACATATTAAATTATTAAAAATATAGATTATTTAAATGATTTTAAAATTTTATCTGTATAATGTAATAAACATATTTTGCTGCATTTCATCTTAAAAATATTGTCATCATATGTAAATACACACTTTATAAAATGGTTCAGGTTGTGCAATATTATAACTGTATCGCAAGTTTACAGAGAGGTGATTGTACTTATAAGTACAAATAGTTCTACAAGGAGCACTTGAGGGACTGATTGAGTATGTTTATAGTTCTAGGGATGAAACTGTTTCTGAACCACGAGGTCCCTACAGGAAAGGCTCTAAAGCGTTTGGCGTATGGGAGAATTTCAAATAGTCAGCATGGCAGAGGCAGCGTGTGCTTGAAGCTGTATACCGATAATTCTCTTTCCGATCAGGTGCTGTAGAGTTGTAAGCAGCTATGGTATTTGGAATAGTTTGGCCATTCCGTGGACCATTATATTGTTACAGGTTAATTACAATCTGATCCCTTAAACTAATAAACAATATGCATTTAATTTCAGTGTATATGATAAAGCTGCGTCAGGGAAGTGGATCTAAAAAAGAAAGGGAAACAACACTGGAACAAAAGCACTGCTTTGACACTGGGTGCCACCAGTTTGAAAAACTGAGCGGAGAACTTGCGTATGCCAGGGATTGAGCTGGGTTGAAAATGTGCGTGGTTTTACGCCAAGTTTAGTTTTTATTCATCGCGATGTGAGCGTGGAAACAGGCGTTCACAACATTTTTGTGCATACGCACTGTTTATACATGAGGCCCCTGCTCTGTAGCAACTCTCGGGCTACAGGTACTCAAAAGGCAACTAAAACATTATATTATATTGTAAAAACTGTTGAATGAACTGTTACCCCTCAGACTATATAATGCACTAGTGAGACCACATCTGAAGTACAGTGTACAGTTCAATCAACACACTAAAAGAAAGACATAGCAGTAATTGACACTGCAGAGGACAGCAACCAAGTGTATCTCAGGACTTATGGACATATTATACTCTTACAGACTCACATAATTAAACCTCTTTAGTCTTGAGGAGAAAAGCATGCATGGGTACCTAATCCAGTGGCTTCAAAATTTTTAAAAGGATTGATAAAGTAGATCCTGCAGAATTCTTTCAACTTAACAGTGAATGATGTGCTTGTGGACACCAGCGGAAATTAAGTGCAAGTGCATTTGCAGTAGGGCTATAGCCAGGAAGCACTTCTCAAAGAGTTGTGGGAATCAGGAACAAAGAGACATGCAGTTGAAGCAGAAATCTTGACAAGCTTTAACTTTAAGTATGTTGACAAGATATTGGGATGGCTTGGACAGAAGCTAAACAAACAAGCCTGATAGTCTGAATGATCTCCTCTCGTTTATCAAATTTCTTATGTTCTGTGTAGTAACTGTGTCACAAATGTCATCATAGTAAAATATAAACAATGCCATTAATGATTATAATCTTTTAACAGAAGCTTCCTACAACTCATTACCAAAAGATTCCTTAACTAGAGGTTTAAGATACTAGAGAGAAATTTAGTCTTACAGAATTAACTTAAAGATAAAGTTTTTGTAACAAAAGGTTTCACAAAACAGCTTTAGCATCTTGTCAAAGGAAAAGTGTGTTGTGCTATAAAATGCAGTATTTCATGCTGCAATCTCTTTCGAACCACAATATGCCATCTCCTGTCAAGTTTTACAGTCATGCCAGTGACATTCCACGACCATGTCATAGATAGGCTATCCCATGTGTACTAGAAGCCCTGCTGCTTTAAACTATCTACAAACCTGGCTCCTTTTTCTGACAGGCAGACCATACTCCAATTGCCTGATAACTCTCCTCTTTTGCAGTGATCAACGGTGGCCTGAAGCTGTTCATATCAACAGTAGAAAGTATCTATAATGTGAAGCCAGACACAACAACTCCTGCACATGCTTATATTTTCATAAGATTGGTTATTTCATCCCACTAGCTATGTTGCTCTAATCAGTCCTGATGCTCTGCCTTTTTATTTGGTGTGTTACAAATGTCATCAATTCATGCATCACTAAGCACTTGTCACCTTGAGCATCCATGGAAGATATGTCATCTTGAAAGCAGCATATATTGTTAAAAAATCTTGATCTATTTTTTGGCATTAATGGTGCCTTCACAAACGTGCAACCTACCCTAGCCCACAAGCCTATTACCCTAGCCCATGACACTGACACAAACATATACCATCACTGACACTGGCATCTGAACGTGTAGCTGGCAACAATCTAAATGGGCCTTTTCTTCTTTGGTCTGCTGGACACAACATGCATTTCTTCCAAAAAAGACCTGAAACATTTATTCATCAAACCACAATACATGTTTCCACTGTGTGATGGTCCATACCAGATGCGTCTCAGCCTGGATAATGTTAACAAACTGCTCCTTATTTACACAGTACAGTTGTAAAAGGCAATTATGGATAAAACTACATATTGTTACTTCATAAAGGTTTTCCAAAGTACTTCTGAACCGATGTGATATATCACTTATTGAATAGTGGTTCATGATACAGCACCATCTGAGGGATCTCAGATCACTGGCAGTCAGCTTAGACTTGTGCCCTTGCTCGTCACACACCAAAATATCTCCAGATTCTATGAAATTCTTTTCTAATATTCTTCTAATCTGACATTAAGAGACATTAAACTTTTGAATGTTTTTTTCATGAATTTGTGTGGAAAACTGGCAATTCTCTGCACATTTTTGCTCCTAAAGGACTAAGCCTTACTGAAGGCAGCTTTTATACCAAAGCATGATTACAATCACCTGGGACCTCATGCATAATGCCGTGCGTAGAATTCGCACTATAACATGACGTAAGCACAACGGCCGAAATGTGGTTACGCACAGAAAAATCTAGATGCAGGAATCTGTGCATACTCCAACTTCCATGTTGTTCTGCTCCATAAATGTCAGTGTGAAAATTAACGTTCGTGCACACGCCTTCTGTCCCGCCCCAACTCCTCCCAGAATTACGCCTCTATGAATATGCAAATCAATATAAATCACCCTTAAGCTCCGCCTTCTGTGAAAAGACAATGGAAAAAGCACAGAGGGAAAATGGAAGAATTTCAGCGAATACCAAGTGGAGGCAAGGAAAAACATACTATTTGTTGGTTTAAACAGTGATATAAACAACAAAAGGAAGCTGATCACCTGTGTGAGCGCTAAAGTCGAAAAACAACGGAAGAACTTAAACCCAATTAAAAAAAAATAATTTCTTTATTCTTAATTCTTGGTGAGTAGAGAGAA
>JANRMT010062791.1:68491906-68535558 GCA_026402145.1 Polypterus bichir lapradei
GAATCAATTTAAACATTCTTATAGTCCATAAAGATCTTAAATTCTTCCCAGGGTCTTCTGATAATATCAGAGGTCAGCCTTTCCTCATAAAGGAATGAAAGCTAATAATGTTTTAATTTTTTTCTTTCTCACCTGACGCACAGTGCCCAAAATAAAAAAGAAGTTGTCACATATCAAAGTCACCATGAAAAGGCAAGTTGTAGCCCACCGTCTGAGTGTCATATGAAAGCTTATTAGGGTACAGAGAAAAAAAAGGCACACAGTAGGAAAAAAGCACAAAATATCAACTTCAATCTCGAAATTTCCACTTTAATTACATAGTTTATTTTGTCATTAAAGTAGAACATCATAAACTTCATCTTAAAATCGTTTAATTAACCAGTTTCTCAAATCACATGGTAATTAAAGTAGCACGTTAAATGCTTTGTTTTGTATTTGATCTTTTGCTGTATGTGTGTGAATCACTACGTGCTTCTGCTTTCTCTTTCTCCAACAGGACACAGAATCCATTACATTCGTGATATGATGGCTCTCTGAATAATTAAAATACTGAGATGTATACGTGCTATCTTTTTCATGATGATAGGAGTTAAGGCATGTTATTAAATATGGGAACACGGTGACGCAGTGATAGTGATGATCTGGCTCCCTGTCCAGAGATTGTTTCAGCCTCCCGCAAGATGCTTTGATGAAATTATTGTTGCAATACTGTCTCTTTCAAACATACTAATCTCCAATTCCTGTCCTTACTTTTCTTTCTCCACATACCCAATCGCCACACAATCAGCTCTGTAATAGACTTTAAGCCATCTGTAAGCTTACAACGACGATTCTTGAAAACTTTTAAGGAACTTTGAAATATCTTTGTATTACAAGTTTAATTATTCTATCCATCTATCCTTCCAGTGTCGCGTCAGCCCCAGAAAGAATACAGCACAAGGTAGGATCAATCAGTGAACTAGCTAGTGCTGCAGAACCGTGTCCTCACATGTTTAATTATAAACAATACAGATTATTTAAATGAAGTTAAAGTTTTATCTATATAATATAATCAACATATTTTGCTGCATTTCATCTTATAAATGATATCATCATCATATGTAAATACACGCTTTATAAAGTGGCGCAGGTTGTGCAATATTATAACTGTAGTGCAAATTTACAGTGGGGTAATTGTACTTATAAGTACAAACAGTTCTACAAGGAGCACTTGATGGACTGATTGACTGTTTCTTAACCGCGAGGTCCGTACAGGAAAGACTTTGAAACGTTTTGCTGTGGCTTAGGCTTGATGCTGTATACTGATATTTCTCTTTCCGATCAGCTGCTACTGTGATTCCCCACTCAGATACAGTGATGTGATATAAATACTCTGAGTGGTGTAGTGAGAGTAATATGGAAAAAGATGATCCGCTGTGGCAACCCTTAACGGAAGCAGCTGAAAGAAGAAAAAAAAGGTGCAGTGAGAGTAACAACACTAAAGCAGCCATGGTATTTAGAATACTATGGCTATTCCCTGGACCATTATATTGTTACAAGTTAATTACAATCAGATGCATTACACTAATAAACAATATGCGGTTTGTTTCAGTGTATTTATAAAGCTACGGCAGGAATGTGGCTCTAAGAAATAAAGATAAACCACACAGTAACAGTAGCACTGCTATGACACTGGGTGCAGCCAGTCTGCAAAACCGAGCGGAGAACTTGCGTACGACATGGTATGAGGTACCTTGGAAAAGTGCAATGCTTTATGCCAAGTGTTGGTTTTATACATCGCAATTTGAACGTGGAAAAGTTCTTACGTAACATTTCTGTGCGTATGCACCGTTTATGCATGAGGCCCCTGGTTACATCATCTGCTCACATACTCACACCATTACTTTCTTTATTTAACTCCTTAATGGCCCTAAAATGCTCCATCACAATTTTTGGAATGTGTTGCAGGCTCTCAATAGTAAGAATGACATTGAGTATCCATTGAGATACAGTAAAAATGAAATGAAACAGAGGCATGTCCCTGTGTGTTGCAGGCACGTGGCTAGGTTTTCGGCACACACTGCAATGCAGAAAAGGTGCCATGTATCCAAAGTTAGAGCAGCAAAAATGACATCAGACACATAGGGCACGCTCCTACCCCCTTATTATAAATCAACTCGCTCAACGATTAAATTGACTAAGAATACCCTGGTTGGAACCACATGCAGTCATTAAGCCAAAACGCTGCTGTACTATAATTTTTCTACCACAGTGAGTTAACACACCTTAATCCATTGTTTATATGAAACTTACTAGACAAGAAATTTTCAAGACAATCATACTTGTCCATGGGCTGAAAGCTCTAAACATGGTAATATCTCAATAAACTAGAGATATACCATATTATTACAAAACAGAACAAAAAAGTAAATTGTCAGGTACCTAAGGGATCTGTGAGGTTCAGAAACCTTTGGTGATTACACAATGTAGCAATTATCTCAAAATATGTGACTGTGTCCTACATTCAAAATCATTCTAGCAGACTTCAGATCACCAAAATCAGAAAAAAGCCAGAGTAGAACACTAATTGATTGCTTTTTGTAAGGAAAATTCTTTTAACAAGTTTTGATTTTGGACAAACATAGCTAGTACCATGTCTAAACAACAACAGCATTTATTTATATAGAACATTTTCATACAAATACTATAGCTGTATAAGATAAAGAAAGAAAAGTTTATTAAAAACAAAAATAAAATTAGGCAATACTAAGCAACAAAGAAAAAAGTAAAGTGGATTGGCCTGGAGGACAGAAAAAACAAAAATAAAACTCCAGATGGACTAGAAGAAAAAAAACAAAATCTGCAGGGGCTCCAAGGCTACAAGACTGGCCAGCCCCCACTGGGCATTCTACTTAACATAAGTGATCTAAATCAGTCCTCATGGTTTTCAGGCTTCACATGAAAGAATTTGATGATGATGGTCATGTGGACATCTGGGGTACTGCCTTCAATCCATCAATATTGGGACTGCAAGGTGACTTGATTACCACCACAGAAAAACTGGAAAAAGAAAAATACTCCATGTCCATTAGAAGATGAAATTGTATTTGATTTAGAATTAATGTTAGATGGCTAGGAACTGAATGGAGAATATAAATTTAATCAAGTACAACTGTTCGTCAGATAAGGTTATGTGATATACTGGAAGCATTAAAGATAATATAAAATGTAGTTGGTACAGTTTGTTGTAGTCTTTAGAATATGAATATGCCACAAGTAGATTAACGTTAAATATCTTTGTTCAAATAAATCGTCTAGAGTAAGCAACTTCCAAGAAATAGATAAGTTTATGTTAAACATTAATTAATAAATTGATCACTCATCACAGTTATAGCAGTTCTGTTATAGATTAGGTTAATTTCAAATCAGTAAAGTTAAAGTCTGATAATACAATTGTAAAGGACCTGGTATGAAAAAAGCTATATTATATGCAGAGTAAAAAAATACATACCAGTGTCAGCATACACTAGAAAAAATTATTTACTCCAGTGTGGACATTGACATTTGTATCTGACCGCAGCTCTGGCCAGGTGCTTAACCACATGCCAAGGTAGGGCAAAACAGATATGACTTCAACATTTAGCCTGATCTTCCTAAACAGTGAACACCTTCTATCCTTCACTTATGTCTAATAGTAGCTAACATGCCCCTTCCTTTCTGGTGTAAAGGCCTCCTCTTGCACAATTTTTGGGATCCACACTATCTCTCGGAAGAACAAGTTCTTTCATTTCTGACAGTATGTGTAAAAGATTTCAGTGGAGACAGAGTGTGTATATTAGTGAGATAGTGATATTAAGAAACAGGAAACTGGAGAAGCCATGCTGGGTGACACACTGGGCAAGAATTGGTTTAGCAGAACATCAGATAAACTTTATTATTTATGGCATGCTAATTGGTGCCATTTCATGATCCCTACATGGTGTGTTTCTGTAGAAAACCTTTCTAAAACTTAGGGGTGCTTATTACAACTATATACACAGGAAATATATACAATATGTGTAGAGAGTTTTTGTGTTAGGAGGATGCTATTGTGGCAGCACTCTAAATCCAGAATCACACCAACCAAGCCAAAGTATTAAAAAAAAAAAACACAAAAGGAGATCACTAATTTTCACAATAAAACAAAACAGCATTAAAACCCTCCTGCCACTCTGTATGCCCATGTATTAACAACAGATTACAGAGCCCTATGAAATTTTTCTTTTCCTTCTTTCCGGTGTAAAAGGCAGACTACACTAAAACACTGACTTCAACTTTAATAAACTTTATCCAGCTATTCACTGGACACACTGAAGCATCACATAAATAAAATATAAATTTCTCCACTAATATAATTCTCTTTTTTAAATACCATCCTGTCACTGCTTCCTATTGGCTCATCATCTTAAACATGTTTTGGCATAACTTTCATCTATTATTTCCTTTAGTGTGGCTATTTGTGTCTGTACTGATATATTTTAGATATGTTTTTGTCATATAGAATGATAAAGATTAATCTATACCAATGCAATGCAATACACTTGCATCCTTAAGGTATGAAAAGGTATGCAATTCTTCCATGCAAGGTAGATCCTGTATCAACTTTATGGGATGCAAGCTGTGCTCATTCATGTTGTTTTTACTATATTCATGTGTTAAGGAAAGTCAGATCCCTAATTTAAAATATACTATGACTGATTTCTTTTCTTTACCAGAGTTAAACAATTTGGTGTGTGTAAAAGTGCATGTTTACAGGGAGCCAATCATTTTCAACACTTATTTCAATTCAGTTAAGTTTCTAAAACTTACTTGAGGAAATCAGTAGAAACTGGGGGCACAGAATGGTGTATATTGTATGTAGCTGAATCAGAATCACTTGTAGTCGCCAGTGCTTTACATACAGGAATTTAAAATGGTACCTCTGAAGCTGTTTATAGCATACAATATCACATACAAACAACATAAATAACATAAGTTAAACAACAGACATTATAAACAGTTGCAGAAATTGTGAAATGAAAGTGCATGTGCATAGTATGTATGCATGCACGTAAATGTACATAAACTGTAAATATGTAATCACACTTTCATATGGTATGTGAAAGAACATATAAATAAGCGTGGATGACAGGCTAAATTACTGGTTTGCTAAGGCAATGGATCTGGGAAAGAAACTGGTCTGCAACAGATGGAAGAGCACAGCTAATTATTTTTCTCAGCAAACCTCACAACATTAGGCTGTAATTTATTTTCTGGAGAGGACCATTACTGAACCAAACCAGACAATGATGGCGAATGTGGTAACACTTTTAATGATAGCTTTGCAGAATTGAGAATTTTCGTGATAGTTGTGCCCAAGAAGTTGAAGGAGTTCACCAAATTGACTGTGGAATCACTAATTTCTAGATGAAGAGGTTGTAAGTGCTGATTGCAAAAGTCAATTACCATTTCCATTGTCTTGGTGGCATTGAGCACAAGGGTCCTCATGTATAAATTGTGCATATGCACAAAAATGTTTCGTATGCCCATTTGAGATGTAAAAAAGTAAACTTGCCATAAGGCCACGCACATTTTCACAGCAGCTTCTGACCGTGCATACGCAAGTTTCTGCTTGGTTTTGCAAACTGGCGGCACCCAGCGACAAAGCAGTGCTACTGTTTCTGTGTGGTCTCCTTTCTTTCAGATTCACATAAATGACGCGGGATTTATCAAATACACCAAAAATCATTAAATATCATTTACGGAGTTAATTCACTTGATTGTAATCATTCTGTAACAATTTAATGGTGCACAGAAAGGCCAAACTAATCCAACTACTATAGCTGCTTTAGTGTTGTAAGAAGACATCGCAAATGGAAGAATTAGAAGAGAGCGCATATTTAGAGATGATGATGATAACTGGCTTCTAAGTCAATTTTGTTATTCAAGAACTATCCTCTCATAGCTGTGTACTGAATCTGTGCCAGCTTTACAAAGGGCGGACTTTGAGGAACTGTGCTCTAACTACTCCTTTACAAGTTCTGTACACTCTCTGGTTTTTAGCCACAGGAGCTTTTCAATGTGAATTTGCTGACTAATCGGGTATTTCACAAACATCACTGAGTCGCACCATGTGAGCTGTATGGGATATTATTATCCACTTGTCACACAAATATATAAGATTTCCTTACAATGTGGTTGACCTGACAAACATGAAAGTGCAATTTGCAGCAATGTCTAGTTATCCAAATGCAATCAAAGTATTCAGCTGCACACACATTGCTATTAGAGCAGTGCTGGACAAACTATGTCAGCCAGGGATGAATCACCAAAAGAACGAGCTAGCATTACATTATCTATAGCAGGAGAGCCTATTAAAACTGAGCTTATAAAAACTTTGGTCAATATCACATAGTATAGCCCTTATATTCCTTAGTTCATTGGCCACATCTCTTACAGCATCATATTGCATTTTGTGACTCCAGCGTACATCAGCACACACAGCAAGATGGTTGCCCAGCGGTTTCTGAGGCAGTGGTGTGTGAGCAACCCCCACCTGAAGCACCATCTTCGTGTCCTCAGCACAGGGGTCAGCTTTTGTAATATTGTATGAAACAGAAGAAACAGATGGTGTGCTGCGACTTGCTTTTCACATTGACTTTGATATTCGACCACATCTTTTTTATTTCAGGTTGTGCGACTTTCTGAACTTGAAATTTCGAGTGTCTCCACAACGCTTTATCACTCCATAACTTCCTTTTGTTGCTTATACCACTGCTTAAGCCAACAAATACTATGTTTTTCCTTACCTCCACTTCACCTTCACTGAAATTCATCTTTTTTTCATGTGCTTTTTTCATTGTCTTTTATAAAATGTTGAACGGAAGGAGGGTATTTCTATTGATTTGCATATTAAAATATGCAAAATTCTGGGAATAGTCAGGGTGGGGCTACAAGCGCATGCATGTGCATTAAATTTCATGTTCATTGGGATTTCTAAAGGGGAACATGGTGTACACACAGTTTTATGCATCTAGATTTTTTTATGCGTACGTGCATTTCCAGTTTTTTCAGTACGCCATGCATTAGTGTGACTTCTACACACAGCATTTTAAATGATGACCCCAGTTATTTCTAGTGTACCAACACAGAAAATGAGTCACCTCCTTTCTGTATGCTGTTTCATTTCCATTAGTAATCAATCTAATGATTGTGATGCCATCAGTGAACTTAATGATTTTTTACTAAAGAGTCAGTAAACCTGAAGTCATTGGCAAACAAGAAATAGAGTAGGAGGGAAAGTACACAGTCTTGAGGAAAACCTGTGCTAATATAGCAACAGTCTGAGAGGTGGATGCCCTTCTGAAGATACTGTTTCTTGTTATCAAAAAATTGTAAACCCAATTACAAATGGAAGCATTCACATTAGGCAGAAGAACATTAGTTAACAACAGTTAGGGACAATTACATTAAATGCTAAACTGAAATCTACAAAAAGTATTCTGGCGTAAGCACCTTTACAGTTCAGATATTTAGGCGTAGGCTCATTTTTATGTCGTTGTCCACAGATCTATTTGTTTTATATGCAAACTGAAGTGTGTCAAGATGAGGAGCTGTAACAGACAAGATGAGTTAGGACTAGCTGTACAAATATTTTCATTAGAACTGACATAAGTGTAATGGGCCTATAAGCATTTTGGCAGCTTGTTTTATCTTTTTTGGGAACAGGAACAATAACAGAAGATTTAAGGCAATCTGGAACAGTACACTGTGCAAGAGACTGGTCAATGATGTCAGTGAAGAGAGGAGCGAGCTGGCTTGCACAGTGTTTGATTGGTGGAGCTGAAACTGAATTAGGACCAGCAGACTTTTTGCAGTTCTGTCTTGCAAAAACAGGCTTCCTAAAATTGTATTACTTGACAAAGAGGTGACTGGTGTCAGATTAAAGAAGCAAAGGTACTGTTGATACTCAGGTCCTTGTTTGTTAAATCTGTTGTAAAATTTATTAAGCTTGTCAGGGAGGGATGGATCTAAGTGAGCACTGGGAGATATTTTTTATATCTAGTAACAGACAGAATGATTCTCCTTCCAAAAAAGCTATTGTTTGCTGAAAGTTGAAGCTCCAGTTTGCTTTTGTGTTTCCAATTAAGATATCATATTTAATTGTTATGCTGATTACAGACCTGTATGTGGGTTTCCTTATCACCGGTTTTATGGGCTATTTCTTTTGCTTGCTGAAGAACCCTTTGTTGTTTGGGAAACCAATGCTTTCCATTGCTATAAATCCCAAGTATGTCATCACAGAAGTTAATGTAAGATGATACAGTGTCAATCAGCTCATTAAAGTTTTTTAAGCATTTTTAAAGACATCAAAATCAGCACAGTCCAATCCAACCTGTCTTGTAATGTTTCAACTAACTTGGCAATCCATGAACATTGTGGTATATGGCCGGCCGTTCATCCCGGCAAATACTCCCAGGCCGCCAGATGGAGCTCTCCTTGCAACACAGAGGTGCCCCGAATGCCAGCAGGGAATTATGGACAATGGACTTTTAATGCACAGCCCTGCTGGATACCATGGGGGCCGCCAGGAGTCGCTGCAGGGAGGACCAGAGACTATTTGCCTTACGCCCAGGAAGTACGTCAGAGTCACGTGGACAAAGGGAACGATGTGCTTCCTGGGTGAAGAAAAAGAAGGATTTTTATCTGACCCGGAAGTGTTCCAGGTCACATGGACAGAGAGGGTGAAACACTTCCGGGTCAAGGAGTATAAAGGACTGTGGGAAATCCCAGACGGACAAGCTGAGTTGGGAGGCAGGGTGGCTAAGCGTCTGGGAGTTTGGAGGATTGTTATTGTGATTGGTTTGTTGTTACTGGAGAATTGTGGAGAGAAGCGTGCTTTGTGCACATTATTATTATAATAAATTATTTATTGGGACTTTTATCTGGTGTCTGACGAGTGGTCTGAGGGTACAAGGGTGCGAGAAAGCCCTAATCTGTCACAAAATATATATTTTCTTACTGCTCTAGCTGAGTTCAGCCTTGCTTGTAAGTGGGTAGCAACTGTAGCATTTTATGGTCAGCATTACATGGTCAGAGATACCCAATTTTTCACATGGTAAAGTATGGTGTGTTTCCTGTATAGCACAAAGGTAGTGATCTAAAGTCTTCCCATCACTGGTAGGGCATTTAACTAGTTGTTCTTATCTGAGAAACTTGATAGTTAAATTAAAGCCACCCATCACTATAATTGGGAAGTTCAGATGACTGTTGTCAAAACTGCACTGTGCTTCATTCAAATTCACCTCAGGCAAGATGTAAACTCCAACAAGAATTAATGAAGATTATTTTCCACATGAATCAAATGACTTACAGTTAATAGGGAAAAATCCAGGTTACTAAAGAAGTTGTTTAACTGTATAGAAATGCAATGGCACCAACTTTTATTGATACAGAAACACATCACCTTTTTGCAAAGATCAGCATCTCTTTCTTCACTCTAAATGCAGGAACCCCAGCAGTTCCAATGCAAAGTCTGGAACTAATGAGTTAAGCCACGTTAACACAAAGTAATACACTGAAGTGACAAAATAATTTTTACTTGTTGTGAGTAGAGAGTAAAGTTCATTGACCTTGTTCTTCAGTGATCTGACGATAAATAAAAACAGATTGGTAAGAGCTGCTTGAAAACCCATACCTCTTGAAGCGCACGAGAGACCATGTATGCTCCCCCTCCTCAGCTTTAGGTGAGCGTTACCTGACCTAGAGTCCACATTTGCAGATGGGGTTCACAAGTATTAATTCTGTATGAAACTGTTCCTGCTCAGTTGAAGGTGAATGAAGTCAGGGTGCAAGTATTCCATCTTTTACTACAAAACACGAAGATAACAGACAAAAACTATAGACACATAAACAGCAACCAAGCAACCGTGGCTGCCCTGATCACCAACACCACACAACACTGTAAAGTTTTTAAGAAAGGAAAAGACAAATCAAGAATTAAAGCTATCCTTTTAGACATATTTCATATACAGTAATTTGTGTTCTTTATCCACCTACAACCCAAGGTATGAAGATCAATATTCTGCACAATATTGAAGATGTCAACTAAATATTGAATTTTATTAGTTATAATATTAAAGTATTAGTGTTCTTTTTATGAGGTAGGGCTACTTGCACTGTGCAACATTAGCATATATGTGTATGCAAACAATAATTTGTTTCAAGAGAAAACTAAAGTAAAAATATAAATACTAAAGGAGTATAAATTGTAAACATTTTTGTAAGAACATATAATTAGGGTATCTGAGATTGACTCTCAAATCAATCAGTTTATGTTTAATAACACACTGTACTGCCAAGAGCTTTTGTTGATGTGCCTGTAGTATTGCTGCACAGGAGAATGGTAATTAAAGTATTCTGATCAATAATGAAATGCCAAAAGTGGATTAAGATTGTAGATGCATTTACTCATTTAACATTGTTCTAATAAGAACATATGTTTAAAAATGTAAATTAGTTCCCCTTTTTTCATTTCTGTAAAATCTTAGGCTATAATGAAAGAGAAATGGTGCTTTATGTTGGTAATTTAATTTAGGCAAGATTGTCAGGATCTTCCTAATGCTTTTAGTGTGTTAAATCATTGGACAATATAATACTTTCTTTTTAAATGTCCTCAATCTAGCACTTGTTCCAATATCTACCACTGACATATATAATTTATATTATGCACTAGAATATTTGTAATTTATGTAAATATGACTTTAAAGTATTACTTTTATATCTAGGAACGGCAAAGGTTTTGTTCACTTGTTTTCTAAACTCTTTTTTCAAGTACAGTTTGGCAGAGTCTACCCTGGCAGTACTGGGTGCAAGGCTGAAACCTACCATAGGTGTGATTCCTGACCACTGTAATGCATACATTTGCACATTTCCATGAGTTTACAAAGAAAATAGAGTACCTAGAAAAACAGTGAAGTAACAGTTGTGATCTTTGGCCGGCTTATCATCCCGGCCAATACCCCCAGGCCGCCAGATGGAGCCCACCCTGCAGTATGGAGGTGCCCCGAAGACCAGCAGGGAGTCATGGACTTTGTAGTTTTTATCCTCAGCCCTGCTGGATACCACAGGGGCCGCAAGAGGGAGCTGCAGGGAGGACCGAAGATTCCTTTGTGCCCTATAACCCGGAAGTGCATCAGAGGAAGAGCGACGTGCTTCCGGGGTGAAGAAAAAGGACTTTTTACCTGACTCGGAAGTGTTACAAGATCACATGGACTGGGGATTGGGAACACTTCCGGGTCAGGGAATATAAAAGGACTATGAGAGCTCCCAGACGGCGAGCTGAGCTGGGTGGAAGGGTGGCAACGCGTCTAGGAAATGGAGGATTGTTTATTGTTATTGAGTATTGGTTATTTATGAGTATAGTGGAGGAGAGGGTGCTTTGTGCACTGTGGCAATTTAATAAAGTCATCGTTTGGACTTTTACCTGGTGTCTGGAGTCGTGGACAGGGGTTCAAGGGAGTGTTAGCGCCCCCTATCTGTCAAACAGTGTTAATCACTGCATTGTCGTACCTGCCTCTTAAAGGTGTGTTCATATAAAATACAAAAAGCATTTACCATATATACTTGCATATAAGTTGTGTCCTGAAACCCTAAAAAACGATCATAAAATCAGACCCTGACATATATGTCCATTCAAAAATGCGACACTTTAATTTTTTTTTATATCTTCTTGCTTCCTCCAATCTTGCACCAGTTTCTCAAACACATCGAATTTTGTTGCAGCAGCGCAGTTACCAATTTATTTCGCAACTTCAATGACTTTTAATTTAAAACTAGCTTCATATTTTCTTCTGATCGAATGCTCCATCGTAGATAAGGGATGTTCTTATGATAAAGCTGTATTAGGGTGTGAAAAACAAAAAAAAAACAAAAAAGTGCAAACGTCGCTTTGGAATAGTTGTGAAAGTTCCAGGTTTCTTCAGATATCTTGAATTTTTGTAATTTGAGAAACTTGCATTTAAAAAGCATTGTTGACTATCTGAAATAATTTTCTTAAAATAATGATGACAAAGCACCAAAATGATTGGTTATCTGTCATGATCAGCAATGCTGCATGGATGTTTTAGCCTGAGACCTATAGCTCTCTATTGGGTAATTCTTTAAAAAAATATGTTTAAGGCAGATGAAATACAAGTATACATAGACACTCAACAACCAACTAACAATAATAAATTAAAAGATGTAATTTTTACATCACTTAAATTAGGGTCTATTAAAGCTACTTCAGTCACCACATATCTGTCTGTGATCTGTTTTTAACTACTTTATATGGTAAAATACCACATAGCAACTTACTTTATGTTCTCTACTAACACAATATATTATGTTCTGTTACTGCTATTATTTTTGAATTTGGGTATTTTTTACAATTTGTTTCTCAGATATTCATCTATGCTGTGACTACTCCTTCCGGTTCCCATACAGTTCACCCACCCACAACTCTTACATTTACTGTAGTTCCACCAGTATTAGATTTCTCTGGGACTGCAGATTTCCAGCTGGAAACTTTACTTGGAAATGTTGATCCAATCCAACTTGATCGCCTCATGCAGTTCCTACAGATTGTTCAGCCAGATGTTTATACTGTGAGCCATACATTCTATTGATTGAGATATGGGGACTATGTAAGTCATTGAAATAAACCAAAATCACTGTGTTGTTCATGTAGAAACAACATGAGGTGATATGTGCTTTGAGACAAGACTCAAGACAGGTTGAATGCATAGATTTGTGCTTGATACCCCTTATTCCCTATATACCATGTACATGTCACAGTAGAAATTGATTTTTGTCAGACCAGGTGACATTTTTCTTTTTGCAATCATCTTTTACTCACTGTAGCCTCACCATCCTATTCTTACCTAACAGAGAGGTTCTTGAAATAGTTGTTTGCTGCTGTAGCTCTTTTACTTCATGATTCAATGCATTTTACATTCAGAGATACCCTTCTGCAAACAATTATTGTGAAAAAGCTATTGTCTTAGTATTACTTATGGTTAGCCTGAGCAAAAATGGTCATTTTCATTTGTCCTCTCTCATTAACAAGACACTTTTGCCCATTAGGTCTTGGCCACTATATATTTATTCTTTTTTTTGTGGTCGCTTACCCATAAACTCTAGGATGTCACCTGTTTGTCAGGTGCTGAATCCACTTTGTCTTAGTACAATCATGCTATACTCAAAGCTGCTTAAATTACACATTTCACCCATTCTATTTCTTGGTCAAGCAAAAACAAAACCTCCTTACAAACATCCTATATTTATATTATAAACATTGTTTCTATAATGGAAACCATCCTAATATGCTGTATAACTACAAAAATATAAAATAGTTTACGGGTATTTTTTACACATCCATGCTCAGACAGGTTATGTATAACTCAGTGAGTCAAAGTAAAGCATTGACCTGGCAAATTTGGGATTTCAATGCAAATGCCTCGATTTCTGTGCTGTACTACATATCAAAATCAAAATCTGATCTTAATCAGATCTTGATTAAAATCTGATCAATCCAGCTTTTGGAGACGTCTTCCCCTATCCCAGCACCTCCACTGGTTAGGCATAAAGTACCATCAAACATAATATCAATCTATCAGACACTCGTGCCTTCACACATGTCTACATTCATTTATATTAAGTTAGTTTAGATCTTTCAATCAACCCTAACTTTATTTGCATGTGGAGCAAAAATTCACATGTATATGAGGTGAAATGTGCTCACATCACAGTGACGGATCTGTGCTCAGTCACCTGGGGTTGTACCACTGTGTCACTGAGCTCAATTTAATTTGCATATCATACATAATAAAATAAGTCACATACTGTATAATTAGAGAGGCTGACAGAAACTGTAATAAAAGTAAAAGGAAACACTACAATTAACTGATAATGCTGTTCCTACATGCAAGTGTGATTTTAAACGTGTATGCATTATATATCTTGCAATTATTTGAATAATTTGTTGAATGCTTATGTTTGTCCATATTGAGTGTACGCATGTGTGTATGTTAGGATGGAAAGGGCACAGCACTGCACAAGCTGGATCTTAACTAATAAATGTGTAAATTCAGCAAGATTAAACCTCAAACTATTAAGTAGCTATAGTTTACTTCATTTATCTTGAAGCTTTTTAGACTAATTGTCATTCCAGGAAAATGTGAAACCTCATTATCTAACCCTCAGGCTTCAAACAAAGCTGAAAAAATCTGTGCTTCTGTATTTGCATAATAGTTATCCTAATGGTTTTTCCATTAGGAAAACATACTCTTCTGCATAATAACACCAGAAGATAAGCTTCAAAATAGTATGTATCTGGTAAGATAGAACTAGCACTCTCAAAACATTTAACCTGTAATTATAAACTGTCATGTATGCAATAATAAAAACAAATAGTTTAGCTTTATGGTTTTCAAACATTTAAAATATGAATAGATGTCAAACTGTCTGCAGGAGTAATGGAATCAAACCACATATTGCACACCCCTGATGAAAGTAATGTAATGCACTATTAATGCACCTGCCAAATAATAATGTTATTTGCAATTTTGAAAAGATAATTCACTACATAATAAGGCATCCTTGCTCTACACTTCCAGTATACACACTATTAGCCTCATTTTCTTTTAAAAAACAGTACAGATATACTTGAAGTATTTGAGTAAGTGCCCACCATATAATTTTTAAAAACATATCAATTTAAGAATTATCATTCACCTAATTAGACTTTTAACAATTAGTCCAATGTACAAAATATGCAGAAAAAGCAATCCACTTCCATCCATCCATCCATTATCCAACCCGCTATATCCTAACTACAGGGTCACGGGGGTCTGCTGGAGCCAATCCCAGCCAACACTGGGCGTAAGGCGGAGAACAAATCCCGGGCAGGGCGCCAGCCCACCGCAGAGCAATCAACTTACTATAAGCAATTAACATGCAGTATGTTTGAAATGTTCATCCTTTTTCTATTTAGTAAAATTCAGGCTCTGCATAGCCCAGCCAAGCAACATCAAAGAAGAAAGTGCTGGAAATAGGGTTTCCAGATGTCCAACAAGAGGAGTGCTGGTCCCACTGCATTAAGGACACTTGAGCCCTTTTGATCTCCTAGGTGGCACCTCATGGCTAAGAAAAAACTCCTTTGTTCTCATTTTCTACCTTCTATGTTCTCTTTTCGCTAGTCGAGTTTCTAGTAATCTTGGGCCTCAAGTATAACGCCATGCATACAATTCACACTGTAATATGTCATATAGACAAAGCTGGAAATGTACTTATGCACAAAAAAATCCAGATGCATAAAGCTGTTCCTTGCACTTCCCCCTTATAAATCTCAATGAACATGAAATTTAACTCATGCGCATACATCTATAGCCCCACCCAGGCTCCTCCCAGAATTTTGCTTATTTGAATATGCAAATCATTTTAAATAACACCTTTTGTTCAGTGTTTTGTTAAAAGACAATTGTAAAAGCATGTATAAAAATATTTTAGTGAATGTGAAGTGGAGGCAAAAAAAGTGGTATGAGCAACAAAAGGAAATCAATGGAGTGGCACTCAAAAGTTCAAGTTCAGGAAGTCGCACGGTGCCTGAAATAAAAAAGTCAGATATCAAAGTCAACGTGAAAAGGCAAGTTGCAGACTGTCTGTCTGCTTATTCTATTTAAGACAATATTAAAAACACTGACCCCCTTACCGAGGACACAAATCCACATGGTGATGCTGCTGCTGTGCCCAGCACGTCTCCGGCGCAGCTCTTCAGGTATAGGCAAGCCACGATTGTGTGCCGCATTATGCAGCACATTGCATGCTTGCACAAAGCAACACACTTTCTGTGGATTATACGTAGAGCAACATATTAATAGAGTGGAAATGCTTTCTATTTCCATAGGCAGCTTCATTCTCTGAAGGTTTCTTTATAGTGTAGCATTGGTGCCCAGCACAACAGCAAATAAATTCTCTGCACTTTACATAGCTCTTTGATGTGATTCATTATCTTTAAAAGGACTGCGTGCCTTTTGCCACGCTTATTGTAAAAAAAGAGAGTGTGACAGTGCAGACTTGCCATTTTTATAAGCGCTCCTGCTACAGGTGATGTAATGCCAAATAATTCTTTTAGTAACTCATCCCAGGCTGATGTAACTTGTCCAGCACCATTGCAATAGCAATGTGCATGCAGTTGACGGCTCTGACTGATTACATTTGGAAAACCGGACTTTGCTGTATATTTCACTTTGATGTTTCCCAGTTCAACCACAGCATAAGGGAATTGTATATATAATTGTATATAATTGTATACTGGATAACAAGCAGATAATACCATCCTATACAGCTGGTATGGCGTGACTCATTGATGATTGTGAAATAACCGATTGGTCAGCAAGTTCAAGTTGAAAATCTTCTGTGGCTAAAAACACACGAGTGGACAGAACTTGCAAAGGAGCAGGTAGAGCACAATTTCTCAAAGTCTGCCAGTTTAGCCCACAGCTCTAAGAGGATAGTTCTTGGAAATCAAAATCGACTTAGAAGCCAGTAAGCATTATCTATAAATAAACGCTCTCTTCTAATTCTTCCATTTGCCATGTCTTCTAACAACGCTAAAGCAGTTATGGTATTTGAAATAGTGCACCGTTATATTGTTACAGAATGACTACAATCAAGTGAATTAAATTTGCAAACAATATACAATTAATTTTGCTGTATCTGATAAGGCCTGCGTTATGGATGTGACTATGAAAAAGAAGGGAAACAACACAGAAACAGTGACACTGTTTTGACGCTGGGTGTCGCCAGCTGGCAAAACCAAGCAGAAAAGTACGTATGCATGGTGTCAGGCTGCTGTGAAACTGTTCGTGGCTTTATGCAAAGTTTAGTTTTCATACATCTTGAAGTGTGTGTGGAAAGTGGTGTATGCAAAATTTTTGTGTATACACACTGTTCATAAATGAGGTCCTTTAGGTGGAACTAACAAGAAGACTGGACACCCTAGAAACTGAGGTCAAGATGGCAAATAAGTAATACATGGTCCTATTTTTAAATGAGCAGATAAACAAATGAAGAGAACATGGAAATCACCACAAGAGAAAGGAAAAAAAAGCTTGAATTTGTGCTCATGTTTGTTCGGTTTACATAAAGAAATCTGTGAAGATGAAACTGAGGCCAGAATCAAAACTGTAAAAATGTGTTCAAAGAGACAGGAAAACTGTAAACTAATCATATAGGCATGGATCTCCAGTGTTGGGCTTGGTTAGTTTACTTTGTTACTTCAAAAAGCAAACTTTCTTTTTTGAATGTACACATCAAAATACATTGTATTGCTCATTTCTATCAATTACAATTTGTTTATGTTTAGTGCTTCTAATATGATGTGTTGATGATGTCATTGGATGCTTCATACTAACTTTGCACACATGCATATATGATTCCATGATGGGAAAAGTTCAATTTTATATATCAGAATAAAGAACAGACAACTATTAGATTACTGTTGAATGCAAGTGGAAGTGCAAGACAGCATATTACAAAAGAAAGAAAAACTGTACCTAGAAATAAACAGGTTTAAAAGGAAACAAATTAAAAATAGGTTGTTTTTTTTTTAGGGACCAAGATGGGATTGAGTATAGGTTGCTTATCAGTTATACAATTGATTTACATGGAGGCTGTTTTTATAAGTTTATTTTTCTTGTTTGTTTGACCTTAAGATGTGGTAACATCTTGAATTTGAGTGAGATTCTGGCTTTCACTGTGCGTTGATCTTTTTGACTGAGGCTACTGTAAAGAATATGCTATCTGAGCAGAACATCAGCCAAACACTGCATATTTTCTCTTTACCCCTTAAATTATATAGCAAAATTTTTTTTAAACTAATTAAACCTAACCTTTTTACTTGCATTTTTATTCTCTTTAATTTAATATTGTTTTTTTTGTATCAGTATGCTGCTGCTGGATTATGTGAATTTCCCCTTGGGAGTAATAAAGTATCTATCTATACCCTATGAAATGGGAAGAAAAATGTTGAAATAGAACATGAAAAATCAACACACAAAGAAAAAACCAAAAGCACAAATAAAAATTAAACAAGGTAAAATTGCAAAGAAAAAAACATAAATACAGTGTGACGGACAGCCGGGTCCCATGCCCGGCCGGGACGCCTCTGCTGCATACGTCCCGGTAGAGCCACCAAGGACAGGGCAATGCCTCCCCCGGGGCGCCTGGGGGCAGCCTCCCTGGCCGTGGGTTCTTCCTCAGTCTCCCCCGTGGCTCCATGGGACATGGAGTCCACCACAGCCTGGTTGGGAGATGGAGTGGCCGCTAGGGGGTGCTGCGGAGAGCCAGCCACCACATTGGACGACTTACCAGCCCCACCCGGAGGTGCAATTAAGACCAGGTGGTCAGGCACATGGAGCACTTCCGGGTGGGCTATAAAGCGGGCCAACCTCCCTTCATTCTTGGCCAGAATCGGGAGGAAGAGGACGAGGTTGCCTGGGAGGAGTGGTGGTGCCAGAGAGGGAAGAGTATTGTTTGTGTTTTGTGCTTTGGGACTGTGTATTGCCTGTTGGTCACGGGGAAGACGTGCGCCCACGGGTGAAGAAAAAGAATAAAGCCTGTGTGTTTATTTTACACGTGCCTCTGCGTAAGTCTGTGCCAGGTCGGGCGCTATATAGCGCCTTTTACAACAGATAAAAAAAGATTAAAATGCATGCAAAACATTAAGACAAAAAAGGAGGAAACTACACACAAAAAATATGAAAATGCAAAGATGCCAACAAAAATGAAATAAAAAGGAAATTGAGCATGCAAACAAAAAATCCAAATGTCACTGCAAAAAAAAGTGTAAGTGGATGGATTAGTGGCAACAAACTGAAAAATCTGAAAGAAGTCACTTTAATGAACTTGACTCTCAAAACGTTTTCTTCACCTTTCAAAATTGCAGCCTTAATTCTAGGCAGTAGCACACCTTACTGAGAAGTCTGGGTCTGGGTTAAGCAACACTACATATTCACTGTCAGTTTAGGCAACCCCAGCAGACCCTCAATTTTTCCTTTCTCTGTTAAATTATGTTATGTTGTACGGTATGTCCATAATACTAGGGAGTTGTACCATATTAGCCATTATGGATGTAGTGAGAAGTCAAGCAAAACTACACCTTTTATTGGCTAACTAAAACAATTACAATATGCAAGCTTTCACTAACATTTTCTGCTTTATATATTTGCTTAATCTTTTCTTTCATTAGGAAATGAGTTTGTTCCTAGAGGTTCTAGGTGGAATGAAATGTATTTTTACAGCAAAAGTAAACGCGTGCATAAATTCATTATGCGCAAGAAGCATGGCACAGGATAAAGTAATGGCATCTGAAAGCAGTAACTTGTCTCCAACAAATATTGTGTCGATAAGGCAGATTGGATATATATACAATTAAGAAAAAGGCATGCCTTTTTTGTATTCACAATACTTATTTTGGAAAAACACAAAAGCAAGCAAGCCCTGGATTTCAGGGGCATTTTCATTTTGTGTGTCTGGTTGCTGTTATGCTGTGTGATAGATAGATAGATAGATAGATAGATAGATAGATAGATAGATAGATACTTTATTAATCCCAAGGGGAAATTGTAAGACCGAACATCAACTTTATATAGGGACTAAGTTAGTTTGCTTTTTGTTTTTGATTCAGATTTTTGGTATTTGTTTTTCTGCTTTTGTTTTACTTACTGACTCTTGCATGCATGACAAATTGTTTGGAAAATCCTTTTAAAATTGTTTGCATATCTTCCAGTCTGAGATATATTTCTAATGCAGCAAACAGCCCACCAGTTGGTTCCTGCTTTGCACCCAGTACAGCCAAGAATTAAGTTCACTAGAAATATGTATGAATCAAGCTGTATGATCTGATTTAATGGTATTATTTATTAGTAACTAGTAACAAGTAACTCTGCTTAGTGTTCTATAACAAATCATTTCAAAAATAAATTACTCTTAGGACATTTTCTATAGAGATCATTAACAAAATTTACACTAAAATTGACAATGACAAAAAAAAACCAAAACGTGCATATTCCCACATATCATCATACCATCAGAGAATCTGAGAGGCTATTTTATAGCAATTTAAACTGCAAAAAGAAATGCTGTCTTATTTGCAGTCACAATGTAACAGCATATACAAATACCAAACAATGACAGTATTATTATTTTAAAACATAACCAAAAATAAAAATGAATGAGATAAATAATTTTTTTCATCATAAAAAACATAAACTCAATGCAAAATATCTGAAAAGAACCAAAAGAAAATACAGAAAACAATCTGCAGACAAACCAGATTATTGTTATGTGTTAGAGTCTTAAAGGATAATTATAAGAAGACAAAAAAGACATAGATATGTAAATCAGAACTAGAAATTTTAATTACTGTCAGGGTAAAAGAAAAACAAAATACAGAACATTAAAAGAGAGCAGAGGCAACTAAACTGTGCAAGGATGAATCAAAAATCAAAGCAAAAGGCAAAAAAAGTATTCAGAAACCGTGAAACAAATCTAGCAGTTAGCCTATGTAAGAAGAATCTCATGGTCACTAAGAGATTTGTTTGTTTTATGTTATGCAACCAGAAGTTAAAACATTAGAATGTTAAAGTATGATTGGAATATTTATACTTATATTTAATGAGGTCAGAAGCGTCATGGTCATGTGGCATGCAACTCCCAATCATGAGATACATCACTAGTAGTCTTGTGATGCACCACTTGTGTTGTAAACATAAATAAAATAGAAAACTTCTAAACATAAAGTCCAGAATGGTTGAAAACTCTAAACAGCAAAACAATGAGTCATAACCCTAAAAGTGCCACTAAAAGTAGTTAAAATAATTAAAGCACAGAAAAAAAGACAAAAAACCTTAACAGTAAATCTTCTTGGCAGCGACTTTTAGCTACCTTCAAAACTAAACAAGAAAAAGAAAGAAGCAAACAAGCAATTGAGAACTTAAGAGCACTAAGCCATAAGGATGGCAATGGTTGCTATTGCTATAAACAACATAATGATGTCACTGTCATAATGATGAACAACAATAACAACAATAAAATGACAGAAAACCAATCAAAAAATGGAAAACATGAAATGACCTAGCCATAAAACTGAAATCCATGCCAAATCTTTTTGTAATATTTATTATCAAAGTGTTGTCTAGTGATTACAAAAGTAAGTAATTTATTTTGATACCCATATCTACATTACAATATTGTTAACAGTCATGCATTGTGTGCTTTATTACAAAATGGTAGAAAGGTGCGAATGATGTAACTATTACTTTTCAATTTGTACATTTTTCAGGAATCACCAGTTCTAGGGCAACCAGAATTATTATTTTTAAATATTTCTTTGGCAAAGCAGAATTTCATTATTTCTTTTAGGGATATGTAACATGTTAAAAACTCACTGTTAAAACAACAGGTTGCATCAGTAGGTCAGAATTTCTACATTTCTTTATTGCAATCATTTTCAAAAGAAAGAAAAAGACTTCTGATTTTAAGTGTAATTTCTGAGTGATGTTAATAGTAAGCTGTATTACTACACATTACCAAAGGTAGGCATGTTTCATTAACTAATTAACAGAGCTCACAAAAGGACCTTTTTATGGCAATTTTCAAATTCATAAATATAACTAATCCATATTGTATTGACCTACTTGTCACAGAGATTAATTTGTAATAACAAAAGTACATTTACTTATCATTTTACAGACAAAATATAAATATAGCCCTAGTCGTTTGCACTGTGTTTATGTGAAGTTTAGCTTTCTAACATTACAATACATTTTTTTTTGCCTTTACTTGACACATAACAATGGAACAAAAATATTTTTCACTGTGTTATCGATCAAAACATGCCTAGAATTTAAAATTGAGGTTGGTACATTTAGTAGTTTTAAAAATATTATGTTACAGGTATTATGCATTGTTTGTGTTTACTTTTACTGCCCTGCACTTAATTTTAAGACTTGATTCTTTGTCATTGCTATTGAGGAAATCTGCAACAGCTGACTGTTATATTAGTACCTGCTGGTTTGACCCTAAGCTTTCTGTTCTACTTTCTGAAAAAAATATTGCAATACTATAATCACAAAAAAAAATTTGTAAGGGCAAAGCACAAAAGAAAACGATGGATAAATTCCAGTTGGAAAAACTTGGAAAAAATGGTCAGCAAAAATTTAGAATTCAGCTGCTGCTTTGAACACTACAACACCTTCTGCAGCTTGCTTAAATTGCCCATCTTTCTGCAACATCATATTCTATTATTTAAAATGAAAGTCTCAGAGAAATTCTCCAAAGCCTGTGACTAAACTTGGATTATAACATGTTATGCAACAGGAAGTTGTTTATTTCATTTCCCAGTCATCTTCATTAAGAAGTTGTATGTCTCCAGTAGCAAGACTGTACTGTTTTACAGAAAAGCTTATTTCTATTTACATATCTTAAAATGATGTTATTTTAATTGTTTTCAAAATTGTATAAATGTTTTGCAGGTTGTCAATCACAGTTTTACCTTTTTATCAAATTACCCATGTCACAGAGAGCCTCTTCTAAACATCACCATCTTTATTCTTGTATATAATCCATCCATCCATTATCCAACCTGCTATATCCTAACTACAGGGCCATGGGGTCTACTGGAGCCAATCCCAGCCAACACAGGGCACAAGGCAGGAAACAAACCCTTGGCAGAGCGCCAGCCCACCGCAGATTCTTGTATATAATGCTGTTTGAAATTACGGGTATGCCTTTCCTCAATGAACCGTACTAGAAATCTTGCTGTCTTGAAATTTTACATTACAGGAAAATTCACTGGGCCCTCTTGCACAAAACAGAACCAAAAACTTAGAGTGTGATGATCCATAGTTTCTTCCACAAGGCCCTTCTTTTTTCAAGACTTTTGCTCTATTGCTCCAGCTGTTGACATTTGAAATTCATGTTTCATATTACATTACCTTCATTGCTCCATTAATGAATTGCTTGCATCTTTATTATTTGTGTCTGCATTTACACTTATTATTTGCAATGTCACCTGTTGTTTGCAAAATTTATCTTTTTCCTTTGGGGTAATTTTTTACTTGCATTTTCGCCATTTTTTATTTCCATTTTGTGTTTTTGTTTAAATATAACTCTCATGCTATTAAATATTTGCCAAGTGTCATTTGAACTTCTTTTTAGACCTCTAAAATATGTCATGCTTATGTTTTGCTCATGTCTTTTAATAATGTAACATCACCTTAATGAATAATAGGCATATTTTATCCTAATTTAAATCTAGCGCAGAGTAATTTATTCATGCAGATTCCAACATTTTGTGTGAATCTCTTATAGGCTACATTAGGAATAAATCATTATTAATTCATCATATGATACCAAAGAGACATGTAAAAAGGTCAGCTAGATTCTAAGATGAGAGCATGACAACAACTTTACTTACACCTTCTTACTTTGAAAAAATCAAAGCCAAATATCAGTGACTAAAATGGAACTGAACACCCTTCTTCTGAGGGATGAGTTGCAGATGTGCAGTATATACAGCATATGCATCATTACATAAGCTCAGCTGGCCAGCCAGACAGTATGGCTGAAGCTGTGCAGGAACAATTTTATTTCTTAAATTGAGATGAATAAATCACATAGTGGAGTTTTGACTGACAACCATTAACAGGTTAATACTGAATTCATATTAACTATAAGTTAAACTATTACACACTATGAAATGTACAGTACTATCTGTATGTAACTTGTTAGCTCTAGGTTGTGACAAATAAAGATCTAGACATTCTTCAGAACTGGGCCAACACCTGGAAAATGCTGTTTAATTTGGAAAAGTGCTACATATGGGCAAAAGAGGATGTCAGTTATAAATACAATATGGCAGACACTGTCCTATAAGATTTAGGGGTTTATGTTGACACAGTGTTTTTATCATCTAAGCAATGTTCAGTAGCAATTAAAAAGGCAAATACAGTGATCCCTCGCTATATCACGCTTCAACTTTCGCGGCTTCACTCTATCGCAATTTTTTCTCATACACACTTACGTCACTACGCATGCGCTTTCTGAGAACTTTTATCTAAGACCCACGATGGCTCCTAAACGTGCTGCTTTTTCTAAGCTTTCTGACAATAAATCTAAACGCCGGAGGAAGATGCTTACTATCCAGGAGAAGGTGAAACTCTTGGATATGATCAAAGATGGCAATACCCTACAAAAGCCTCCTCACGCATATGAAAAGACAGCGCCAGCAACTGCCTATCAAGATGTTCTTCAGCCGCGCACCCAGACACCCACTGCCTACTCCTAGTACTCCTTCAGCAGAAGAAGACAACGACGCACCTGCTGAAGATACTGCACCACCTGAAGACTCTCCTACTGAGGTCGTGCCTTCATAGGTTAGTGGTTGTGTGTAAGAACTGTGTGTGTGTGTAATTAAATGTACAATACAATAATCTACTATATAAAAGCGGTCGGGATTGTCCTTCCGTCCCATTAGTGCAAAGCGTAGCGGTATTCCGCTTATCACAGACTTACTGCTTGCGGCTTGCGGTACGAAGCGACACGATGTGAGCAGAGTTCTGGTGCTCCCATCGTTCTCTTGCTTTTGTGCGCGATGCGCTGGAAAAATAGACAAAATTATGTCTCTGGAAATAATTAATGTTGATGGAGTACAAATGCCTCACCACGTAGTAAATATCAGGGGAGATGGTGCTTGCTTATTCTCATCTATAGCTTATTTAGTGCATGAAACTCCATCTTTAGCGGTACAGATTCGGGCTGACATTGTACGACTTTGGACAGGCACTCGAGGGGATAAAAAAAATGTAGGTTTTCGGGAGATGTTATGAATGGGCACTTTGATGTTCTCATTCCCTACACTTACATGCCTGATTTACACATGGAGTGCACACAAACTGAGGATAAAAGTCGGTCGCCTTAAAAGGCGGGTGAGCCTAGTAATAATATGATATTTGTAACGTCTAATATGTCTTATTTTCTCTTATTTTGTCTAATATATTGGGTAATACGAGTGTAATGGTGACTAAAGGGTGTTATTTCATGTTTAGAGGGCTCTAATAATGTTAAAAAACTTATTTAGAAGGTTGCAAACAGGTTTTCTATACTCTAACTGCGAAAATATTTGATTTATAAATAAAGAATCCTACTTCGCGAAAATTCATTTATCACGGTAGAGTCTGGAACGGATTAACCGTGATAAACGAGGGTTCACTGTAAATGTTAAATTATATTGTAAAAACGTATAAATCGAGGAGCACTACACACAGGCTAAATGATGTACTAGTGAGACCACATCTGGGATGTTGTGTGCTGTTCTGGTCATCACACTACAAAAAAGACATAGCAGTACTTGAAGCTGTGCAGAGGAGAGCAACCAGGTGCATCTCAGGACTAAAGGACATGTCCTGCTGTGACAGACTCCGAGAATTAATCCTATTTAATCTCAAGCAGAAGAGAGTGCATGGGGACCTAATCCAGGAATTCATAAACCCCAAAGGCAATGATAGAGTAGATACAGTAGAATCCTTTCAGCTTAAGGGTGAATCACTTACTAGAGGACATCAGTGGAAGTTCAGGACGAAGCCAGAACACACTTTTTTATACAAAAAGCTGTGGGAATCTGGAACAAACTTCGCAATTTTTAAGAAAAATCTAGATGAGATATTGGGACAGCTTAGCTATTATCTAAAAAATGAGTTTAATGGACTATATAATGGACTTCCATCATTTGTCAGATTTCTAATGTTTGTATGTTTTCTGAGATTTTTCAGATAAGGAAGGCATACATTTAGCGGTAAGGTAGTTACGCTCACTTATCTTTGCACAGGAGAACAGAGGGGTGTTACATGTTGGTAAGTACATGCAAAAAAGAATTCCATTGTACTCTGTACATACGTTAATAAGAACCTTACTAACCTATATTATAACATTTATATAATAAATGCCATTTCAGTGATTGCTTTGTTGCTGAAATGTTAAAATGTCATAAAGACATAAACCTTAGATCAAAATTACAGAAATGAGGATAAGGCATTACACGTATTTAATCTATTGCTCCAGCTGATGACATTTGAAATTCACACTTCACATTAGATTACCTTCATTATTCCATTTAATTCTACCCATTACTTTGACTTTATGCTGGCACTATTTTGTAATTTTAAACAACAGACGTTCTGTCGTTCTTTGTATACTTGATTTACTTAGAACAACTGAAACTATTTCTGGGACATTAATCTTGCTACCACTGCTGCCTCACTGTAGCAGTTTGCTGAGTTTAAGTTCCAGCCTGAGCACTGTCTGAGTGGAGTTTGCATTATTTTATGTTTGTGAGTTTTTTCCTGTTACTCCACTTCTCTTTTATATCAAAAAGACATTCTATTTAGGTTAACTGGTGACTCTAAACTGAAGGCCCAACTAAATAGTACTGGATTAATATGAAGTATGAAAACTCATCTCTTCCTCTGCAAATTCAGTGACAGAGTAACATGCAGCACTGGCCCCAAAAATCACAATCTTGTAGAATCTTCTACAAAATGCTATGGGTTATACAATTATAATCTTTTTTGCAGACCGACAAAGATCATTTAAACAAGAATTCCCAATGCCTATGAATCCTCGAGCCATCTGTCAAATGACAAATTCTGTCCACTTTTTCACAGTTAGGGTGCAGTGCACTTTACAGCATGTACTACTAGAGCTGTACATGGATAAAGAGTAAGTGTATAGTCGAAGAACAGGAAAAAGTCTAAACCAGGAGATGAATCAATCAAATAATTGAAACCAAAACACTAAAAGTAAAATTGTCAAAAATTTCAGAAAAATTTTGAGAACCATATTTTAAAGATATACACTTTTGAATGCCAGAAAATGCATAACACTGACTTTTATACTGTTGCCACAGTTACATCTTGTATTGTGAGCTTCACACTCATATACACATACTAGTGTGGTAGCAGCTGCAAATGCATAAGACCAAAAACATCTTTCTTAATCACACTCTAAACAACTAGGACTTGGGAGCACACACAATATAATTGTGAATTGTGTGATTTTAGAGACATTTGTGATGAAAACAACTTGGAATTTCACCTGAGAAAATATTAAACAGTGAGATGCTCCTTTCATAATTGTGATTTTACGAGCAATCTCATTTCCTTTATCTTTTATCTTTTTCTTGTTTGTGTAATCACACAATAATCCATACAAATAGAACAATTTTTACAAAAATAGGTTTGAAAAACAAATCATCCCCCACCTCTGTAAAAGAGAACATGGCTAGCAGAGTAAAACTTAAAGCTAGTAAAAATAAGTAAATAGATGAATTAATAAGCAAATAAAAATAAATGGAGAAGAAAAATAAATGGGGAGAGAGCCTGCTTCCTTAATTTAAATGATTATTCAAAAATGTTATTGATTAGATCTTGCCAGGTTTAAAAAAATTCTGCACAGATGCTATAAGTGCGAATTAGATTTTTTACAGTTTCAAATAGTATATGACATCAGTTACCCACTGACTTAACAGAGGAGAGTTAGGATTCTTCCAGTTGAGCAAGATAAATTTACATGCCAATAGTGTAGTAAAGGCAACCACAGTTTATTTGTCCTTCTCCACTTTAAGCTCATCTGGAAGTACACCAAACACAGCTGTTAATGGGTTAGGAGGGATTGTGACACCAAGGCTGTCTGAAAGGCATTCAAAAATTTTGGTCCAGAATGATGTTAATTTGGTGCAGGCCCAAAACATGTGACCCAGTGAGGCTAGAACTTGATTTCAGCGTTTGCAGGTTGGATCTTGCCCTGGAAACATTTTGGACAATTTTAAACAAGACAGATGTGCTCGATATATAATTTTGAGTTGAATAATTGTATGTTTTGCACATATGGAGCTCGAATGAATTCTCTGCATTGCTACCTTCCACTCCTTTTCTGATATGTTGAGTGAGAGATCCTTTTCCCACTGTCCTCTTGGAATTTTGAAAGGGAGGGACTGTAAAATGGTTTTATATATTACAGAAATGCTGTTTGAGTCCTTAAGACTGATCAGTATTTTTTCCAACATATTGGGAGGTGGGAGGTGAGGAAAATTGGGCAGGTTCTGTTTGACAAAATTTCTAATTTGAAGGTAGTGAAAGAAATGTGTTGCTGGAAAGTTAAACTTGGAATGTAATTTAGGCTGCAAAGACGTTGTCTATGTACAGATCTCTAAGTGATTTAATCCCAAATGTTTTCCAGATATTAAAAACTGCATATGTTTGCGAGCGTGGAAAAAGGTGGTTCTCCTGCAGAGGTGCCACAGATAAAAGCTTCTCTATCTTAAAATGCTTCCTGCATTGATTCCATATTCTGAGTGAGTGAAGCACCATTGGGTTGTTAGTATATTGGTGATAACTTGCATTTATCACAACACAAAGCAAGGAATATAAAGAAGTACTGCAGGATTTTATTTCTATTGCGGACCAAGCCTGTTTATGTTCATCTATTTGTGTCCATGTCCAGGTATTTATAGCTTGTATGTAAATTGAAAGCAACCTCATTTGAAATTTTATTAGGCATAGGAATAAGAAATACAAAAATCACACTTTGAGAGAATTCTGAACTTCAGTAACTACCAATAGTGTAGAAAAGAGACATACTGTCCATCAACTGATAACGTTTTAACAGGACGATATTTTCGAGACAAATGATGGTAAGCAAACTAGAAAAAGTTGTTAAGATGACCATATATATATACCCACATCTAAGTACAACATAAATAATAAAAAATAAATTAAAAGATTTACATTTTTATAATAATAAAATCATTGATAATTAATTAAAAACTAGATAATAGCATTAATCAAGTTGTCAACAAACTGATTCACCACCAATCATAAAAAAATAGGGGGACTCCAAGGCAAGTTATAAATTTAATCAACCCAATAATATCAAAGGGATAAATAAGGATAGACATGGATCTATTAGATTGAACTGACACTTTCCAGACTATTTGAGTGGTGATGGGTGTTTCGGGACTTATACCCTGAGGCATGAATATAATTCTGGGTGTTGTAATTGAAGGCTTTATTGCACACTACAATTGGTTATATGATGAACCATGTACAAAATAATATACAATGAGTGTGATGATAGCTGATTTCCCATATTTATTTTTAATTTATGAGCGTGTTATCATTATATCCCTCTTTCCACATCTGTTACCAATTTGGGTGTTAAAATGGACTCACAACTCATCTTTGACACCCACATCAAACACCTCTGTAAGTCATCTTTTTACCACCTTAAGAACATCGCCAAACTACGTCCAACACTCACCCTGGCAGATGCAGAGAAGCTCATCCATGCTTTTGTCTCTTCCTGGCTGGATTACTGTAATGTGCTCCTTATCGGGATTCCCAGTAAGAGTATCCAGAGACTTCAGTATATTCAGAACAGCGCTGCCAGGATCCTGATGAGGGTGCGAAAGCACGATCACATCATCCCTATCCTGAAAACTCTTCATTGGCTCCCTGTCCAGCTCAGAATAGAGTACAAGGTCTCCCTTCTCACCCATCAGTGCATTTATGGACATGCCCCTCTTTACCTACAGGAACTTCTCACTCCTTATACTTCCTTACGTACCCTCCGCTCTGTACACATAAACACCCTACAAGTCCCCAGAACTAAGCTCAACAGCATGGGTGATAGGGCTTTTTCACCTGTGCCGTCGAAGTTTTAGAATGCCCTCCCTGATTACCTGAGAGCCCCACAGTTGACTGATGTTTTTAAATGAAACCTAAAAACGTATCTCTTTAGAAAGACTTTTTGTTAAAGTATATTTATAGACTCTTATTTTTGACTCTGTAGCACTTTGAGATTGCTAAAATATAAAGTGCAATACAAATAAAATTTATTATTATTCTCTTCGTTAAAAAGCTTCTTGAGAAAGATACAAAGGATGTGAAAGTTCTATTGTAAATTTAAATGGAAGTGATTCATCTACAATTTGAATTTGTGTTTTCATGAAATATCCTTTTTTCTTTACTGAAGGCTCTGCACCATATAAGATTCTTTCTTCTCTTTATACTTTGACAGAAGGAATCAGTGACATTTAAGTAAATTGACACAGTACTATTAGGATTCCATTTATTCATATTAAGTAATTGAAACTGAAATTTGCATGTAGATAAACTGAAAGCATACTGTGATGTATTTAAAATTTAATGTAATCATTTAAGTGGGCACTGTCATTTTGGAAAGATTTAGATGAGAACAGGCCATTCAGCTCAGCAGAGCTCTCCATTTCTATACAATTAATGTCTCCAAAATAACATCAAGTTGAGTTTTGAAGATCCCTAAAGTCCTGCTGTCTACCACACTACTTTTCTAGCTTATCCCATGTGTCTATGGGTCTCTGTATGAAGAAAAACCTCATAATGTCTGTGCGAAATGTACCCTTAACAAGTTTTCAACTGTGCCCCTGTGTTCTTGTTGAACTCATTTTAAAGTAACAGTTTTTAATCCACTGTACTAATTCCTTCCATAATAGTAAACACTTCAATCATGTCACCTCTTAATCTACTTTTGCTTAAACTGAAAAGGCTGTGTTCATTTTTCCTCATAACATATCCCCAGGAATCGGCCTAATTGCTGTTCTCTGGACTTTTTCTAGTACTCCTGTGTCTTTCTTATAGCCTGGAGACCAAAACCACACACAATGCACCTCACAATGAAGCTTTACCAGTGCATTATAAAGCATCATCATAACCTCCTTTTGATGTGCACTCCACACATCATGCTATATTACCTACAATTCTTTTTACCTTCTTAATGGCTTCTGAATATTGTCTGAAAGTTGATAGTGATGAATCCATTAAGTCACCTAAGTCCTTCTCGTAATGTGTACTTTCAATTTTCAGACCATCTATTGAGTATTCAAATTTAACATTTTTACTTGCTGTGTGAAATACTTTAGATTTATTTATGTTAAATTTCATCTACCAAAAATCTGCCAAAGCTGTCCAAATCCCTCTGTTATGATTCAACAGATTCTTGATTATCTGCCAGTTCTCATAGCTTCTTATCATCTGCAAACGTAACTGTTATTTATATTCCTGTCCAAATCATTTATATATCAAAAATAGTAGTATCCTTAGCCCTAACCCATGGGGGACACCACTCTTAACTTCACTTAATTCTGATAAGGTTTCTTGCACCATCACCTTCTGCTTCCTGCGTTTTATCCAATTCTGCACCCATCTGCAAACTACACTCTGAACTCCCAACTCTTTTAATTTGATGCCCAACCTCTCATGTGAGGCCTTATCAAATGCTTTGTGAAAGTCAAGTAAATATTATCATATGCACCTTTTGTATCCTTTTGTTGCTTCCTCATAGCATTACCACGTTAGTAAGTCAGTCTCATCCTTAATAATTACTTCCATTAATTTACCTGTGATGCATGTTAAAATTACTGACATATAGTTGCTTGGGTCTGCCTGATAACCCTTTTTATATAATCAGATAATATTTCTCCAGTCCTTTAGAATTTCCACAGTGTGCAGAGACATCCTAAAAATATGCATCAAGGATTTATGTATGCACTCACTAATTTCTTTAAACACTCAAGAATAATTATTATCTGGCCCTGGTTATTGGTTTGATCTAAGCCTGTTTAATCTGAGCAGTACTTGTCCCTCTACAATTTCCAAATCACTCAGGACCTCCTTAGTAGTTCCTGTTAGAGCAGGGAGGTTATCCACTTTCTCACATGTGATGAACACAGAAAAATGCAAGTTTAGAACACCTGCTATTTCACTGTCTGTATATTTTAATTCCCCTTTGCCAATCCTGATTTATTTCACCTCATTGACTGTTCTTTTTCTACAAAAATAATGAAAGGAACTTTTTGAGTCTTTGAGTCATTTTTCACCTTATCTGCAATATTCCTTTTTAACCATCCTTTAGCTTCCTAATATCCTTAATGTCATATGCCTTATAATTAGCATTAAAGTTATTAGTCTAAAATTCCTTATACAAGTATTTTTTCCTTTGCAACTTCTTTTTTATCATATTTATCAGATTTTATCATAAATCTGTTCCACTACTCCTCAACTGTCTCCACACTTATCCCAGTTTACATTGCTTAGAATTTGCCACATCTCTTCAAAATATGATGTACCAAAGTTAAATTTAGCAGTTTTAGTCTTTGCATCTGTACTCTACTAGAACACTGGGAATCGTATTATATTACAGGCACATGACTCTAGTGGCTCAATTGTCTTTATACCCTCAATTCTGCCCTAGCTATTACAAAATACTACATTAAGACAAGTTTCCCCCAACACTGGTGCTTTAACATACTGCACTAAAAAACAGTTACTGATAACATCTGTAAACTCCAGTTCTTGTACTTCACTATTTGGAAAGTTAGCCCAGTTAATATTCAGGTAGTCCCCCATGACTAATATATCCCTCTGTAAACCTACCTTTCAAATGTTATTAAAAAGATGCATTTTGAAATGACTGTATTTTATTACTTCTAAAATTAGGCCTGTTTCCTTAATGCTTTCCATACAAAACCAGTAGTACTGGGGTGTTGTACCGTGTTAGCCATTATGAATGTAGTGAGAAGTCAAGCATACAAAACCAGACGTCTTCACTGAGATGTGGCTCATCATCCAACTGAAGAAGTAACCCCCTGCCACCACATACTTCTCTGATTTGTCTATCATTAATAAAAAATGTGTATCCATCTATGTTACACTCATTTCCATTTTTGTTATTTAGGAGAGCCAGCCAACAAAGCAAATCTTTGAAAGCAGCAAGGAATGAAGAGTATCCTTTTCCCTGATATAGAAGCATATCCAGAAATGTTATTGATTAGATCTTGACATATTTTTAAAAAAGTTCTGATCAGATCCTCTGAGTTAGAATTTAACCTTTTCTAATTTCAGATAGTATAGGACATAATTTACCCACTGACTTAAAGGTGGTGGGTTGGGATACTTCCAGTTGAGCAAGATAAGTCTACTGTTAGTAGTGAGGTAAAGGCAATTACAATTTGTTTGTCCTTCTCCACTTTAAGCCTTTCTGGGAGTACAACAAACACAGCTGTTAATGGGTTAGGAGTGATTCTGACACCAAAGCTACCTGATAGGCATTCATTCAAATATATATTTTGACTCCTTCTTTTCATGCTCACAATTCTAACGTGCGTTTTGGCAGCCAGGCTTTCATCTTGGCATTATAGTCTCTTCATTCAACATGACGGCTTACCTTAATGCTGGTGTTCACCAATAGGCCCTATGTGCTACTGGCATGACAGGCACCAAAACCTGTTTGGTCACAGATCCTTGTAGTCAACTCTACTACAAATGTCTTGAACACATTATATTTACAATTTAGCCCTTATCGGGATGGCAGTTGAATTCATTCTGAATGGAGCCATCCACCATTCACTCCCAGTACACCCTCACTACCTATTACAGTCTTTTAGGTCTTGTCAGCATGTGTTCCATCCTCCTGATCTAGCTCGCAACCAAATGGTGATAAGTTAAAAGCTCATCCTCTCCCACATGGCCTGAGATCAGATGACTTGACTACAAGGTCTACTACAAGACCTTTTGGTTCTTATTAGCAACCTTGAGTTTGGACATTGTGTTTATTATTGACAATGTTTAATTAGCACACAACCCAAATGGCATTTAGCCACTCAGATTTAGATCACACAGGCTGGATCTCTGGTATTCTCCAGGTCCGTAGTTAAATCTTCCAGCACTACCATAATGTCAAAAAATGGAATTCTTATGAGCACTAAATCCAATGTCTCTAAAAATGCTGAATATTCTAATGAATACACTCTAACAACAGTCAATGTTTTCTTTTCACCAGTTTAAAGTCATATGGAGGGAAGCCTCTCATGATTTTCATTATATCTACTCTGTACGTCTCTATCTAGCTGGCATTTATCAAGCTCCCCACAAGGTCTTGTTCTTTCTACACTAATGAAATTACATCCCACTTTCCAATACCCTATAACCATTTCCAAGATCTAGCATGTGTGGGACTGTCCCGCTCTTTCCTGTCACCTTCCTGTCACTGCATCTGATCTTCACTTTCTGCCTTGTGAATGGTGAGTTCATATGGTACCTTTGTATGCTAAACCTGAACGAACTATGTAGGTGATTTGGCTAGAACGGAATTTTACGCTCCACAAGTGAGTCTTGGTAACCCTATTCCCAATGAAATTATCTTTATTTATGTGGGTAAATTATGGATTATTTTTGTCTGGCCTTTCTTTTGTGACTAATCTGTTGTATGTAATGTTAACAAATTTACATTATCTCCTAACAACAACGCTCTAACAATGACTGAGGTAGAAAAGCCACCCACCACTCCAAGGTCACAATTATAGGGGAGGTATTCCAATATGAATGACACTTAAATAAATACAGTTCTACCTGCACAGAATTAATTAACAGCGACACGTTAGTAGCTGCAATTTTAAAATACAATAAAACAATGATGAAAAATAAAACAAATGGATACTATGGCCGTACATAGTATTTTCATTGAGGTAAACAAAGGCAGAAAAATAAACTTTCTGATAACAGGAATAAATACCTGAAATAATACACCATTAATAAAGATGTCATAGACTAGCTTATTTCATCCGTTCACAGGCATTATTCATTTCAGGTTGTCATATTCGTTTTTTCTTAGAATTAAGATGTCAGTTTGCTGAATAGGTTGCACTAAATTCTATTCAAGGGCAACTGCTACATGTATCATTATAAAGTAATCATCGCTCAATGTCTTTTTAGGCATTACAAAAAACATGAATATTAATTATTGATGCATGGACAGCATGGTTTTGCATAACCTAAAACTACTATATCTGTCTTTTTTCTTCTTCTGTGTCTCTATGCTTTATTTATAACTATACTTAAAAATGCATTACATATATACAGTTAGGTCTATAAGCATTTGGAAGTGACACCATTTTAATAATTTTGGCTCTGTGTGCCATTACAATGGATTTGAAACAACGCAGTCATTATGTGATTGAAATGTAGATTTTCAGCTTTAATTTAAGGGGTGTACCAAAAATATCCTATAAGCTGTTTAGAAAAGAAAGACATTTTTATACATGGTTCCCCTATTTTCTGGGGTTCAAAAGTATTTGGACAAACTAACAAAATCATAAATATAATGATCATTTTCAGTATTTGGTTGAAAATCCTTTAGAGTCAATGACTGCCTGAAGTCTGGAACCCACTGGGCATCCCTAAGTGTTGGGTTTGTACTCTTGTGATGCTTTGCCAGTTCTTTACTGCAGCGGTCTTCAGTTGCTGCTTGCTTTGGCAATAATACATCTACTTCCCAGAGATTGCTCTTGGTTTGGCTATATGTTATGAAGAGGTTCTTATTCACCAAGGAGATAATTCCGCAATCATCCAGCACAGTTGTCTTCTGTGTTTTTCCAGACTTTATGATGTTGCTGAGCTCACCAGTGTGCTCATTATGTACCACATGGCTGATTTGGCTACATCTGGTGTTTCTGCTATCTCTCCAAAGGGTTTGTTTTGTTTTCTCAGCCTAATGATGGACTGTTTTTACTTGCATGGATTGCTCTTTGGACCTCATATTGAGAGTTCACAGTGACAGCTTCCAAATGCAAATTCCACACTTGTAATCAATTCCAGACCTTTTACCTGCTGTCACACACATGCGAGTAGGGGGACGTTGTGTGGACCAAGTAAAGGTAATTCCATGCCAGGCCCTTGGTGAGGTGCACTAAACCTTCTCCTGTTATCTCTACAGACCAGCCGCGGGAAAACCTATCTGAGTCAAGAAAGTCACTTTCGGTTCCGGCGCCCAGAAGAAAGTCATTTCCGGTTCTGACACCCAGAAGAACGTCACTTCCAGTTCCGGCACCCAGGTTGATGCCAGAAAACATCACTTCCGGTTACCGTACATCACTTCCTGTCTGACCACTTAAAATCGACATCTTTTCCAACCTTCATCAATTCTGTCTTGGACTCTGTACTCTCAACAACTCTGTTGAATACAAAAGAAACCCTTTGCAGCTAGGAATATTATACGGGTGGATGCCCCCAACCTTTTTACGTGTGTCGAGTCTGTTCCTTGTCAGTCAAATGTCCAAATACTTTTGAGCGCCTGGAAATGGAGGGGCTATGCAGAAAAATGGCTGTCATCCCTTATCAGCTAACACAATATTTATGGTAAACCCTTTAAATTAAAGCTGTCCGAATATTTATGGACCTAACTATATATATATACAGTGGGATGCAAAAGTTTGGGCAACCTTGTTAATAGTCATTATTTTCCTGTATAAATCGTTGGTTGTTACGATAAAAAATGTCAGTTAAATATATCATATAGGAGACACACACAGTGATATTTGAGAAGTGAAATGAAGTTTATTGGATTTACAGAAAGTGTGCAATAATTGTTCCGGCCCTGAAAATGTCCGTGCAGCCCCTGGTGGTTGAGCTCCCATGCTTATGACCCGTGGCCCTATTGGAAACCAAGAGGGTTGCCCTCTGTTGGCCAGGGTGGGAAACTGTCCTAAAAATACTCTCTACCCCAGTCCTTCCATACTCTGGGTGAAAGGCTGGCCAGTAAGATAGCATTTTCAAATTTCCTATTTCATCCCAGGATGCTCAACAAGATGCACAAAATGGGGATAAAATTGTTAACAGTTTTACTATCACAGTGCAGCACCATTCAAACTATGGCTCTAAGAACCACGATCTGTCACAGTCTTCACAACATCATGTTTCCAGGCATTTTATAGAAAAAAAGACTGTCTCTTGACTTAATTTTTCTGCTTTAGAAATTCTTAGATCTTTAATATTTAAATATAAAGCATTCAAACCCCCTGGATTTAATTAAACAATCTTAGATTGCTTTTTATAAAGGATCAGCTGTAGATGTTTCATTTGTTAGTTAATATTCACATCATTAAAATAATGTCTTTTTTCACTTGTTTCAGAAATGCTTAAGTTAAACATGTTTTCCGGTTCTGGAAACAGCCAGATATTCTGTATGTATTACTCAGACTAATTATGGTCCTATGACTTCTCCTTATATTAAAGCTTTTCTATCTGACCGAGGGTACTTGGGAGACTCCAGTTAGAAGTCATAAGCAGCAAGAAGGTCATTATAAATTATAAACAAGTATAATACAGTATTTGTATATTTGTGTTTGTTTCATTTGTTTTGAGTTTGTCCTGAATTTTTCCTTGTATAATCTTAACTTGCCTTGAAGAAGGGACAGTGGGGTCCAAAAATGCATCAGCCTCAATTACATGCTCTTAATTTATCAAGACAGATCACTTCTTTATTTGGCTTCTTGTATAACTATCGTTAATTTTGAATATTATTCTTCAAGACTATTGGTATTTTATTCAATAAACTAAATTTGATTTCACAAAATAGTACTGCAGTTTTTATTCATAATGCACTAATGGATCAAAACTGATAATAGCATATAACAATTATTGGTTTTTTCCACATTTCTTTAAAAAATCTAGCCAGAAACCATAATTTATTTGGTTTCATGCATCTGGAAAGTATTCACAGCGCATCACTTTTTCCACATTTTGTTATGTTACAGCCTTATTCCAAAATGGATTAAATTCATTTTTTTCCTCAGAATTGTACACACAACACCCCATAATGACAACATGAAAAAAGTTTACTTGAGGTTTTTGCAAATTTATTAAAAATAAAAAAATTGAGAAAGCACATAAGTATTCACACCCTTTGCCATGAAGCTCAAAATTGAGCTCAGGTGCATCCTGTTTCCCCTGATCATCCTTTTTTTTTTTTTTTCTTTTGTCCACCCCCCAAGGCAACCCAAGCACCACCAGAGTGGGGCAGCAGCCCCCCAGCCCAAGACCCCCCTAGTGAACCCACCCCCAGGGATCCTCCAGACACTCTAAGCTCAGACTCTCCACCACATCAACCACAGCATCCCGCAGGACAATATCAATGACCCTCCATCATCGCTATGTGATGGAACCGATCAAAGGAGTCCAGAGAGATTGATTTGATGTGGAGGCAGAGGCTGTCTCAAGTGTAATATGATCCAATAAAAGATTTCTATACTGGTTAATGCAAAGATTATCTTTGTTTTTCCAGTTTATGAGGATAGTTTTCTTAGCGATGTATATGGCAGTGAGAACCACGTGAACCAAATTTGTTTCAATCGGGACATCCTCTAGGTTCCCCAGCAGGCAAAATGAGGGGGAAGTTGGGATATCACATTTCAGACACTTTGACAGGTCTTCACATACTCCATACCAGAATCCCTGAACAGGTGGACATGACCACAGTGCGTGGATATAACTGTCAGGAATGTTGTCTGTGCAGTGTGTGCAGGTGTCAGATGGCACAAATCCCATCCTGAACATCCGATGACCTGTATAGTGTACTCTGTGTAGAATTTTGTATTGAATTAATTGTAAATTGGGGTTTCTGATCGTTTTAAAAGTTTTTAAACAAGTTTGGGACCAGAAAGTCTGGTCAAAGCTAACTAATAGATCCGCCTCCCATTTACCTATAGGAATTGCTATTGTATCATCTATTTTGGTCAATGTTTTATATACTTTTGACAGTAATTTGGGGTGTTTGAGATTACAGAAGTCTAATACCCTTGATGGTGTTTGTAATTCTACTTTATTAAGCTTAAATTTTTCTTTAACTACTGATTTAATTTGGAGATATTCTAAAAATCTATTCTTGTCTATCCCAAATTGGGAGACTATTCTGTTAAATGGAGTGAAATCCAATCCTTCAAATATGTGTTCCATGTATAGAATTCCTTTACTTTTCCAGTATGGGAAGTTCATCATTTTATTGTTTTGCAATATGTCAGGATTATTCCAGATGGGTGTGCGTCTGCATAGAATTAGTGAAGACTCTGTCATTTTTAGATATTCCCACCATGCTGTCAGTGAGGTGCTAATATTAATACTTTTAAAGCTTTCATGCTTTCTTATTTTTGAGCTAATAAACGGTAGGTCCGAAAGCTCTATAGTATTGCAAAGTGTCTGTTCTACATCTAACCAGGACTCATCCAGCGGGTTATGTTGCAACCATCTTGGTATATATTGGAGCCTGTTGGCTAAGAAATAATGATAGAAGTTGGGTAGATCCAGCCCTCCTCTATCTTTGGTCTTCTGTAGTGTTTTTAAGCTAATTCGTGGATCTAAACCAATCAGATGATGGCTTGTTTGGGATCATTGAAAATAAGTAATTGATTCTTGGTAAAACCATCATTTTAATTGTGGCAACCCTCCCCATAAGTGATATCGGTAAGGATTTCCATCTAGCAAGATCATCTTCCACTTTCTTTAATAGTGGGATGTAGTTTAGTTTAGTTAGATCTGCCAGCCTGGGAGAGACATGAATGCCCAGATATGTAATATTCCCTGATTCCAATTGTGTATTAAGGGAATTGACAAAAGAAAAATTAATTGGGAGAACTATGGATTTTAACCAGTTTATTGAGTAATCTGAAACTCTTGAAAAGGAGTTTATTAGTTCAATTGCTTGGGAGAGAGAGGATTGAGAATTCTGGAGAAAAAGTAACACGTCATCTGCATAAAGACTGATTTTATGTTCTATGTTCTTACACTTTATGCCTTAAATAACTGTAGTTTGCCTGATTGCTGCTGCTAGTGGTTCAATAAAAATAGCAAATAGCGAGGGGGAGAGTGGGCATCCCTGCCTAGTCCCCCTCTGAAGACAGAAGCTAGCTGATGTTTGGTCATTTGTCCTGACGCATGCTGTTGGTGAACTGTATAATATTTTTAACCAGTTTATGAAGAAGTTTCCAAAACCAAATTTATGTAAAGTTGCAAATAAGAACTTCCAGTTAACTCTGTCAAAAGCCTTTTCTGCATCGAGAGATAATATACTGGTTTCCATGTTTCTGCTGTAAAAAAATTTTTATTAAGTTAAGTAATCTACGTGAATTTGTGGATGAATGTCTCCCCTTAATGAAACCAGTTTGGTCTGGGTGTATTATGAAAGGGGTTACCTTCTCTAACCTTTTTGCAAGGGCTTTACAAATTATTTTGAGGTCAACAATAATAAGAGAAATGGGGCGATAGCTGGTAGGAAATATAGGATCTTTGCCTGGTTTTAACAGGAGACTAATGTTGGCTGAATTCATATTTGGCTGTAGTCTACCATTTTCTTCTATTTCACTCATCATTCTGAAAAATGTTGGAGCTAGAATGATCCAGAATTCTTTGTAGAACTCTGCTGGAAACCCATCTGGACCTGGAGCTTTTCTATTAGGCATGGAGTTAAGAGCTTCCTGAAGCTCATCTGATGTTAATGGCGAGTCCAGGACTGTAGCTTGACTATCTGATAATTTAGGAAGTATTATCCTGTCTAGAAACTCATTGATCTCATTATCTGATGGGTTAATCTGTGGTGAGTACAAGGTTTTGTAAAAATCTCTGAAAGTGTTGTTTATTCTTTCAGGATCATATAGTATATTCCCAGTTGAGTCTTTAACAGCAGATATGGCAGTTTTCTCTTTGTTTATTTTTAACTGGTTGGCTAAAAACTTGCCTGATTTATTACCGTGTTCAAAGTTTTCTATTCGTAGTATTTGTGCTAAAAATTTTATTTTTTTGTCAATAATTCCTTTAAGTTCTAGTTTACTTTTACGCAATTTGTTTTGTAATTCTTCTTCTGTGGATGTCTCTAAAGACTTAATGATTTCTTCTAATTCCTGAATACGTTTGTTTTCTATTTTTTTCTTATGTGATGAGAAGGAGATTATTTTACCTCTCATCACTGCTTTCCCTGCCTCCCAGAGAACAGATGCTGATGTTCCAGGCAGGTCATTATGTTCTAAATATAAAGCCCACTCTTTTTTATAATATTCCACAAAACCTTTGTCTCTAAGCAGTGACGTATTAAACCTCCAGTTTTTACTTGATGGGATTGTTTTCTTATTTAACAGAGTTAAAGAAACTGGAGCATGATCGCTGACAACTATAGGGTGTATCTCAGTGTCTGAAATGTCAGCCAATAATGAGCTGCTGACTAGAAAATAGTCCAAACGTGAGTGAGAGTGATGAACGTGTGAGAAAAAAGTATACTCTCTACGGCTGGGATAAAAAGATCGCCATGCATCACAAAGCCCATAATCAGTCATATACTGTTTGACTATATTAGTGGAATGCCAATTGCGCTGAGTCCCAGCTGTACTGAGCCTGTCTGAAGAATAATCCATCCAAAAATTAAAATCTCCCGCAAGTATAAGTGGACAGTCCAAGTGTTTGGAGAGTACAGAGAAAAAATTATGAAAGAATGCGGGGTCATCTATGTTTGGACAGTATATGCTAACAATACATAAGCTTTGATTTTGTATAGATAGTTTTAATCTACCATCTGGATCTAAGACTATGTCCAATACTGTGAAATTGGTATTTTTGTGTATTAAAATAGCTACACCTCTTTGTCTAGAGTTATAGGGGGCAGAGAACAGTCTGGGAAACTCAGATGTTTTAAGTTCATCTGCAACTGTGGCAGACCTATGAGTCTCTTGTAATAAGACAACATCTGCCTGCATTCTTTTAAGCTGATCAAAAATCTTTAATCTCTTCTCTCTAGAGCCAGTTCCGTGAACATTCCAACTGACAAACCTTAGTGTACCCATAGTTATGTGTGTGAGTAGCTAATGTATGGTGCCTTCATGTGAATAAATTAAGTAAATAAATGTATAATTTAATCTGAAAAAATAAAGCAATAAATAAGTAAATAAAAAAAAATAAAAAAATGTATAATAATGCTAATAACAATAATAATATTAATGCTGATGATAATAATAATATTAATGCTGAAAATAATAATAATAATAATATTAATACTGAAAATAATAATAATAATAAGATGATAATAATAATAGTGCTAATGATAATAATAATAATAATGCTAATAATAATAATAGTGCTGATAATAATAATAATAATGCTGGTAATAATAATAATAATGCTGATGATAATAATAGTGCTGATGATAATAATAATAATACTAATGCTGATAATAATAATACTAATGCTGATAATGATAATAATACTAATGCTAATAATAATACTAATGCTGATAATAATCAGACAATAATAATAATAATAATAATAAGACAGAACCAAGAGTGTTTGTGGTTGTATGATAAAATGTAATAATTATAATCCAGTGTTTGTATGCGTGCGTTGTGTGTGTGCTGACGCAGTGTAGGAAAGTTGTGTGATTGTGTCATGTGGATGTAAAGTTCCAGAAGCAGGTAAAAGAAGGAAAGGAAAGACTGATAAAGGTTAAAAAAAGAAAAAAAGAAGTAAAAAGAAAAGGTGCTAGAGGTGTGGGGTGGTGAGAGAACAGGTGATCCCATCATCTAAACATGGAATAGCAGCTTTTTATCCTGACATGCTCATACCCAGTGAATCCCGATAAGAATAATAAACTTGTGACCTGATGTTGGGCTAATAAAGCCAGTCTGTCACTCCTCGCTCCTTGTACAGCCTGTTGTTGACGTAGAGCTTGTCCACAGAAATGACAGCGCGGCTCCCTTCTTGGATGAATTTTTTACACAGTGGGAACAGAACTCTGCGGCGATCCAAAATTTCTTTAGGAAATTGATCATTCACGCTAAAATCTTTTCCTTTGAGCTCTTTCCCGCGGCTCTTAACAAAATCCTTTTGTTTAAAATGCTCAAATTTGGCCACGATGGGACGAGATCTTCTGCTGTCTGCTCTCCTCTTGGCTCCAAGGCGATGAACCCGGTGAAAGGTGATGTTCTTTACCGTTTCTTCGGGTATCTTCATGTGGGTCTGGAGAAAGTTCTTGATTGTTTGTTCGCAATCCTCCGGTTGTCCTCCCGACTGCTCCGGCAGGCCTGCAAACACCAGATTGTCTCTCATGCTGCGGGCCTAAAGATCCAAAACCGTCTCCTTCAGGGTCTCGTTGTCCTGGGAGATCCGTGTCATTCCCTCTGTCAGGGAAGACACAGTCTCCCACAGAGACGCGTTTTCAGCAGCAAGCCGCTCCACCTGATCCTGGCTGAATTCCAGAGATTGTCGGAGGTTCTGGAACTCCTGGTGTAGAACCTCGAGCAGGTGGAGTCGTCCCTCAAATCCCAAAAGCCTTTTATCTATAGAATCTAATCTATACTAATAAACAGCAAAGCCCTCACTGACTCACTCACTCACTCACTCACTCACTCACTCACTCACTCACTCACTCACTGACTGACTCATCACTAATTCTCCAACTTCCCGTGTAGGTAGAAGGCTGAAATTTGGCAGGATTATTCCTTACAGCTTCCTTACAAAAGTTGGGCAGGTTTCATTTCGAAATTCTACGCGTAATGGTCATAACTGGAAGCTGTTTTTCTCCATTTACTGTAATGGAGAGGAGCTTGAAACCCGTGGGGGCGGAGTTTCGTGTGACATCATCACGCCTCCTACGTAATCACGCAGTACGTAGAAAACCAGGAAGAGGCCCAAAAAGCGCTGAACAAAACA
>JANRMT010062791.1:68540558-68565315 GCA_026402145.1 Polypterus bichir lapradei
TCTGTAGACCTCCGAGACAGGATTGTCTCGAGGCACAAATCTGGGGAAGGTTACAGAAATATGTCTGCTGCTTTGAAGGTCCCAATGAGCACAGTGGCCTCCATCATCCGTAAGTGGAAGAAGTTTAAAACCACTAGGACTCTTCCTAGAGCTGGCCGGCCATCTGAACTGAGTGATCGGGGGAGAAGGGCCTTAGTCAGGGAGGTGACCAAGAACCTGATGGTCACTCTGTCAGAGGTCCTCTGTGGAGAGAGGAGAACCTTCCAGAAGGACAACCATCTCTGCAGTAATCCACCAATCAGGCCTGTATGGTAGAGTGGCCAGACGGAAGCTACTCCTTAGTAAAAGGCACATGGCAGCCCGCCTGGAGTTTGTCAAAAGGCACCTGAAGGACTCTCAGACCATAAGAAACAAAATTCTCTGGTCTGATGAGACAAAGATTGAACTCTTTGGTGTGAATGCCAGGCGTCACGTTTGGAGGACCAGGCACCGCTCATCACCAGGCCAATACCATCACTACAGTGAAGCATGGTGGTGGCAGCATCATGCTGTGGGGATGTTTTTCAGCGGCAGGAACTGGGAGACTAGTCAGGATAAAGTGAAAGATGACTGCAGCAATGTACAGAGACATCCTGGATGAAAATCTGCTCAAGAGCGCTCTTGACATCAGACTGGGGCGACGGTTCATCTTTCAGCAGGACAACGACCCTAAGCACACAGCCAAGATATCAAAGGAGTGGCTTCAGGACAACTCTGTGAATGTCCTTGAGTGGCCCAGCCAGAGCACAGACTTGAATCCGATTGAACATCTCTGGAGAGATCTTAAAATGGCTGTGCACCGATGCTTCCCGTCCAACCTGATGGAGCTTGAGAGGTGCTGGAAAGAGGAATGGGCGAAACTGGCCAAGGATAGGTGTGCCAAGCTTGTGGCATCATATTCAAAAAGACTTGAGGCTGTAATTGCTGCCAAAGGTGCATCAACAAAGTATTCAGCAAAAGCTGTGAATACTTATGTACATGTGATTTCTCAATTTTTTTATTTTTAATAAATTTGCTAAAACCTCAAGTAAACTTTTTTCACATTGTCATTATGGGGTGTTGTGTATAAAATTCTGAGGAAAAAAATGAATTTAATCCATTTTGGAATAAGGCTGTAACATAACAAAATGTGGAAAAAGTGATGCACTGTGAATACTTTCCGGATGCACTAATATATATATATATATATATCATTATCATTATTTCTTTCAATCAGGCTCGTGTATGGAGGACGTGTTGTTTTGAAGTTACATTCTGTGATTGTCAAACGTTGTAAAGATAACAGGTTTCATTCATCAAAGTGTTCACTACCCAAATCGCTACTCGTGAATGTAAGATGTTTAACAGGCATTCCCGGTATTAACTTGTGGATTTTCCTGCGAATATTTAGCGGCAGCGTGTCTATGAACTTGTGGAATCTCTGGAGAGTATTTAGCGACAGCGTCTTGTAACGGTTGTCACAAAATTTTTTATTGTGTGCCTTTAACTGTTTCTGCCACGTGCTTCCTTTTAGAGATTATGTCCCAGTAATTAACCGTCTGTGGGATATCTGTTTAAGAAAAATTGGGGGAAACCACGCCTGTGGGTCCTTGCTAAACGTACCATGGTGTGACGTAAGGGGAACTGACTGTAAAAAGGCAAGGAGGCGCGTATTTTGAATGAAAAGGGAGAAGACAGCGAAGGAGCGGAAAAGTGAGAAGGAAAACTCTTTAAATAAAGAGCTAGGAAGGTGAATGGAAAGAAGCAGCCAATGGTAAAGCAAGGATGGTTGGGTGCAAGTAGAAGGTGTAACAATAAGATTGTTAAGCCTTATGATAATGTTCCCATACGGAGGGTTTAGAGAGACGCATTGGGAGAAGTATAGAATAGGGAAGCCCGTGTAACTGTTCTGCTGTTTTCCTTCGACAGTTCTGTGGCTCTGCATATTTGTATGCACCTCTCTAAAGTCAGTTTGTCTTCTCTCAGTAATCTTTTTTGCAAACTTGCATCACTGGTTCCACACAGAATTCGGTCACGTATAAGAGAACTTTTAATCTCCCCGAAATTGCATGTGCCTGCTAACACTCAGATCTGTGACGTAGTTGTCTATATTTTCTACCCTTGCCTGATTTCTTAAAAAAATCTGTACCTCTCTACAGTTTCGTTTATTTTCGGGTTGTAATGTTCATCAAATTTACGTATCATCAAGCTCATGGTTAACTCATCAGGTCTTACATCACTGGTCAGCACCTGACACAATTCTCTGCTGCTCTCTCCAGTAAGATAACGGAATAATCTGACCTTAGTGTTTTCCTCTGCCTCCGGCATTGCAAGTTCTGTGTATAATTTGAACTCGTCCTTCCATGTTCTCCATGACTTCACCAGGTCTTTAGCATCGAGGCTTTATACCCTGCGTCTTCTCATTAAACTTGTATCTCGCGAATATCTCGTGCGATCTTGCGATGTCCATGGCTTTATTTAATTTTAACTCAGACCCGGCACTTAAAAGTTTCTCTTGCACTTTTGCTGAGTTTGTGCCAAACACTATTCTATCCCTGACCATCTCATCTTCGTTTGCATAAGCACAGCCCTTCACCAGCAATTTTAACTCCGTTAGAAAGTGATCAAAAGTCTCGTTTATACCCTGCGTCCTCTCAGTAAACTTGTATCTCGCGAATGTTGTATTCATCTTAGCATGACAAATGCCAGCGGCAGCGTGTCTATGAACTTAATTTAAACTTAAGCTTTACACTTTGCTTTCTTATTCGTTTGCATAAGCACAGTCCTTCACCAGCAATTTTAACTCCATTACAGCAATTTTAACTCCCTTACAAAGTGATCAAAAGTCTCGTTTACACCCTGCGTCTTCTCATTAAACTTGTATCTCACGAATATCGTATTCGTCGTAGGCATGACAAACGCCAGCGGCAGTGTGTCTATGAAATTAATTTAAACTTAAGGTTTACACCGTGCTTTGTTTCCGCAGTAGCTGCACTTATGAATATGCTTGTATGTGTCACTCGCTTCATATTCTTTTGCTGCCTTCTCAATTGTGTAATGCGTTTTTTGAACAGGTTTCATTCATCGAAGTGATTACTACCCAAATCGGTACTCGTGAATCTAAGATGTTTAATAGGCATTCCCGGTATTAAGTTGTGGATTTGCCTGCGAATATTTAGCGGCAGCGTGTCTATGAACGTAATTTAAACTTAAGCTTTACACCTTGCTTTCCTATTGATTTGTGTACAAAGGCTTGTTCAGCGTCAGAGGGTTTCCGCAGTAGCTGCACTTATGAATATGCTAAGCACAGTTCTTCACCTGCGATTATTTACCTTATATGGGCAGGCACTCAATTACGTGAGGGGCGTGATGATGCGGGACGCAACTCCGCCTCACATGGCGACCGAGCGGCAGGCTATGGCCATATATATGGATGAAAGTAGGTTCCAGTTATGACCGTTACGCGTACAATTTTGAAATGAAACCTGCCTAACTTTTGTAAGTAAGCTGTAAGGAATGAGACTGCCAAATTTCAGCCTTCCAAGTTGGAGAATTAGTGATGAATCAGTCAGTGAGTGAGTGAGTGAGTCAGCCAGTGAGGGCTTTGCCTTTTATTAGTATATGTATATGTATATATCCTTATATATAATTTGATACTATCCGTATGTATGGTGTTCGCAGCAATACCTCGAGAAGCCACAAGAGCAGCGGCCGTGGGAAGGATGCGTAGGAAACGAATTCACATGACTGACGCGGAACATAGACTTTCTAATGCGACCAAACGTACACAACGGGCACAACAAATGGATGAGCAGCGTACGGCTACAAATGCTACTAACGCTGAAAGAAATCGTGTAAATTGGACACAAAGGACAGATGAAGAACATGCGCTACAGAATGCTACTAACGCTGACAGACATCGTGCCAACCATGAACAAGCGACTGAAGAAGCTCGAGCAGCCACAAATGCAGCACGGGTTGAAAGAAATTGAGCAGCCCGTGCCTTGCGGCGGCCGAAAAGGTCTATTTCAACCATATAAACAAATAATTCTTTACAGAGAAAGTTTGGATTTCACAAACGTTGAATTTGTAGCCCGATTCGATCGGGCTCCAGGTCGCTAGTATATATATATATATAAAATAAAATCAATACAGAATGGATCATTACTTTCAATTTCCAGTTAGTTTGGTTGTGTTTCATACTGTAGACTTTCAAGCAGACTAAACATGGCAATAAACTTTCTATGGGTGTTTCATGGACTTCTTTCATTGGGCAGAAACATTTTTTCCCCTTGAAAATATCATGAAGGGTTGACAAAAACTGTGTTTGTATAATGCCGCATTTTACATAAATATTTGGTCTACTTACCACACACCGCTCAATGAGCAAAATGGATAATTTTTAAGATGGAAGACTACTTGAAAATTAAGTGGTTTTATACATGGTATAAAATGTAAAAATTTCTAATAGCCAAGTGTACAAAATAAGGCAAGCTCTGTCGAGGGCATATATAGATGTGTTTTCATTTTATACCATAAACATATCAGATGAGTTTAATTTAACTGTGTGATATTCCATATTTATCCATCTTAGTGAGGACATGAGTTTTCACCTGGAAAATATTAGGGAAAGAGGTTTTATTTTAGGAGTGTGTTATAGACCACCCAATTCAGACAGTAATTTCAACACACATCTTTTTAGTAATATCAAAAGGGCAAGTTAACTGGGATAACCTTGCAGATGGAGGAGCAGAAGAGCAGGAGTTTTTAGAAGTAATCAGTGACTGTTTTTTAACGCAGCATGTTAAAGCACCAACACGGGGTGAAGCCTGTCTGGATTTAGTATTCTGTAATAATCAGGATAGAATTGAGGGTGTAGAGGTGATTGAACCACTAGGGTCAAGTTACCATAATATAATACAATTCTCAGTATTTTGTAAGAGTACAGATTTAAAGACTAAAATTGTTAAGCTGAACTTTGGTGGTGCTAATTTTGAGTAGATGCGACAAAGTCTAAGTAGGATACACTGTGATAAGCTTTTAAGTGTGGGGACAGTCGAGGAGCAGTGGAACAGGTTTAAAAATGTTTTACATGTAAAGCAGGACAGATACATACCTAAATTTAGAATTAATAGGAAACTAAAAAAAAACTCCACGGTGGATTAATAAAGATTTAAAAAAGAAGTTACAAAGGAAAAAACTGCTTTATAAGGCATATAAGATTAATGACTGTAAAGTGAATCGTAGAGCGTATGAGAACATGAGGGCAACCATTAAGAAGGATATCAGGGAGGCTAAAAGACAGTTGGAGAGGAATATAGCAGATAAGGTGAAAGAAGACCCTAAGAGATTCTTTCAGTATTTTAGTAGTAAAAGAACAGTCAAGGAGGAGGTCAAGTGCATCAGAAGTAGTAAAGGGGAATTAAAAGATACAGACAGTGAAATAGCGGATGCCCTAAACTTACAGTTTTCTGAGGTGTTTACAAGTGAGCAAGTGGATAACCTCCCAGAGGTAAACGTGACTACTAAGGAGGTACTGAGGGATTTGAAAATTGTAGAGGGAGAAGTGCTGCTCAGATTAAATAAACTGAAATCAAACAAATCACCAGGACCAGATAATATTTATCCTCATATTCTTAAGGAGGCTAGTGAGTACATATATAAACCCTTGACACATATTTTTAGGAAGTCAGTGCGCAATGGAGAGATTCCGAAGGACTGGAAAATGGCAAATATCATCCCATTATATAAAAAGGGTGACAGGGCAGATCCAAGCAACTATAAGCCAGTAAGCTTAACATGCATCACAGGAAAATTAATGGAAGGAATTATTAAGGATAAGATTGAGCAACACATGGCAAGGACAGGAGTTATTCTGAACAGTCAGTATGGGTTCAGAAGAAGGAGGTCGTGTTTTACTAACATACTGGAATTCTATGAGGAGGCAACAAAAGGTTACGATCAAAGTGTAGCTTATGATATTATTTATCTGGACTTTCAGAAAGCATATGAGAAGGTGCTACATGAGAGGTTGGGCATCAAATTAAAAGAAGTGGGAGTTCAGGGTGATGTTTTTAGATGGGTGTAGAATTAGCCCAGACACAGGAAGCAGAGGGTGATGGTGTGAGGAACTTCATCAGAGCTGGCTGGTGTTAACAGTGATGTTCCACAGGGATCAGTGCTAAGGCCGCTGCTATTTTTAATATATATAAATGATTTAGATAGGAATATAAGTAACAAGCTGGTTAAGTTTGCAGATGACACCAAGATAGGTCGATTACCAGATAATTTGGAATCCGTTATATCATTACAGAAGGACTTGGATAGCATACAGGCTTGGGCAGATTACAGTATTACACATAGGAAATAAAAATGTTAGGTTTAAATACACAATAGACGGTCAGAAAATCGAGAGTACACCTTATGAGAAGGATTTAGGAGTCATAGTGGTCTCTAAGCTATTGACCTCCCGACAGTGTTCAGAAGCCATTAAGAAGGCTAACAGAATGTTAGGTTATATAGCACGATGTGTGGAGTACAAGTCCAAGGAGGTTTTGCTCAACCTTTGTAATGCACTGGTGAGGCCTCATTTTGAGTACTGTGTGCAGTAGTCTCCAGGCTACAAAAAGAACATAGCAGCGCTAGAAAAGATACAGAGAAAAGCGACTAGGCTGATTCCAGGGCTACAGGGGTTGAATTATGAGGAAATTTTAAAAGAGCTGAAATTATACAGTTTAAGCAAAAGAAGATTAAGATGTGACATGATTGAAGTGTTTAAAATTATGAGGGAATTAGTACAGTGGATCGAGACTGTTATTTTAAAATGAGTTCATCAAGAACACGGACACACAGTTGGAAACTTGTTAAGGGTAAATTTTGTACCAACATTAGGAAGTTTTTCTTTACATAAATAATGATAGACACTTGGAATAAGCTACCAAGTAGTGTGGTAGACAGTAAGACGTTAGGGACTTTCAAAACACGACTTGATGTTTTTTTGGAAGAAATAAGTGGATAGGACTGGCGAGCTTTGTTGGGCTGACTAGTCTGTTCTCGTCTAGAGTGTTCTAATGTTCTACTCAACAGTAGTTGTCACGTGAAAATAACCTACATTTCAGGTCACAAATCTATATTTGTTAAAGATGTTTGTATTGGAATGTATGAATAACATTTACTACATACTGTATGTCAAAGTTAGTTTGCTTCTATATCCACAACATGGCTGAAAAGAGATGGCATTGAGAGGATGTCTCACTTGCGCATATCATTTTCGCAGTGTAAGATTAGGGAGATTGATTATCTATGTCAAAGGGCACTGCCGTATTCGCTTCTTGACATCTCTTTATATATTTTAATGGACTCAATCACAGGTGAATTCACACCTTTTTTTTATCAACTGCTGTCTGATTGCTCATATGAGGCTAAGAGTCTGAATCGGGTATGCTTGCTCTTATTGACTGGTAATTGTGTGATTTGTTTTATTCAAATAGTATCACATTTGTACCTACATGCATATATATTTTTGCATTTTTATTGTTTTTAACACTCCATTTTAACCCATGACTCATTATGTTGTGAATTTACTGACAAATGATGTTTAGGTTTATAACCTTAGCACCCAGAATTTCACCCATAATGAACTGAATTTCATGTAGTTACATTTGTCCTATGTCAGATAACAACTTTTATTTCTATAGCACATTTTCATACACAGGATGTAGCTCAAAGTGCTTTACAAAATGTCAAAGTAATAGATGCTAGAAAAGAAAAACAAATTAAAATTATGCCAACCATAAAAATGAATAAATAATAAACTTACATATAATAGATATAATTACATAATTAATTAACTGCAGTAAAGAGGCCATGGTTGCCCAAGGTTTATTTTTGCTATTTGCATTATATTACTTCTTATATTATTTATTGTGTGGTCCATGGCCGGCCTTTTATCCCGGCCAATACCCCCAGGCCGCCAGAGGGAGCCATCCCTATGACATGGAGATGCTTCAGATTCTAGCAGGGCATCATGGACTATGGAGTTTTCCTGTAAAGCCCTGCTGGATAACATCGGGACCACCAGGGGTCGCTCCAGGGAGAACTATGGACTGGTATTTACCTTACGCCCCGGAAGTACTTCCGAGTCACATAAACAGAAGGAATGACGTACTTCCGGGGTGAAAAAAAGGACTTTTATCTGACCCGGAAGTGATAAAGAATTATGGACTGAAGGATGAGAAACACTTCCGGGTCAGGAACTATATAAGAACTTTGGGAACTCCCAGACAACGAGCTGAGCTGGGTGGTAGGAGGGCAACGCGTCTGGGAGTGGAGGATTGTGATCTATTGGATTTGTATTGTTTATTGAGAATAGTGGAGTGGTGGTGCTTTGTGCACTTTATTATTATAATAAATAATAATTACTGGACTTTTACCTGGTGTTTGGTGTGGTACCTGAGGGTTCAAGGGAGTGGTAGCGCCCCCTACTGTCACAATTGTTACCTTTAAAAATACAGTAAATGCACCACAATGGGCTTTTGATCTCTCTAAACTGTGCTCTGTTGTGGGAACCAGGGTTAACAGATGATTGATAACAGAAAATAATACTCTTCCATTATGTGAGTTTACAGAAATAACACCACTGTGTTGTATTCAGCTGTATTGTCCTTCAGAATTTCCTAATGTACTGTTAATTTACTCATCCTCCATTTTCTCTCGGCCTTATGGCATTGCCTCTTAATCTTGTGAATTGTTGGGAGTTTTCCAGGGTAAAGTCACAGTAGATGATTTTGCTACACATTTTTCTTGGACTATTTTTTTAGCTGTCACTCTTAGTTTACAATCAAACTTTTCCACCTTAGTATTTACCAGTGTCTGCATCTGAATTAGTACTCCTCTCAGGCTAACCGCTAAAGGCTCTATCAAAGGTCAAGCAGCCATTCTGATGTCTTAAGTCCATGTCACTTCAATGTTACAATCTTTGGAAATTACTAAATCTAGCATATGACTGGTCTTCACTGGCTGGGTGAAATGTTATGAGAGATTAAAAGTATGCAGCAGATCCATAAACTCTCTTGCTTTAAGTGCATACTGATCATCCAAATGAAAGCTGACATTACCTACAATTAAGAGCCTAACATAAGTATTTTATTATCAGTAATGAAGCCATTAATGTAGAATGTCTTACTAGTGTAAGAATGAACGCTGTATAGCACCCAACCCAACACAGATTGGACATGGGAGGCACGTGTAAAATAAACAAAAACTATTTATTTTCTTCCCCTGTGGATGCACATCTTCCCGGTGTCCCACAGGCAATACACAGTCCCAAATAAAGCACACCAAATATCACAAAGCACTCTTCTTGTCTCTCTGGCACCACCACTCCTCCCAGGCAACCTTGTCCTCCTCCACCCGACTCTGGCCCTGAGTGGTGGTCGTTGGCTCCTTCTATAGTTCACCCGGAAGTGCTCCAGGTGCTTGATCACAGAGTTCCGGCTGCACTTCCGGGTGTGATGTATATGCTACCCACACGGGCTCAGTAGTCCCAAACACAGCACCCCCTGGCGGTGCCTGTGGGACCCAACAGGGCTCCACCCAATTCCAATTCTCAAGAGAGCCCTGTGGGAAACCGAGGCACTGCTTCACCTCAGGGGGGCGGCCATCTAGCGTCCAGGAGGAGGTATTGTCCAGCGCTGCTCCCCCTGAATATAGTGTGCATGGACCCCAGCCACCTGCCACACTAGATAGAGCAATACTGTTACGTAAGGCCATAATAACCATTTTACTGGGCTATACTAAGACATAATAAGCAATCTTAACATGAATCAAGTTATTTACGTTAATACCCGTTTGTCTATATTTATTAGTAAATCTGTAATTTGTTATTTAGGAAAACCTGGAAAACAGGATCAAAAAGTTTTGTTTTTAGATAGCGGAAAGTTCAGATTATTAACAATGGAGTCACCGATAATAAGAACATCATGAAGAAAGCTGAGATGTGCAAACCAGTTGTTAGTTAGCAGATCAGGTGCTGGTGTAAACCTGACTCAGCCCGGGGTCCAAATGTAATGTTGTTGGAGAGTCAATGTTTTGGGTTCAGTTCTGGAGGAATCCTCCTATGTGGCAAGAAGAGAAACTTTTATTTCTTGGAGTTTGGACTGTTGCACAAGGTAAAGCTTAATCTGTCATTCCACTATTTTCATCTCCTCATCCACACTCTGCATGTTGCAGTTCGCCATGTTGCTCCAGTATGCCATCACATTCATACCTCATGCAGACCACTCCAGGTTTCCCAAAGGGTCTTGGTCTGGTTCTTTTTGTGTACATCTGAGTGTGATTGGCATGTTCACATCTACCTAAATGAACCAGACATTTGATAAAATCATACCAGCGTTTGAAAAAAAAAAAATACAGAAGGGAACTAGGTGTGAAAACTCCTTTGGCTGTTGGTAAAAATATAAATAGTGAAGGTCCTAGAAATAATCTTGATCCCTTAGCTTTTAAAGTCATGGCAGAGGTAAAGAATTTATGTATAAACCTGGACCATAAACTAAAGTTTAAATTATACATTGACCATATTACTAGACTGCATTTTTTATTTATGGAATATTGCAAAAGTTAGACTTCTTATAACTTTGCCAGATGCAGTGAAATTAATTTACATTTTTTTTTAGTCAGGAAACCCTTCATATTTTTTAGTTTTCTACAGCTTATCTGGATTACTTTATTTCTCTTCTCCCAGCCATCTAAACTTATATCATAACACTCATCTTTAGAGACTTAGAATGTGATACTATATATATGAATTCTCCTTTTCTACAAATTATATATCAATGTTATGTTAGCTGATTTATTTTCTGCTACTTATACATTATTATTCCTACCTAACTTTATTTGTTTTCCTTTTCTTATAACTCTTTCTTTGAAATTTTGTAAAACATTTTGAGCTACATCTTGTGTTTGAAAATGTTCTATAAAAAGAAATGCTGTTTAACACTATTGGACTTGCAGTGTTTTCTATCTTCATTCAACAATCATGTCTGCGGAAATGACAGAAGAATCATGTAAGGTGGTGGCAGCATTCAGGTAACCTGGAAAAGTGTGTCCAACCCTGACACCTGTACAGCTTTCAAAAGTGAGGGGACCAGCAACACAGTCCATGTGAAGTCAACCTACCATCTCTTTCATAAGACTGTCACATCTTTGGCATTATGCTAAAACACTAAACTTCTTTATGGCAGGGGGCCATGTCACCTTCTTTTTATTTTTTCTTGTGTCCTTACAAGCATTCAGTTTTCGTTCTAACTACATGTTAGTAGCTACATGCAATGTGCTGTGCAGATAAAGGAGAGTGGACACTGAAGACATAGTTTAATGACAAGTGTTGATGTGATCCGGCTAATTTATATATGGATTCAATCTATATATGAAATACACTTTAAAGGGGGTCTTTGAGAACCTGTATAGTCATCATTGGCTGTGTGTAATAATAAAATGGTCCATGAATGAATTCAACTTATGGCTCTTCATTTTGATACTTTTGCTTTATGTTTTGGCATGTGTTTTTTTCCAATTTATGACCTCCAGTTAATGAATTAGGGCATTGAATCTCAACTTCAAATTAGCATGCAGTTTTACATTTTGTTGAAAGATTAGCACCGATTTTTTGGTTAAGATTTTTGGTTTCTGTAATGACTATTTATTCCTATCTCACTACATCAGAACAGTAAAACATATAAATTAGCAATTAACTATAACACTCTAAAATCCAAAAAATGAGTCCCAAATATACAAACACAGACTTACTTACTTCCTTCACTATCAAAAATCACAACCTAAAAAGAATGAATATACAAAATGCAAAGTTGTTTGACGGACATATTAAAAAGATCCTTTCTTATGGTAAATTGTTACAAATTATTTATAAAACATTTGAATTTTTTATTTCCACCTGCTTTTCATGTGACTTAATTTGGTCACTGGTATCTTTGTTGTGTGCATGAGTGTGGCCTGCCTTTGGGTCTCTAAACTGGTGCCTTTAGTAAAAAAACATTACAACAATCAAGTCTAAGGTGTGACTCTTCCGAGCATTCATCATCCCAGTCCTCCTCTATGGCTCAAAGACCCGAATGCTTTTGCAGACATGTCTCAACAGGCTAGAAACATTGGTGATGCGATGCCTGAAGAAAATTCTCAGAATCTCATTCAAAGACTGCCTACAAAATGAAATGATAAGGATCAGATACCTACAACAACAGGGTATATCGGAGGAAATTCGGAAAAAAAGATTACAGTGGTTGCGACATGTGTGCCGAGAGAGAGTGGTTGGGAGAATATGCTGGTTACTGAAAAATTTCCAGTGAAACTTGTGAAGCTTTTTGTGTATTGTTTAATTAAAAAATTAATGATATTAGAAATAATATAGTACATCTCTCCAATACTGAACCTCTTAAACCCCAGTACTCCATTTTAAACAAATTAGATTCTTTCACCAGGATAGATTTACCTGATTTGTACAAAGCTGTAGCAACCCCTAATGGGAGCAGCCGAAAGAAGAAGATATAAAATCATTTCTCAATTGAGACCCTCCACCTGCGTCCTTAACCCAATGCCAACAAGTTTTTTTAAAGTTTTTTTTTACCTGGGTGTCAGTTGCTTAGAGTTGTATAGAGTGAGAAGTTAAGCAAAATGACACCTTTTATAAATACTATATCGTTATTTGGAACACTTGCATTTCATGTGTGTGCCGTGTCTACAACGACCTATGTAAAAACATCGTTAAAACAGAAACGTTTTTCATGTTTTAGTGATAATTGACAAAATGTAGACATGAAGTGTATAATGTGTGAAGCCTGAATTCCAAATATTAAAAGAAACACTTTCACAAAAGGTACAAATATAACAGAACAAATGCGCTTCCATTCAAAAATATAACTGCAAAAAAAGAACCCGCGTTAGGGTGCGAGATTGACACGCATTTGCTATGACAGCTTCGATGGCGCAACGGTATCAACTGTTGACTGGTATTCAAAGCTTCATGGGTTTGATCCAAGACGAGTCTGTTTTGAGAAGTGAGCTGCTCATATTCTTACAATTTTAGAATAAAAACATACATTTGATTCCAGTCTACAACATGCTGGCGGTGATCAACGCACATGTACGCACAGGAAAGTAAACTGAGTCAGTGTCACCCCGCCCCGCCCCTCCTGATCTGACTCTAAGTAACAGCGCCAGCATAAATTCACACCCGATCTGACGCTGTTCGTTTTCAAATAATATTGCAGTAGTGTGATGATGTTTTCACATATATTATCTCTTTCTTTCAGGTGTGTAATAGAAACCACAATATAGAGAGAAGTATGTACATTGTAACAGGTACACATGTTGTAAATGTAGGAAGGACGATCCTTGCCTGTGTGAACTGTTAAAATTTGAATCTGATGATTGCATATACCAGTGAACTTACTTCTCTGTACTATTCTTTCCTCTGCATGTCCTGGAGTACAAAAGAAACAGCATACAGCAACATGTGGGGACTGGCAAGATCGGGGGAAAAAAAACACATGGTCACTGATTACAAACCGATGTTATGTGAATGAATATGAATAATGTTGCATCCGTGTCGCAAAGTTTTCCGAAATGTACTATACAGGTCATAAAACGAATAATTCCAAATATTATATATACCTATGTCTTAATTTTTTTTTTTTGACATCATAGACCTTAAGGTGCATACTAATTCAGTGTGACCAGGACCACTCAATAAAACTGAAAAAAAAAAATCAAGTGACAGTGAGATACGAAGAAGGCAGATTTGCCAGCATCTGTGTGTCAACGTTTATCCCTCCAGATAAGAGAATGTCCAGTTCCATTGTCTCAAAACACCACTCACATCTCCGGTTATTCCCAGTTTCAAATAAAAACTAACAGCGCCAGATCCCTGGGGTGGGGGGGGGGGGGGCCGGGGGGGGGTGGGTGGTAGTATGTATCATGATTGTGATTTAGAGAGAATAAAAGTAAAAAAAAAAGGTAACTAAGCCCTATAAATTTGTACACCGTGTGTTACAGACACAAACCAAGTGTATGTGTGTACTGTATAATATTAACATTAAGAGCAGCTCACTACTGAAAATGGCAAATATAGGAGACAGTGAGGATCAAACCAGTGGCCCCTTGATTACAATTCAGCAAACCTTATCACTACACCACAGAAGCTGTTGTCTTTTCCTTGAACCTTTTGTGAAAGTGTTTATTTGATCTTTGGACTTCAGGCTTCATACATTATACAGTTTATGCCTACATTTTGTCATTTGCTACTAAAATATGAAAAAACATTTTTGTTTCAAAAATGTGTTTACACAGATTATTGTAGAAACAGAACACACATGAAATGCGTATGTTTCAAATAACGATCAATTATTTCCATTCTAAAACTCCACTTCACTCCCAGATAATCAATCAAGGCATGAGCTGGGAAAAGTTTGTGCACGTTCTAAGTTGGTGGGGGGATGGAATAGCCGGCTGCTTGTCTTTATTGGCACATTTAGAGGACAAAAGACGCTGGCGGAGAGGTGCAAACGGATTTAAGTTGGGCCGGATCTACGAGTTTTTTCATAGGCTCTGGTAATTCTAGTGTTAAAATACTGCTTATGGTTTACATAGCCTTAAATAATCTCTCTCCATCTTATATTTCGGGATGTCTTACACCTTACACTCCAAGAGTTAAACTTAAAAGAAGTGGTGAGGCGGCTTTCTGTTGTTATGCACCTAAAATATGGAATGGTTTACCAATAGGAATTAGCCAGGCTAATACAGTGCAGCACTTTAAAAAACTGCTGAAAACACATTAGCTTAACATGGCTTTCTCATAGCTTCATCTTAGTTTAATCCTGATGCTCTATATATTCAATTAATTATCATTATTATTCATGGTATTCATATTCAAAATCCATACTAACCCCTACTTTCTCTTCTGCTCTTTTTCCGGTTTTCTGTGGTGGCGATCTGCGCCACCACCACCTGATCAAAGCACCATGATGTCCTTATATTGATGGATTAAAGGCCAGAAGTCCACATGACCACAAGTTCTTCCATGAGAACCCTGAATACAATGAGAACTGATTGAAGTCATTTATGTTAGGTAGAATGCCTAAGAGGGGACTGGGCAGTCTCATGGCCTGGAACCCCTGCAGATTTTTTTTTTTTTTTCTCCAGCCATCTGGAGTTTTTTTTCTTTTTTCTGTCCTCCCTAGCCATCAGACTTTACTTTTATTCTGTGTTAATTAGTGTTCCCTTAATTTAATTCTTATTTGTTTTGTCTTTTTTCTCTTTCTTCATCATGTAAAGCACTTTGAGCTGCATTATTTATATGAAAATGTGCTATATAAATAAATGTTGTTGTTGTTGTTCCAGCACATTGCCGCACTCACCACACAACAAACCACCCCCAGTACCACACTGAACAGTGTGAGGTTTTTTACAGTGGCTGGAGTGCCAATCCTGCCACCAACCCCCAAATTTTCCCCACAAGTTGGAGGATCTGCTTGCAAAATGGACAAAAGTTAGTTTATGTCTTTCACTTGATAATACTGGCTACTATTCTCTTAATTAATTCTCTTAAGCAATATATATAAAAAAGGGAAAGACTGCTTTAATCGTCTCATGTTTTCATTTTCCTTCCAGTACGGCTATTGTAGTGATTGAACTGGAACATGCTTTTCTTAAACTACTGCCTGAATATTAACAGGGCTAACCTTGCAAATAGTGGAGTACAAGAGCAAGAGTTTATAGATATAATCAGTGACTGTTTTTTAACACAGGACATTAACATGGGGGAAGCCTGTCTAGGGTTTAATATTTTGCAATAACCAGGATAGAATTAAGGTTGTAGAGGTGATTGAACCACCAGGGTCAAGTGATCATAATATAGTACAATTCTTAGTGTTTTGGAAGAGTGCAGATGCAAGGAGTAAAGTGTTTAAGTTTAACTTTGGCAGGGCAAATTTTGAGCAGTTGCGGCAAAGTCTTAAAGAGATAAACAGGGATATGTTTTTAAGTGTGGAGACAGTCAATGAGGAGTAGAACAGGTTTAAAAAACATTTTTCACATAATGCAGGACAGGTACATCACAAACCTAGAAAAAGTAGGAAAACTACTGTAATAAGTATATAAGTTTAATATGTTACTGTGCTCTGTACAAAAAATATTTTATAAATCCACTCACATGTACAGCTAACACAAGGCAAGATTTAGCACACAGGGGCTCATCATTTAGAACTGCTAGGCAAGCATTAGAAGACAAGAAAGGGACAACTGCGAAATGAACATTGTACTATTTGTGTGTGTCAGCATGACATTGGGTCTTCTTTTCCTTGTTTGGAATGGCATGATTTACCTAAATGGGGGCCTGCACATGGAGAAAGGGTATAAAGTCTTGTCACATTGCCGTTGAAGCCGACGGACAAATGGGAGATACTGTCATCTGATCCGGAAAATCCTTCCAGTGCAGCGATGAAAATGGCAGACTCTATACACACTACCTGAATGGTCTTGTCATGGCTTCCTCATCTGTTATGCCACATAAACCGTTATTAAAGAAAGTTAGGTTATTTCTCCTACGTGATTTTTTACTGCCGTATCGCTAAGGGAGGGGTATTGCCTTTTAATATCAAGTCTATAAAGTTTCGGGTTATGTAACATGCCACAATTACAAAAGAACTTACTCCAACAAGGGATAGAACTATGCAGTGGGTAAGTAAGGAAGTAAAAAAGATACTGCAAAATACAATTGTATAGTATAGGCATATGAGAGCATGAGGGCAACCATTAAAAAGGATAATAGGGAAGCAAAAAGGCAGTTAGAGAGGAATATTGCAAAACAGATAAGGCAAAAGATGAACAGAAGAGATTCTTTCAGTATTTTAGTAGAAAAAGAACAGTGAAGGAGGAGCTGAAGTGCATGACAAAATAGTAAACAGAATTAAAATGTACAGAAAGTGAAATAGCAGATGTTCTAAAGTTGCTTTTTCTGATTTGTTCACACGTGAGGAAGTGGATAATATTGTTATTATTAATAAGGGAGTTGAAAATTTTAGAGAGAGAAGTACTGCTCAGACTGAATAGGTTTAAATCAAACTGATCAATCAAAATTTTACCCCTCAAGTGCTTAAAGAAGTTAGTGACTAAATACGAGGAGCGTTCCAATACAAACAGGAATTTATGAGCTACATTTTATTTATTGAATACAATGAAACGATTTACACACTATTTTTCTATGTAGTCTCTGGCCACTGCAATACACTTGTGCCAGCGCTCAGGAAGCTTCTTAATCACAGACGAACAGAAGTCTTTTGACTGCATATTGACCTATTCTTGCAACCTGTCAGTAAACTCCTCATTCGACTTGAATTTCTTACCTCCTAAAAATTCCTTAAGTGGACAGAAGAGATGATAGTCCCTCTCTGAATGTCTTGCACCAATCATACATTCTAGACTTAGAGTGACACTCATCCTCAAACTGATTTTAAGTCTCTAATAAATCTGCGATGGAATGACTCCTTCATTTGTCAAAAATGTAATAATTTCCCGCACAACACTATTGTGTACCTTCTGCTCCGACATGTTGATTACAACTGACAGGAAGGGGAGAAAGAGCAGCTAGCACTACTAATGACAACTTCAAACATGCATGTATTTGTCCAATGAGTCACGTCTACCCTGCACTCTTTATAAGAACAGAGCATGAAAATTCCTGTTTGTAATTTTACACCCCTCATATAAAAACCTTGGATGCATATTTTTTGGAAAATGGCAAATATTACCCCATTATAAAAAAAGGGTGATCTGGCAGATCCAAGTAGCTATAGGCAAGTAAGCTTAACATGCATCACAGGTAAATGAAAGGGAGAAATTATTAAGGACTAGCAAAATACCCACGCTTTGCAGCGGAGAAGTAGTGTGTTAAAGAATTTATGAAAAAGAAAAGGAAACATTTTAAAAATAACGTAACATGATTGTCAATGTAATTGTTTTGTCACTGTTATGAGTGTTGCTGTCATCAAGGATTTGATTATCATTATTTCTTTCAATCAGGTTCATATTTGGAGGACGTGTTGCGTTCAAGTTACATTCAGTGTTTGTCAACCGTTGTAAAGATAACAGGTTTCATTCATTGAATTGTTCAATACCCAAATCGGTACTCTTGAATCTAAGATGTTTAACAGGCATTCCCGGTATTAACTTGTGGATTTGCCTGTGAGTATTTCGCGGCAGCGTCTCTATTAACTTGTGGATTTGCCTGTGAGTATTTAGCGACAGCGTGTCTATTAACTTGTGGATTTTTCTGTGAATATTTGGCGGCAGCGTCACGAAGTTGTTTCCGTCTAGCTGCATCAGAAAATGTACCACGACGTCTGACACGCCTCCTTTTTACTGTTTTCTCACAGCTTGAATTGCTGCTGTCATAATCGGTTTGAGTTTCATGGTTTGTTTCAATTACGTTAGTATTTGCAGGACTTGTGTTGAAGTGACATTCGGCATCTGTCAAGCGTTGTAAGCATACAACCGGTTTCATCGATAACTTCGCATCCAGCTTTTGAGAGTTGAAACATTCATAAACATCAAAGTGTCCACTACTCAGATCGTCACCTGTGAATCTACGATGATTAAGAAGCATTGGCGGTTCTCCAAAGGTGTAAAATATTTGGCCATTTCGGTACACTTGAAAGCGACAATTGAACAATTCAGCGGCAGCCATCAACTCACATGCAGAAGCATAGGTGAAGGGCTTAAGCATTTCACTCTTATAGTGCTCCTGTGTAGTATAATTATCTCCTATACCGTCATCAGTCCTCACCTTGAACCTGTCCCAGTCAATCACTACATAAGACATAATGTTCCTCCGGATATCAAGAGTGAGCGTGATATGGCCTTGCAATATGTAACACAGAGAATGGAAAAGGCAGGCACCATCTCTGGGCATGGAAACCTCTCGGTAAGTGACAGTCTTTGATCGATGGTGATCACCTCAATAGACATGTTAATGGGGGTACTGTTGGAACGGTAGAGGAAATGGGTACCTGAACAGTAAACTAAGTCTAAAATACCTGCACAATAACTATAATCGTAATAAACGAACAATAAAACAGCGGAGAAGCCGTGGAATAAATAAAAAGGCTGCAGTTATCAGCAGGGAGACATGAATACCGTGGCGAAGCAAGGAAGGGAATGAAGAGACCGGAGCGACGGACGGCCTTATATGGGCAGGCAGCCAATTACGTGGGAGGTGTGGAGATGGGTTACGCAATATAGGCAGGCAGCCAACTATGTGGAAGGTGTGGGGATGGGGGATGCAACGCCTCCTCACAAGGTGACCAAACTGCAGGCTATGGACGTATATATGTACGTAAGTAGGATTCAGCTATGATTCATTGATGAGTGAGTCAGTGAGGGCTTTGCCTTTTATTAGTATAGATGAGCAACACATGGCAAGAGCAGGAGTTTTACTGAACAGTCATCATGGGTTCTGTGAGGGGTGTCGTGTTTTACTAACATGCTGGAATTCTATGAGGAAGCAACAAAAGAATACCGTCAATGTGGTGTATACAATATTATTTATCTTGACTTTTGGAACTCATTTGTTAAGGTCCCAAATAAGAGGTTTGGCATTAAACTGAAAGAGTCGGGAGTTCAGTGTGTAGTGTGTAGATGGGTGCAGAATTTGCTAAAAGTATTACACGTGGAGTAAAAATGCTAGATTTGAATACAGAAAGGGAGTTCTGAAAATTGAAAGTACATCTTATAAGAAGGATTTAGGAGTCGTAGTGGACTCATCACTGTGATATCAACTACCAGGCACTGTTCAGAAGCCATTAAGAAGGCTAAGATAATGTTATGTTATATACAGTAGCACAATGTGCAGAGTACAAGTCAAAGGAAACTTTGCTGAAGCTTTGTAATGCACTGTTAAGACCTCGTCTGGAGTGCTGTGTACAGTTTTGTCTCCAGGCTAAGAAAAAGACATAGAAGCGCTAGAAAAGGTCCAGGTAATGTTGTAGACAATAAGACCTTAAGGACCTTCAGAATTCAACTTTGATGTTATTTTAGAGGAATAAAGTGTATAACAGTGGTGAGCTTTGTTGGGCCTGTTCTCGTCTAAGTTTTCCGAATGATTTAAAAGTCTATATTTTATGTGCATGCTTCTATTTGTGTTTCCATGCTGGACTTTGTAATTGTGTGTACAATATTTCTTTTGTGTGTGTCATCATTTTGGTTGTGTGCTGCCCATTTTGTATTTTGTTGTTTCAATGGGTTTTAAATTTGTATTTGTGATTTTGTCAATTTGCTTTGGTGTTTCTTCATGTAATATTGCATTTTGATATATTGTGTTTTTTGATCTGAATTTATATTTTCATTTTATGGTTTTATCTTATTTGTTTTATGCTAAATGTGTTTGCATTTTCAATTTGTGTTTATGACATCTGATTTGTGTTTTTTCAGCTTCTGTCGAATCCAAATTGTCGTGGTTTTACCTGAAAAGGAGGCTATTAGGAGTCATAGGATAGGCAAACAGAGTATATAGCTTTATTGCAATAAAACGATAACATGGACTCAACCCAATTTGGCCAAATCGAGTCGAGCCCCGAACAGTTAAAAATTACAGTTTATGTTATCATTTCTTATCACTCTGACCTTGCTCAAAACAGCTCATTCGCTGTTCCATTCTGACACCTTTTTCTGTAGCTGGCCTGTCACATTCTTTCATAATAACCACTATTATTTTTATCCTTTGTTATTGGTCTGCTTCGCTTATTTTCTAGTCGGTCTTGAGCTTACAGACATTCCCCCTTTTTCCACCTTTGGGCTGTCTTATCACTTGCCTTCCTTGGTCTTCAAGCTAGTTTATATTGGTGGCAGGAGCTAAGCTTTAATTAAAAAAGAAATATGGCATGTGCCTTTATTTAACCATTCATTTAGCAGGCCTGACTTGCATTAATATTTACACTAAAGTTAATGCTTATATATTTTTCTATATTTATTTATTTATGCTAATACATGAATATACTAATTTTATTTTCCATACTTGCAAAGTTGTATTTGCATGTGCCGTACATAGGGCTCGTGTGCTATTAAGGATTGGTGTCTTTATTCTCCTAATCTTGACTAAACAAGGTCAGATTCCTTAACACAATGAAACAGAAAAATGGAGGACAAAATGTTTTTGCTAAAGATGTCTGATAAGACAGCTGAACTTTTAAAAAGAAGTCAAACTCTGTTAAAAGCTGTGCTTGGGCACCATGTTACTAAGCACCAGAAATTTCTAAGCCTCCAGGCTAACAATGACTAAAACATTTAAAATTGCTACATTCTGGATGACTCATTTTGGTTTTGCTCTTGAGGAGAGCTCTTCGTAGCACAGCATCTAATATGGGAATGGGAATGGAATGCAAGCATGCTGTGTGGCACAAATTGCACTTTCTAGTTTCCTATGCTGGATGTGAAATAAACTGGGATCCAGCTGGGACTTTGACAAAAAGGTAGAAAATTAAAAAATGAACATTTGAGCCTGCCATTTTTTGATACATTAGAATTAAACACAAGATAAAATCATAGTCTGTTACAACCCTGGATACATTAAGTTAAATGTTGCAGAGATGGACAAACACAGAAACTGCAACTGCCTTGCTAGATAAACAACAAAACAGAAACAAAACACATTCAGCACACAGTGTAATACAGCTGGTTTAGCAGGACATTAGACAGTTGCAGTTCAATCTTCTTTACCTTTTTTGTTTGTTTTTCTCAAAACCGCCTTTCTTTCTACTTTTTCCAAACAAGAACACCAGAAAGACAGATGTGAATACTACCTGAATTTACTATAGTGGTTTTGAATATTACACATTTGTTTGGGACATTCAAAATGAGAAAAATAACATTTCTGTCTAAAATTCTTCTTTATGTCTCCATTTGTCACAAAATAGCACTTAATAATCAGTCTGTATTTCAGTTCTAGAGGAATTAGAGTATTTGTTCTGATGAAAATGAATATATTGTCAAAATAAAGATGTAAGAGGGAGACTTGGGGGGGGGGGGGGGGGGGAAATAGCAGGCGAATGTAAGGGAGATACCTCTTCACATAGTGAGCCTTTTTATCATTAACATGGATATATGCAGGGTTTTACTTTGCATGGGTGAAACCACCTGTGTTTGCTTGAGAACATAACACCAGCTGATTCTTTCCTTGAAATTGATAGTAGCCCATGCATGTGGAGTATCTGTACAACTTGTATAAATGCACACATAGATGATAGACAGATACCATGTTACTTATAAAATAGTTGATTATATCATTTATGAGTTTTGGACTGTTTTCTAGTGGATCCATGGGTGGGTTATGTTATTTGTTATGAAATTATATATACACCGCTATATAAGCTGTGAACTAGAAGTCATGTACTGAGTTTCTGTATAGCTTAGTCTTTATATTTACTTTCTGTTTCCATTCTAAACCTGTTATATATTATACTTTCAGTGTGAAGAATTGGAATTATCAGGACCTTCAGATCCCAGAACTAGTCAGTCTTTTGACCAGCACTTTGAAGAACCACTATTTTTTGTTATTTTTATTTTGCATTTTTAGTTTTAGAATGGACTCTTTATTGCATATACTGCATTTTATATACTGTACTTTAGGAAGCACTTTGTTTCAGCCATATTTTGGTTCTGTTTTCAGTATTCATTTATTATAATAACAGTATTTTGTATGAAATAATTTGAGATGATTGAGATTTGTTTGGGGCGCACAAGTAGGTTTTCTGATTTATATAATTTTTTTCTTTATATGGTGTGACATATCTGGCAATGGTTTGACTTGGGGCATTAAGTAGTCATACTGAGAAAAAAACAGAGTGAGTGAGTGTGACACAGACAAGATGTTACAAAAATAGTTCTTTATTTAAAAAAAAAGTGATATAAAAATCCTGCGGTGGGTTGGCACCCTGCCCAGGATTGGTTCCTGCCCTGTGTTGGCTGGGATTGGCTCCAGCAGACCCCCGTGACCCTGTGTTCGGATTCAGCAGGTTGGAAAATGGATGGATGGATGGATGGATAGTGATATAAAAATAAGAAGTGTGTCAAATTTGTTTTCATATTGAGCATGGTGAGAGAGAAAGACTCACATCCATAAGTCCAATCATTTCCAGCTTATGTGTTAAATGACACAAAAAAAAAATTATTTTTTTACAAAAAGTAGAATTGAGTTAAGAACAAGTCGACCCCCACCCCTGAGAGAGAGAGCAAGGCAAATGGTGTAAAATTTAAGGCTCGTAACCATACCTAATTTAAAAAGTTTGATACGCCAATACAGATGAATGCAGAAGACAAAGAAATCCAGAAATAATTGCTTTCTCTGTGCTTTAAGAGCTTATTTTAAAATATCACTCATTAGACCCTGCCATGTTTGAAAAAAGACTGTACAGATCCTCGTAACTGAGTATTTGATTTTTTCCAGTTTCAAATAGTATAAAACATTGGTTTCCCACTGACTTAAAAGAGGAGAGTTTGGGTTCTTCCAGTTTAGCAGAATAAGTCTGCGTGCCAAAAGTGTAGTGAATGCAATCACAGTTTGTTTGTCTTTCTCCACTTTAAACCCATCTGGAAGAACTCCAACCACAGCTGTTAGTAGATTAGGAGGGATTGTGAGACCAAGGCTGCCTGAAAGGTAGTTAAAAATTTTGGTCCAGAATGATGTTAATTTGGTGCAGGCCCAGAACATGTGACCCAGTGAGGCTGGGACTTGATTGCAGTGTTCACAGGTTGGCTCATGCCCTGGAAAAATTTTGGAGAGTTTTAGACGAGACCGATGTGCTCAATATATAATTTTAAGTTGTATAATTGTATGCTTTGCGCATATGGAGCTCGAGTGAATTCTCTGCATTGCTACTTTCCACTCTTTTTCTGATATATTAATTGAGAGATCTTTTTCCCAGTGTCCTCCTGGATCTTTGAAAGGGAGGGACTGTAAAATGATTTTATGTATTGCTGAGATGGTGTCTGAGTCCTTGAGATTGAGCAATATTTTTTCCAGCATGGATAAGGGTGCAAGATGAGGAAAATCGGGAATGTTCTGTTTAACAAAGTTCCTAATTTGTAGACAATGAAAGAAATGTGTAGCTGGAATGTTACATTTGGAATGTAATTGTTCATAGGATGCAAAGACGTTGTCTATATAAAGATCTCTAAGCAAGTTAATCCCAAATTTTTTCCAGATATTAAAAACTGCATATGGTCGCGAAGGTTGAAAGAGGTGGTTCTCTTGCAGAGGTGCCACAGATAAAAGCTTCTCCGTCTTAAAATGCTTTCTACATTGGTTCCATATTCTAAGTGAGTGAAGCACAATTGGGTTATTAGTATATTGCCAATAAGTTGTGTTTATTGGGGCACAGAGCAGGGAATATAAAGAAGTACTGCAAGATTTTACTTCTATTGCGAACCAAGCCTGTGTATGTTCTTCTATTTGTGTCCAGGTTTTTATCGCTTGTATATTTGCTGCCCAGTAATAAAACTGAAATTTAGGTAGAGCCATGCCGCCTTCTGCCTTTTGTCTTTGTAGGGTCGCTCTTTGGATACATGGCTGTTTTGAGTTCCAAATAAATTAGGTTATTGTTGAATCTAATTGCTTAAAAAATGATTTATTGATGTATATTGGGATGTTTTGAAATAAAAAAGGAGCTTAGGAAGAATA
>JANRMT010062791.1:68570315-68610917 GCA_026402145.1 Polypterus bichir lapradei
TTATATATAAAGAAATAATCCTTGAGTAGCAATGATGTATTGGTGAGTAGAAAGAATATGTTCTTGAGTTTGGGTTTAAAAACCTCCAGGGGTCTGATAAGTTGTGATCAGTTATAAACTTTGTAATTATCTTTGCAATGTTAGATGTTGTTCCCCCTGTGGTAGAAGTCCTATCTAAGAGTGGATTTAAAACACAATTAAAGTCCCCAGCCATTATAATTTTATGAGTGTTCAGATTGGGAATGGATGCAAATAAATTTTGTATAAATTCCTTATCATCAACATTAGGTGCATAAGCATTTATCAAAATCATTTTACAGTTAGATAAGTCTCCCATGACCATTACATATCTCCCTTCAGGATCCAATACTACATCTGATGCTACAAATGAGACTGTTCTATGTATGAGAATTCCCACACCTCTAGTTTTCTTTGTAAAACTAGAATGGAACATTTGGTCAGTCCAGTCTTTTTACAGCCGGAACTGATCCTTGCTTAGTAAGAGGGTCTCCTGTAAAAATACTATTTTAGTGTTTAGACCTGTTAGGTGGGAGAGTACTTTTTTTCTCTTTAATTCATGATTCAGGCCTTTAACATTCCAGCTCACAAAGTTAACTGTCCCATCATGGAGACATTGAGTTTTTTATATCATTTTATAGTCTTAACTGAAAGTGAGACAGCTTCGGCCTTGATTTTCTATTTCCCCAAGAGCTATTGCCATGCAGCCTATTATTACGTTGGTAGTTATAATTATAAAGATTAAAAGGATAGATTAGGTATAGATCTAGCCTGCTCTCTTTCTCTTCCCCCCTTAACTCCCCACCCTCTCTTTTTGCCTCCCCACGTGAGGCTAAAACCCGGTCCTCTGACATACCCAAAGACAGAGCACGTCCAAAGCAAAGCAGCGGCGTTTTAGGGTAAAAAAATAGAGATATCTGTTAGCAATATAGTCTAAATACTATATGCATAAAATTTAATCATTAACAAACTGTGCACTTAGAATATATATAATCTTCAGCAATCTTAGTGTATTAAGATAATACACCCGGATAATAAACCCAGGGGATGGTGTTAGAAAGTGTTCCAGAATAAGCATAGTAAGTCTTAATGCAATAATAGCAATAACAATAAACCAAGGGTATGATGTTGAACAGTCTCTTTAACGGTAGAGAGAAAATAATTAGATAAAAAAAAAAAAGTAATTAAGGACAAACGTCTATAACTGTAATTAAAACATAAACAGATAGCGCCCGAGTAATAATGAGTGATAATGAGAATATATAATGATAAAAACCTGTATTTTAAACAAATAGATCAGACAGTAGATTATTAATCCTTGCCATATCATTAACAGCCATGACTCACTATTATGTATCAGAATAGTCCCGGGATCGGCTTTCTTAATTCTTTTTCTGCTTATTCCTTGCTAGCGAAGACATAGAATTGACCCTGTAATTCCACTTTCAGTTTGGCAGGATACAAGAGGCTGTATTTGATATTGGCTTGCCGTAACCTCTGTTTAATGTTGTAGAAGGCTGCGCGTTTAGTAGCTGTTGCTGGAGAGAAATCAGGGAAGATACAAATGTGGTTATTTTCATATATAATCTCTTGCTTGTGCCTGAGGAGTGCCATCAGCTCTAGTTTAAATGATAATCTTTCAAAGCGAATAATAAAAGATCTAGGTCTAACGGTATTTAATCTGCGTACACGATAAGCCGCTGCTATCTCAGAATCAGCTTTAAAGTCCTCTCTAATTATTTTAGAAAAAAGTTCAGCTGCGAATTTCACAGGGTTTGGACTTTCTCGATTCTCAGGCAGACCTTCAATTCTGATATTATTCCTTCTGCTTCCATCTTCCAAAGCAGCCAGTCTGTCTCCGAGTTTTTTGCATTCGGAGCTGACAGTTGCTGCTTTTTCTTCAGCACTGGCAGCTATATTTTTGGCTGTTTCAATCCGAGTCGTGAATGTCTCCTTGACTTCCTCCAGTTGATCAGCAAGCGTGCTCAGTTTAACCGAGGTTTCCTGAATGTGCTCTTAAATTTTACCCAGCATATCTTTAAAGACTAGAACTCTAGTCTGTCTCCCTCCTTCCTTTTTAAATAGCCAGAAGGGACTGCTCAGGAGTTTCAGAGTCCCCAAAAACAACATGTGCCAGAAGTCCCAGACTTTTTCCCCCTTCACATTTTCACAGGCTGCTCCAGGGTCCCTCAAGGACTTCCTCCAGACAGATATATCTCAAAATAAAACAAACATCCAGTGCATCCTTTGTTTATCCTAACTCTCTTAGCAGCTCTAGGAGCTAGAAGCAAGAGTATGTGTACCTCCTCCTCACCTCGGTCAAGTACCTCAGGAGCATTTATGATACACCCCTCCACTCGGCGGACTCAACCTCAGTCACAAGCTCTCCTCCCGTACTGCAGACATCCATTCTTTCTTTTTATACACATGGATTCTGTCCACCAATCACATTAATCATCTCATCAAGCTCCTTCCAATCACCTAGACCACTGTCACGTAGTTTACTCTACATGCTGTAACCTGGAAGAAAGACTTTAAAGTCTGTGCTCATGTTTTTGCGCATGTGTACCAACATAGACACTCTAAATCTGGCCACTCTCTGGAAAGTAGCCACTTGTAATTCACTGGCACTCCTATCTCACAATGAAATTTTTTTCCCCTTTTAATTGCAGCACGGCATCTCTAGATGCCTCAAACACCACAGACAAACACTTTCACAATACTGTGTCTTACCAAATATGCTTATAGAATATCCACTAAATATTATCTTTATGATTCAGAATACATCGATTCTGATAATTTACATTGTTGTATCTATTATTTTCAGATTTAATTAATGTTTTCTCTAGAAGACCTTATGGAGGTGCAGAGTAACAGGTAATGAGCAGATTATACAGGTTTGTTATAATGATATAATCAGTAACTATTTTTGAGTAGTTGCAGCTGCTAAACGTATCATGCAGAAGGTGAGATTGTAAGAAGCATTAACTAAAATAGCATCAGTGAAATAACCTAAATACCTGAAAGTGAAAATATGTGAAAGAAAATATTAAAGAAAAAATATTAAAGAAAATGCTAAAGAAGGAATAACAAGCAATACCTATCATAAAGTTAGATCTTCCTAGACTCAGTTACCTATATAGATGAAGAAATTATTTCACAAAATATCATGGCTTCTCATAGACAAAAAACAAACATGAAAAGCTGAATACATCCAAAGGTGACATTTTAACAGAAACTGGGCAAAAAAATCAATATTTTTGTGAGTAGCCAATTTTGACTGTGAAAGAATATTGGTCAATACAGTGTCACACATGTGTGTGCATGGGAGGCAGGGCTCAAATGATTGTAATTACATGCCAGACCAGGGGGTAGCAGTGTTCACTAACACGTTCTCTCTTTCCAACCAAAGGAAAAGCCGCCTGAGTCTAAGGACATCACTTCCAGCTCCAGTCCTAATGACATCACTTCCTCAAACCGTCTGTATAAATGGCATCTTGACTCTGTTATCTCAGTTCTGCTGTGAACTCAAATCTGATTTTTTAATCATGTATCACTTGTTTTCAAGTATACAGGTTGGCTACCCCAAACTTTTTTTCTGTTTTCTCTGTTTTAATTCCACAACAGGAAAGACAATGAATATTTTTGAGATGTACTAAAAGAAGATGATTGTGGATACCATGAATTTGAGCATGAATGCTATTTTTAAGATGGGAAGAAAGTGGAAAACTTGGAGGAAACTCACATAAACACGGAACAAATCAGCTGGGATTCAAGTCTCTGAAACTGCAAAGTTCCAGGACCAACCATGCAACCCCAAGGTAACTGTGATGAGTATCATTTGAAAAATATATATATATATATATATATATATATATATATACTTTTCAGTTTTTGTGTTTTTATGACACTAATGTTCTATTATATTCAGGGCTCATGTTAAGGTTGAAATATAAGGTGAGGAACACTCAACAGTGAATTAATCTTCATTCACTTAAGTGGTGCCTGTTTGCCTGAATAGGAATATTCTTGTTTCAAGGTACTTGGAGAGGGTTGGAGTATATGTTGCAAGGGGTGTTTTATGGAAGTGTTTTATGGAAAGTAGCAATTCAGGAACTTTCAAAATTTTCCTAAATTTTATTTTGGATAAATGAAGTGAGGAGGTTTGGCGCACTGTGTGCATTTTTGGTGTGATGAGATTTTTTATCATTTGAGTTTGACTTACACACCTCTGGCTGCTGAAAATGTTTCTTTTAAATCATATGTAAATAATAAATTATAAATCAATGAATGCAAGCAGTAATATTCTTTTGCAATATAAGTTTGTCTTAACTATATTTTTAAATCAATTTAATAGTACCGTAATAAAAAAAGTATTAATTTCAAAACTGAAAATTTCTGGAATAATTTAAACTTTTGAACAGTAGTGTATATGTAAACAGTACTTACTCTTCTAAAGATATATTTGTATTTGAATAATAGATGAATGCTAAAGTACTAGGGTGTTGTACTGTGTTAACCGTTATGAACAGAACTGTTTTTCACAAGCCAACAGACACACGGACCTACCTGAGAAGTGATAGCTTCCACCCCAAGCATATAAGGTACTACATTATTTTCAGCCAAGCAATACAATAGGGATAAACAACTGCAGGAGCTTAGACAAGATTTCATCAGTCAAGGTTATATCCCCAAAACAACAGACACTCAAATAAGAAGAGCTACTGCCATACCCAGAGACAACCTTCTGGAATATAAAAACAAAGACAACAAGAACCGCATCCCCCTTGTTCTCACCTACAACCCACATCTTGGAACTCTTTGAAAAATTATAAAAGAACTTCAGCCAATGCTAAACAATGACCAAACACTGAAAAATGTATTTCCTGAACCTCCCCTCCTGGCATACAGACAACCACCAAACATTCAGCAACTAATTGTCCGAAGCTCACTAAGTGAACCAACAGAAAATGGCACATCTGCCTGCCTATAGAAAAGATGTAAAACGTGTGCCCACATTTATAATGCAGACCGTATAGTTATACCACACTGCCGACTAGAACATCACATAAAAGGATAATTTTCCTGCAGATCATCTAATGTGGTCTACCTCATTCTCTGCATGAAATGTCCTGACACTGCACTCTGGGAGAAACTGGACAGACACTCTGCCAAAGAATGAATTTACACAGGTTCCACATCAAGTATGGCAACACAGATGTTCTTGTAGCATCTCACTTCAACAGCCATGGACACTGTGAGAGGGGCTTTAAAGTCACAGTGCTTATGGGCAACTTCAGAACACAGCAAGACAGAAAATAATGGGAAGTTAAACTCATGCTAAAATTTAAGACTTTATAACATAGTTTAAATAGAGACAAGAGTTTTATGGCCAGATATGAGGATTGTTTGCATCTCTCGGACTGACATAGACAACCTAACTACAGATCCACATTGTATTCAAAAACTCATCAGAAACTTCAAAAGACTTTTTTGGACAGTTATCATATCCAAAGATCTTGACTATACATTGTTCTTCGCCCTTCCTAAATGAATATTAGCCTGAAGAGGTTGATTCATTTTTTATATTTAAGATGTCTCGCTTAAAGGTTTTCCAATGTTGTATCTGTCCTGGTGTGTATATAAACACAGGGAGCTCCACTTTCTGTATTACATCTTGTCTGAAGAAGGGGCCTCAGTTGCCTCGAAAGCTTGCATATTGTAATCTTTTTAGTTAGCCAATAAAAGGTGTAATTTTGCTTGACTTCTCACTACATGCATGCTAAAGAAAAATGCATTATTGCATTGTTAAGTATCTTTTTTTATTCAGCTGTTTAATTTACCTCATGTATTATATTCCTTCACAAAAATATAAAATAACAATAAAAATTACAAGCAATAGCACTATGACCATTTAAACTTTTCTGTTTTTATATTTGTAGATGCATATTCACATATGTTTTTTCTTCTTTATTTATGTACATAAGTGATTTGGGAGGAAGAATGTTTTAGGAAGTTGAAGTGATGTTCCACAGCTCATAGCACATTTGCACTAAACGATCCCTTTAGTAAATCATACTTGTATACAGTGTTGGGTTGTGAAATAATGCCACCTCAGGCAAAATACACTGCCAAACTCTGTATCCCTGCCCAACCCCAACACACACATACACCCCAAGATTTATCTTTACTAGGCATGAAACAATTCTCTTATGTATACATATTGCAATAGAGACTTCACGATACAGTGCATTCTCTGAACAACAGACAAAAAAGTTTACTTTTAGAAAAAAATCTTAAACAGTAAAAGAAGATTATCTTTAAAAATGCAACACAAAATAGGCACCACAAGTTAAAAGACATGATGCAAATTTATGAGACTTTTCAGAGACTTTGGCGGTTACTGACACATTAATCAGAGTCCAGAAATTAACAACATGTTTACAGTCGTAACCAGAATATGTACAATGTGATATGCATGTGCACCAACCTGTCATTAACACTGAGGGGATTTTCAAGCTGGTGTTGAATAGAGGACACAGACATGGCAAAGCAAAATTAAACAGGGCAGCAACTGTAGAGTTTAAATACACTGCTAGAGTTTGATTTAATTCAAAGTGTAAGCAACTCTTAAATGGGCTTACATTAAATCTTGCATTAAAACATCCTCAAATTCTATCTTCTGTTGTTCAGCACCATCAATGAGTTGATGATTATACTCTTCACATTCACTGCTTCTCCTGCCACGCTAAAAAAGTTCTCCAAAGCTAGAAAAACTAACACTGTGCCTTCATTGGATAATAATATTACATTATTTGTCTATATTAGCAATGATAGGTTTAAAGAGGAATCATGGGTAAATATTAGAGATAATCATTATACTTCAATTTAATAAAATGTTGAATGATATTATGCTCATCAGTTCAGTTCATAATTTACATGGTTATAGTTTATGGGTCAACAAAGTAAAAAAAAAGTATAATTGCACTATTACCATTTTTGTAAGCCACCTTGCTGGCTGGCAGGTTAAATATCAACCCACTGAGCAACCAAACTATATGTATTGCCATGATATTTTGATGTAATTTCTTCACTTGTGACATAAATTCAATTCTTTGTACGTAAATTAAAAAACAAAAAACTTCCTACGTGTTTTCTGAAATGTCATAACTCAAACCTCAAACGCACACATTCAGTAGTGATGATTCCACTGAAAACATTTTTGAGTACTGCCCGTTCTGTGCTGAGCAACTTGCAAATTTGAAAGCCTCCTGGGCTGTAAAGAATTTGAAGCCAGCAGATAACTGCTATTCGTGTTTATAAGGTCACATCTGTCTGATTAATTTTTTTTTTGTAATTTTACAGATTCGAAATAGATATCACGAAAGTGAACAACAATACAATGAACTGGCAAATAGTGTCGAAATGTACATGTGCTGTTTCAATTCTTGGACACTCACAGTGTGTTGGGATGTTGCAAACTATGTTGTGTCAAATTTGAAACTTTTAAAATTACAGTATTTCTCACCATCTTTAAAAGTACTGTATGCCAAATTTCCCCCTAAGGCGATCACATTTTTGCTTCAAGCCCTGCCTGTATATCATCCTTGTATTCTATCCTCCAGTAACTAGAGTAACCTCCTCAGAACAGACTTGAGCATGGGAAATAAATGTATTATTGTTATTATTAACATATATCCAATAATTATGACCTAGGTACTGAAAGTGATGTTCCTATTGTAGCTTGTTAAAGAGTCAACTGTAACACTTTTATGACTTCTTGATATCAAGGCATGGAAAGTGGAACTTAAGTTATAAATAATTCACCTGGTTTCCTTAAAGAATGTTGTGCTAGAGAAGCTGGAAATTAGTTATCTAGTTGGGTTTACACATTAAAGGTGTACACTTTGAACTTCATACATATCAGATGTGTTCAAACGTTATGCAAAATCACTGAAAAAGCACATACTCTTCTAATATACAGTATACAGCACATTATCCAGTTTTATGTAAAATGAATAGCTTTTTTAATGAAATATTAAGATGAACTTTATGCAAAATACTGTATGTTATGAATTGCATGATTTTTATTCTTTAAGCACATTCCCAATCCCACATACTATTAGCATTGTATACTCAGATAAAATAATTAAATATGAAGTATGTCAGATTTATGAGAATGAGCATTGTATATAGCAAAGGATTCACCCTTGACCTACAAGGATCAAGGGACTCACTTCTCAAGGGTGAACAGACAGTGTTATGTTGGCATGAATTGTGTAAACAGGTAATTCAGATCCTTAAAATTACGATAAACATCGTCTGTAACTGCTGTGTCAGTTGATGCAGCTGTGAATAAAGCATTAATTATGAATTAAATACATCTAGTAGTGGAAGATAGTGTGGTTTCACATTTAAGGCACATTCTCTATACCCAGAACAGAGGATTTAAATTGAAATTACACAGACTTGGGAGGAAATCTATTACGAATGCTTTTCATAATGCAGACTATACTTGATTGTTTTATTCCCAAATTTATCATAATTTGACATGGAAGAAAAATATGAAGTAAAAAATAAGTAAATAGTAATTCTACCCTTAGAAAGGAAAAGAGACCACCAAAATCTTCCAGATGCCACTAGAGAATTAAGTCATCTGCCAAAATTTCCCAAAGTGTCTGCAGGGATTGTTGCACTTATCTCATTAGTTACTTGTCTCTCCAAATATTGTACTTTTAATACTTGTATTATTATTATTATTATTATTATTATTATTTTATTATTAGGTAATCCTATTATCTGTTATTGCTGATACACCCTGTAGAAGAATATGATAATAACCAGTGAATCATGTCACCTTTCAGGACTTGTGATGATGATGATGATCTTACTGTAAAGCCAAAGGTGATGCATGCAGAGATTTGCAGGGTTGCAAAAATAAGAGTTTCACCTCAACAAAAGAAGTTGTTGGAGCAGTTGAGGGTTGGTTGCTAGAAAAGTGTAATATTTTGTCCACACCTTGAGATAAACACTTGTAATCAAAGTGGCGTCACTACCTCTTTCAATGGAGATGTCCGGGAAATTGATGCATTGGTTCATTTCTCTTTCCATAGTGGATTGCAGGGAATATTGAGCTGATGTGGCTGTGGAATTCATTAAGCTGGTGACTTTTTAATATGACGACTGTGTCATCGACATAGCATATCCAGTTTAGGTGTGAACTGAGTTAGAACCCTGCTTTCAAATTGCTGCATAAACAGTTCAGCTAAGAGTCCTGATAATGGAGATCCCATTGGCATGCCTTCTTTCTGTCTGTAGTATTTTCCATTAAAATGGAAGTGAGTTTTCTGGCAAAGTGATATTAAATGCATTATGCCCTTCATGGCCAGCTTTGTTTCTGCCATTATGGTGGGGTCATTTAGTTTTGTTTGTAAAATTTCTGTGGCCAGATGAATTAAAATCATGGTATACAGCGATACAACATCAAACAAGACCATGATTTCATCATCAGTAATGGATACATTCTTCAATTGCTGCAATGCCATCTCAGTGCCATTAACAGAATATTCCGAATCATATGTTAAATGAGCATTTGAAAATGTCTTTAGATAGGTTTTATGTTGACCCACCTGTTAGACCGACCATAGGTGTGAATTTTAAAGGGGTTTTATGGATTTTTGGGATGCTATAGAATTCTGGGCAGTTTGCATCACTGGATTTCATTTTATAAAGCTGATTCATAGTGGTGTTAATTCTGTTCAAGGTGGTTTTTGCTGGGTCCCTGGCTAGACATCGCATAAATGGAATTGTATTAAGACATGACCTCATTGCAATACAAAAGAAATGTAAAAGAATGAAAGACGATATCTCTTTCATCTGTTCACATGAATTAGCTACCCCAAGACATTTATCAAACAATGTTTACATAGGAGATGCCACAGACTTCAGCAAACAACCAACGCCAACCTGACCCTCCATTCCACCTCGCATAGCCTTCCTTATCATTGTGGTGTATCAAACTTTCCAGATCAGGCATCAAAATAGTGTATAAACCTGCAAACACTCTGTGGACAGTCCTTTTTACTGCCAAAAGCAGGAAATTGTCAGCAGGGAACATCACAATGCTGTCAGAAGGAAGGATCCACGGTCTCTGGTATTATGCACATACAAGTTCAAATGGACACACATTTAACTGGGATATGATGTAAGTAATAATTCAGGGCTAATACTAAAAGTTGCCGGCACGGTGATGCAGTGGTAGCTCTGCTGCCTTGCAGTAAGGAGACCTGGGTCCGCTTCCCGGGTCCTCCCTGCATGGAGTTTGCATGTTCTCCATGTGTCTGCGTGGGCTTGCTCTGGGTGCTCCGGTTTCCTCCCACAGTCCAAAGATATGCCAGTTAGGTGCACTGGCAATCCTAAATAGTCCCTAGTGTGTGCTTGGTGTGTGGGTATGTGTTTGCCCTATGGTGCGCTGGCGCCCTGCCTGGGGATTTGTTACTGCCTTGTGCCCTGTGCTGGCTGGGATTGGCTCCAGCAGACCCCCGTGACCAGAGGTGGTAAAGTAGCCAAAAATTGTACTCAAGTAAGAGTAGCATTACTTCAAAATAATATTACTCAAGTAGAAGTAAAAAGTAGTCATCCAAAAAATTACTCAAGTAAGAGTAAAAAAGTATTTGGTGAAAAGGCTACTCAAGTACTGAGTAACTGTTTGAACATAATAAATGATTTATTTTTTAGAAATGTTGTAATAAGACAGACACAAATATAAAATAATGTGCAAATTCTGCTATTTCCAAATAATAAAATTAAAAAGTGATTAAAAATAAATAACATCTTTACAAAATAAAGATGCACAAATAACACAAAGTTCCAAATCTCAGTTTTTCACAACAAAGCTTTTGAAGCCAATACTTACAGTGGCAAGATATACTGAACACTGACAGTATAATACTGTATATTCACTTTGTGGTGTGGTGGGTCTGTGGCTTCAAAAAAAAAAAAAAAAGGCCAGAGTTCAAATCCATAAAGCCGTCACTCTCTGTGGGCGCAACTGCACGACCACTGGGAATTAATGAGGTAATCAGAGCGAGTCGCACCTGCACGTGCGGGTGCGATCGTTCTCAATTGCTTCATTGGCTTCCTGTGGCGTTTGATTGAGGCCTATGGAGACGGGAGTGTATATATACGGGTCAGCACAAAAAAAAAAGAAGGGGGAATCAAAGAAAAGGAGACAAGAGCCAAGACGGAGGTCGGCCGAAAGGAGCACGTGGCTGCTGAGTCTCCGCCGGTTACGCGAGCAATGTGTGAGCCAGGAGAATGAGAAGGAGGAGTTAGTCTGCATTTTAACCTCGGATTTTTAATGGATTTATTTATTGATTTTTTTTATCCCCACCTTTCACGATGATTTTTATGAATTTATACATGTACTGTTTTTTAAGAACACTGCACCATTGACACTTTTGTTGATTTTACTTTTGTTTTGACTGGTTTTTAATAACAGCACTTAAGCACTTTTTCCACCATCCTCTGGCCTCATCAGTGAATTATCCTCATATGTCAGCTCATCTCGGTCATAACTATCGACGGTGTGGGTTCAGCAGACTCCCATGTGGGAAGAGGGAGTCTGTAGGGGACCGGCATCATCACACACTTACCCTCCAAATAGCACAGCTGATAGAAAATAACATTAGAACAAGGCAGCTTGTGCATGTACAAGAAGTCTCACTTTACCTTGACTGTCTGTGCATGTTTGGTTAAAGCTCAGAGAAGTGATGGCTAAGCTGCTCAAGGTTCTTGTAGTGAAGCTGTGACCATTTAGCAGTGAACATGAGCCCCGCATAACTAAAAAGTCTCTCGCAGGCTGCAGATGCAGGAAGTTTGTGTGTGGTCACGTGACTGCATGGCTACGTCTGATTAGTGAAAAAGAGTCATGTTGTGATTGTTGTTTCTACGTCTGATTGGTGAAACAGTCATGCAGTAGATCCACTGGCAACTTCTCTCTGGCAAAAATACAGTGTAATGGAAAAAAGTAACGATTCGATTGTTGCCCAATGTAGCGGATTAAGAGTTGTGTTTCTTCTTCACAAATGTACTCAAGTAAAAGTAAAAAGTATGGTGCAGTAAAACTACTCTTAGAAGTACAATTTTTTTTAAAAGTTACTCAAGTAAATGTAACGGAGTAAATGTAACTCGTTACTACCCACCTCTGTCCGTGATCCTGTGTTACAATACAGCGGATTGGATAATGACTGACTAATACTAAAAGTTCCAGAGAGCTTGCTAAATCATGGCGATTTAACAAAAACGCCATTAACAGACACTTGAACATGAACTCAGCATATACAGACTTAAAAAGAAGATCATTCACATAATCAATAAGACTTTATGACCAACATCCTCTGAATCCCACCTTGTTAACCAATCCCCTATTTACACCCACCTACCCCCTTTCCTCATTTGCTATATATTGCCTTTGATTTCTGTATGTCTAATCATTTTCCTCTGATAATGACTCCTGGTAGGGGTGGAAAGCTTAGGAATAAAAAACTATTTTAACGTATGTGATTTATGTTCTCCCTTTTGTGGATTTCTAGCTACAAATATGCCACAGACCTTTGCTTCTATATATATATACATACTGTACAATTTGCAATTGATTGTAGAAGATTATTGTATATTAACTAAAGTCCATATCATTTTTCTCATGTGCAGTATCTGTCTACTCTGTCAGAATTAAGATGGAGGCATTGTGACATATGTAGCTATATAGAACAGCTGTAAGTGGGAGGAACCCACTGATTTGTTTTTATAATGAATGGAAAAATGTAATACATATTTTACACACATATATATATATATATACTGTATATATATATTAATACAGATATAAAATTTCAGTGAGTTAACTTCAGACAGTATGCTTGAAAATAATTATTAAAGAACATGAAGTTTTCTTTTTGCATTGCAGTCTCATTATACTGAAAAACTTACAAATATTAGTCACTACAAAATGTTGCATGCTGATAATTTATATAACATAAAAATAGTACATATGCATGGATAATCCTCAATTTGTATCATACCACTCAACCACACAATAGAAGAATACCCAAATCACTTAATGCCACAGTCAATAATGAAAATAATCACTCTCAGATAACACAAAGACAATAAACAAGAAGAATCTGCATCTGAATAAGAATAGTGCTGAGAGTACTATAATGAGTAGCAATCACCTAGAGAATGAGAACAACTCAATGCAACTTCATCTCATAAACATCAAAAAACAAAAGAAAAAAAAAAGCAGTAAATGTTTATCTTAGCAGGAGATAATTTACATGAACAAATTTTATTCCTAAATACAGGCACGTTGTGGATAAATTTGCATTTAGTTGGAAGCATCGTATATCCCTTCATTATATCTGGACTCCATACCTATAGGTATTTTGGCCTTATATTACCTTATATTTGCTGACACACCTATGTATTCTATTCTCATTGCTGGAGTTCTGCAATACCTGCATATTTATATTTAATTCATTTTGAAAATTAGATGACAATTTCTGCTGTTAATAAAATTATGATTTAACAGAATTTTATATTAGTGCTTTCATTCTGCCTAGTCACACATCGCATAGTGCACTATTCTGGGAACACCATTCATGCATTTTATAGACCAGAATAAAGTAATACTTCTTGGCCCTTCACTTTTTCTCTCTTGTTTCTTTTCATGATAAGACGCAAGCACAAATGGTACCTGTTGGGCTTCTGTTGTCTTTTGTATTTAATCGTTAACTGGCAGATGATTAAACAAAGTGAACAGTTAAAAACTGTGAATCTAACTGCTTAAGAGGTAAAGAAATTGCACCTGTGAAGCTCAGTAAACACAGGTTGCATTACAAAATATAATGCTGAAATAAAAAGCTGCAACCAATGCAGGACAGAGACAGATAACTAATTTGTTGTTAAGGCTGTTTGAATATAGATCTATTATATTAAAAAAAAAAAAAAACTTATATGAAGGCAAAAGCTGACATATGAATGTAAAAGAATGGTTGTTAGTTTACCTTATACCAATTTCAACATTGAGCTACTCCAGATACACTATGTAATACTACGGCATTTTATATATCCCTTTTTGAACATCACTTTTCATAATTTCAAAAGATAAGCCTGTAATTTTATTTCAAAAATCATCAATCTTATTTTTCTTAAACACAATCCTTTATGGCACATTTTAGGACCAGTCCCCATGCCTGCCCAAGAAAAAAAAACAAACTTGTTTTGGATTTACAGTTAAAATAAGAGCAAAAATTTGCATACTTTTCCAGAATCCTCAAGTGTATCATTCTTCTTATCCCATCTTCGTTCATTCTGGGATTGTATCATGCTAGAAATATTAAACATCCCTTAAAACAAGCAAAAGCTTGTTTTCTTTCTCATTAATGACTATGGAAAACAAATGGCATAATACTGAGTCCTTTCATTATTATAATGACTTTAAAATCACCAATTCAGAGAGCCTAATCAGTGTAAGCAATGCTCATTTCAGCTGCCTCAGCCAAAACACATAATGCATCCTCCGTATTATTTGGCTGTTGACTTGACACATATTGCCTAAAACAATGAGGATGTGCCTGAAAATGTATATTTAGTTCACCTGTTTGATGCAATAGTAAAGGGGGGTAAAAGTGAGAATCATTTGAGTTTAGTACCATATGCTGCTTCTTTGCCTGCTTTACCCTGCATACCCACTTTGACTTCAACTATAATTCTTTGACTGGCATTCAGGTTTTTGATGAAAGATAGGACAGACTCCCTGTAACAGTCTTTTTCATGTATTTTTTTATATTTAGTCTTCTGGTTGCCTCCATTATTCAAACATTGACTCTTTTTCTTGGCACACATAACACAAGAAATCATAATCTTTCTTATGTATAGAACAGTGGTTCCCAAACTCGGTCCTGAGGACAAAACTGTGGCTGCAGGTTTTTGTTCTATCCAACCTCCATTTTTCATTGGACTCTTAGCCTAATTAAGTGAGTCATTATTTCCCAGTTTCTGTGTTTTGGATTCTATGTAGAAATTACAAACTAAGTTAGGTACATTTTTATTAAAATGTAATAAGCAGTTATATGGGGAATTTTTAATGTCATTAACAGTATTTTCAACCTTATTTTCATTCTGCTTTTCCAGTTGTTTTGATTATTTAATTTACTTAGTCGCTGCTGCTTTTATCATCCCGGGTGCTGTGCTGGTTGCGAATTGTCACTATTAGGGTTAAATGAAGGGAGAAAACTAAACAGGAAAAGGAGAAAATAATAGGAAAACAACAAAAGAGAGTTAAGCATTTATAGATTTAGAAAAAAATAGAAATATTTCTAAATGTCTTATAAATATAAAAATCATACTGTTGTGTTGTTTTTCTGAATGCAGAATAAGAGAAGAGTAAAAAAGAAAAGCTAGTTAAATGAGATCAGTTGTTATCGATTATTATCACCGATTGTGAATCTGGTTGGAACAAAAACCTGCAGCCACAGTGAGTCCCCAGGACCGAGTTTGGGAACCACTGGTATAGAAGAGGGGTGGGCAATGTCAGTCTTGAAGAGCCGCAGTGGCTACAGGTTTTCATTCCAACTCAATTGCTTAATTAGAAACCAATCCTTGCAAATTGCAGACCTTATTTAATTTTACGGCTTTTTAGTCTGCAATGTAAGGTTCTTATATCGTAGATTTTTTCCTTTCCAAAGATATCATCCAAATGATTTGAAGCCTTAAACAGATCATTTTCACTCCGTCACATTTTTCTATTAAGTGTTTTACTGAATCAAACAGTACATGATGAACACATACAGATGTAAATGGAAACAAGCTAGATGGAGAACTGCTGGCTGCTTTGTCATTTACATTTTATTGCTAATAAGGAGCCATTAAAACAGTGAATGCATCTGTTTAAGATTGACATAAGCAATTAAGGTTGGGGACCCTTAACAAGCGAGACCACTAAAATGAAGAATCAAGATGTCACTTAAGCAATAAGTGCTTCATCAGCAATAATTGACTTCTCATTAAGATGGTGGGTTGGAAGAAAAACCTGCAGCCACTGCGGCTCCCCAGGACCGACATTGCCCACTGTGAATTCAAGAGTGGTACCGTGATAGGATGCCAACTGTGCAATAAGTCCATTCGTGAAATTTCCTCTCTACTAAATATTCCATGGTCTACTGTTAGTGGTATTATAACAAAGTGGAAGCAATTGGGAACAACAGCAACTCAGCCACAAAGTGGTAGGCCACGCAAAATCACAGAGTGGGGACAGCGAATGCTGAGGCGCACAGTGTGCAGAAGATTTTAGTAATAATAACAAAGAGTATAGAACAAAGGTCACACAGTATTTATGATCACAGCCTAATCTTAAGTAAGATGACAGTTGTGTCATATGCTGTGCACATGTGTTCACCACTGAATATAACACAATATTAACTATTATATATATTATTATTATATTAATATTAATATATATAAATATTAATATATATATTAATATTAACTGCTGCTGTGCAAAGAAAAAGCTAACATTATGACAACAACACTGCAACATTTTTTTCCAAATATAAATAAAGACTTATAAAGAAAAACAAATGACACATACAATATTTAAACCCTGAAAGCACTCTCCTAATGTGACTATCAGGTTTTATTGGATTTTTCTGGTGAAACTGGCAAATGATATTGGTGCCTACACATCTCCCGCTGGAACCTCAGAACCTATATACAGTATCTGCAACAAGTATTGAATCGTGGTTACCACACAACACAAATCTAGAATCATTTGAATGTTGTATTTAAGTACACTATTAATTAAAACAGACGGATTCACAGGAGTAGAAAATGAAAAGCGGCTTCAGACAAGAAACATGGAAAGATGTGTGAACTCTGTAATGTGCTGGAAAGCAAGTTTTAAGGCACTAGACCTTACGGTGACTTGTAAATCCTAGGACCAGCTTCTGTGACAGAACCCTGAACTAGAAGTCCCTAATAGAGGGCCATACTTTCTAACGGATACAGTATTCGGGATTCTTTGTATGACCCATGTGGATTGGCAACACTTTTTCAGTAATTTAAAGCATTCTCTCAAATTGAGAACACGCAGTTGCACTTTACCTATGTGCATTCTGATTGAAATTTTTTCATGTTAAATCTGAAACACCAATTCTTGTAGTAACTTTTCAGTTTGTCTACTGCAGTCAGGATGGTATCTAGAAAGATTTTCATTTTAACTGAATACCCAAATGCAAAAAGAAACTGTTCCAAAAAGAAGAAATTATGGACAAAAATCTAAATTGAATGTTGCATGAAAACCATATAATCTCAAGAAACATGAAGTTTTTCAAAGGGATGATGTAAGCAGATCTAAGGAATCTTTCTACAGCAGTGTATTTGTTTGAAGGTGGTGGATAAGTAATAACATCCAGTGAGACATGATATCATGGTGCTTTTGAATGTTATAGCAAACAAGCTGGTTTAATTGACTCTAGTTTGACCTAGGCCATAGGGTTGTAAACTAAAAGGTTGCCTAGCACATTCTCACAGTGTAACCTCAAGCATACACTGCCCCAGATATAAAAATATTCTATCATTTATACAGTATGTTTTGAATGGTGTTCATTATAGATAGCTGCTATTGAAAGTTTGTTTATCCAAATAATGTTTGTCTAATATATGTCTTGATCTATGCCACTCAAACTTGCTCGGTTTGTTGTACTGTGCGGATTAGTTTCTTTGAACATCATTTACCGATCAGAAGTGAGAGGAATATGACAAGAGGCAGTTGTCTAGTAACCAGGCTAAAGCAACATATAGCTCCACTGGAACATTTCCAGAGTATTAATGCTTATGAATTGTCACATTCTTGTAACGCTCTTTAGTCTCTGTACCTTTTGCACTCCCCTTCATCACAAGGGTGACTAACAGTGGACTTCAGTTTGTATTAGGAATATAAAGAATAATCTACATTTTTATTAAAGTCTGCAGATAAACTGTAAACAGACTGTTCATGCAAGTGTACTGCATTAAAATAACTGAATATTATTATGTGCATACAGAGTAAAAATATTATAATGAGAAATGCAGATTATTCTTAAAAAACATGCAGTACTGAGACTGATTGAAAACAGAGCTATGACAAAGGAATGCTGAGGCATTTTTACACTGCAATATACGGTATAGGCTGAGACATATTTGGATGCCACTCTCACAAAATGATATAAAGTGGCTAAGATCAAGGACTTCCCCTGAACAGTTGACCCCATTACAAATGCCAGCAGGACCTCAATTTATCCCCTTTTAGTGTCCCTGCTGTGCCGAGCAAAGAAGATGAAATGAAGTCCCATTAATCCAGAGGTTCCCTTTGCACATATTGTAAATTGGGGTCTGTGTACCTTAGCAAACCAATGCTGTTCACTGCTTCTGAGAGGTGCCATCCTTAAGTTCCTTGTGGCCCTTTTTCTGATTCAGCACTTTCTAGTAACCATTTGACCCAGAACTCTTTGTTATTATTGCTAAAATGTTTAAAAAGTCAAATTTGAAACAAATAGGAAAATAATTAGCTGCAATACTGTTTAGAAGAGACGCTATATATTTCAAATGTTTTATGAAAATTACATGAAACCCATGGGGCCTACTCCCTTTTTTAATCTATTCTTATGAGTATCTGAATTGGTATCATTACTGTACAATTTTATTTTGTGCACCTGACTAAAGTTCTCTCCAAATATATTTTAAATCACTGTAGATAACAGCTTTTGGAAGTAAGACCATCTATTAGAATGATACATAAAAGGTCAAGCATAAGTAAAACAATATTTAGGGACAAAAACAGAGCTCTCAAACAAATATATGCCTGGTTTGATAAAACTTCTACAATATTTTTTATATTTATTTTATATATTTATTTTGTTTCTTTAATACTTCCTGTACCTAATCCTGACATATACAATAAAAATATTAACATTTCGAAATGTAACTTACATTGGAAAAATTTATAATCACAGTAAGTTTATAATACATGTCCAAATAAATGTTTGGCTGATTTTCATCAAAATAGTATATCCTTCACCACAGGCAATTCAAGAGAAGTGTTTTTGAAAACCTCTGCAGAGTTGTAGACAAACGTGCAAATTGATGCATTCTCGAAAAATGGCATTACATATTGATTATTTGTGCTTGTTAGAGAGTTTTGTGGCCATCACTGAACTAAGCCGCAGACAAAACCATTGAATTCAGTTGTTCCAATCGGTTATACACTGGCCTCAGGTGTATAAATTTAAGCACCTAGGCATGCAGACTGCTTCTATAAACATTTGTGAAAGAATGAGTCGCTCTCAGGAGCTCAGTGAATTCAAGAGTGGTACCGTGATAGGATGCCACCTGTTCAATAAGTCCATTCATGAAATTTCCTCTCTACTAAATATTCCATGGTCTACTGTTAGTGGTATTATAACAAAGTGGAAGCAATTGGGAACAACAGCAACTCAGCCACAAAGTGGTAGGCCACGCAAAATCACAGAGTGGGGACAGCGAATGCTGAGGCGCACAGTGTGCAGAAGATACCAACTTTCTGCAGAGTCAATAGTTACAGACCTCCAAACTTTCTGTGGCCTTCAGATTAGCTCAAGAACTGTACGTAGAGAGCTTCATGGAATAAGTTTCCATGACCAAGCAGCTGCATCCAAGCCATACATCACCAAGTGCAATGCAAAGCGTCGGATGCAGTGGTGTAAAGCACACTACCACTGAACTCTAGAGCATTGGAAACATGTCCTCTGGAGTAACGAATCATGCTTCTCTGTCTGGCAATCCGATGGATGAATCTGGGTTTGGCGGTTGCCGGGATAACGGTACCTGACTGCCAATTGTAAATTTTGGTGGAGGGTGGATTATGGTGTGGGGTTGTTTTTCAGGGGTTGGGCTTGGTCCCTTACTTCTAGTGAAAGGAACTCATAATGCTTCAGCATAAGAAGCCATTTTGATCCACTTTCTCAACAGAAATAAACTTTGGAGAATATGGCAAAGTATACAAATGACAAAAGCATTTTAAGATAAATAGCCTGATTTCGGGTAAAGTATTCATTTGTGACTGTCACTTTGTCAAAAGATCACTCTGCTATTCTGAATTAAAAGAAGAATATGTTATTTTATTGTTCAATCTTAACTGAAAAGCAATGTAAAACTATTATAAAAAATAAATACCTGTGTTTCTACATACTGTAATCCATAAACTGAGTATGCAGTTCAATGAATTGGTGCCCTATGAATGTTATTACTTTTGGTTTTCTTGAATCTCCGAAATTGGAATGTACCTTTACATTCAAAAGTGTCTGTTGCAAAGAGCATTCTCTAAGTTCTGTTCACTATAACATTCAAGTAGTAGCGCACAGTCAGCCATATACAGTATCTTTTATTGCATAATTCCAGAAGGCATGTAACCAGCTTTCTATTCAATACAAACATTAACTGTGCTTAATGATTTTATATGCATTTGTTGAGGCCTATGCTAAGTGCTACCGACAGCATAAATTGGAAAGCATTGGAAAGCCACTGATGTCTAGTTGCTTAAACAAATGTAGCATTCAATGACAAGCCCCCTCTCAAGTACATTTTAAATGCCTTTGTATTAATTGCACACCACTGTCACAAATTCAAAACCTCCAAAATTACAGGTAAGTATAATGAAACATTAGGCAAACCCAACTGATGTCTTTTGAAAGATTAATTACCAGGGTGGTCAGTCAATCTTCAGATATTCAAGTTCCTCATTTATGTAGGCTGTCCCATTTTTAAAGTAAGAGAGTCTATCTCTTCAAAATCTTTTTAAATATTCACATCCAATAGATCAGTCTAGCAAGGGATATATAATTGTTTGGCTTCTTTCTGGAATGCAAACTTTCAAAAACAGATGTATTGTTTTTCCTTACAGATCAAACATGCTATACTGTATATACTATGTGGTAATGCTTACGTGCTTTATATGCAATGGCCCCCCCAGGCTGTCATGTTTTCCCCCGTGCATGTACATGCAGTGCCCATGACATAGTAAAGCCCATCTGCCCGACAGCCAAACAGACTCACAATGATTCCAAAAAAACAAGACAAAGAAACAAAACACCAAAACATACAAGAAACAGTAAAAATCTGAAAGTGCACTCAATAAAATAAATGTAATGTCTCGGCAATATCATTTATATTCTGTAGGTTTATCATTTTAGTTGATGCAAACAAGTTGAATGGAAAACAAAATAACAAGTACACCAGGGGTACTCAAAGTTTTTGAATGCCGGTCCACATTCAGTTCACCACCAACCATCGGGGTCCGCTATAGCCAGGTTTACCGTGTAAGACTATAGGTGTAGGTCTGTAGGTGGCTAGTAATAGATTCAACGCAAATGATAACATTTTTACAGAAGACCAAGACGTGCTTAAAAACATGGAAAACAATTCAAAAAAGTCACATGACTACTTGCAATTAACAAACCAATTACAACAGTTGGTACGTAAATGATTGTCACTCAGTGTGAAGTGTGAAACTGTTGTTTCGATTTCATAATGGCAGCATAGTTCGGTGAGTAACCAGTCAGTGCAATTCTCATTGCATTCCTGAGGTTCTGGTCGGTAATTACACTTCGATGTTTTGTTTTGATAGTGTTCATAGTGGAGAACACACACTCACAAGAATATGTTGAACCAAACATAGTGAGCACGGAAATCGGCAGTTTCTTTGCAGCAGGATACTGAGAATCTGGAACACTTCGTTCAATTTTGCTTTCAAAACGTGAGAAGTGTGAGAAAACGTGCAAATCAGCTGCTTCCATTCGCAACAGTGACGGGTTTGAGTTCAGAAAAATTGAGGCAGCCACAGATGTCCATTCACCGTCAGGCTGGACAATGAAAGGATCAGCAACAAACAAAAACACAGGCTTCAGTTTTCTGAAATCCTTAAAACGTTCATCAAACTCGATTTTCAAATGATGCAGAAATGTGGAAATCAACTGAAAACATGCCTGTTGATCAGCTATCATGCAGCTCTTCAGGTTTGGGAAATGCAGCATCTTGCCACCTTCTAAGTCATTGATGAAAATGCTCAGTTTTGTTTTAAAGGCACAACATTTTTCTTGCAATTAGACAACGGTTTTGTCTGCACCCTGAAGTGACAAATTCAGTGTATTTATATGTCCCATAATATCAAAAAGAGATGCCAGCAGTGCGACCTTGTCACTGTCTTGAATAAATGTTAAAAATTCTGCAGCTTTCTTTGTATTCAAGGACTGCAGGAAGTCAGCTACATCTTTACAGAGATTCCAGAACCTTTCCAACACACGGCCCTTGCTTAACCATCTGACGTCATTGTGAAGCAGCAAATCTCCAAATTCTGCAGACATCTCTTCAAGAAAAGAACGAAACAGACGATGCTGCAGAGACGAATTACATCGTAAAAAATTCACTAATTTCACAAGAGTAGACATCACTTCCGCCAGTTCGTCACAAAGTTTTGAACAGAGGGCCGACTGATGAATGATGCAGTGATAAGCAACAAGGTTGGGCTGAAGTGCCTTCATACGAGTGACAAGTCCTCTATCTTTATCAGTCATTGCCGTCTTTATCAATCATTCCCGTCTGTTGTAAGGGAAACCATTTTTGTTACATCCAATCCAGCTGCGTGCATAAACTGCGATAATGCTGAAAACATGTCCTAACCGCGGGTCTGTTTTGTTAGCGGTAGTAATGTCAGAAACTCTTCAACAAAATTATGGCCATCAAAAAATCTTGTGAATACACAGAGTTGAGACATGTCAGTTTTATCAGTGGATTCATCGCACGCGAGAGCAAACAATTCAACCTGTTTAAGATCTGATATTAACTGATCACCAACATTGTCAGAAAGGTCATCTGCACGACGACTGTCTGATAATGGTATCTGCTGAATCAGTTCAACACACTTTTTGTCGCTAAACAGAACCGAAGAAGCAGACATCATGCATTCTTTAACAACCTCTGCATCAGTAAATGCTTTCTTATGTCTGCCAAGAACCCAAACAATGCATAGCGAAGCTTCTGTAACATTTGATTGTGTGGTGGTCACTTTCGTCATCAGCGATGAACTCGCTACCAACGACGACTTAAGGGTGTCGATCTTATGCGAACGGAGCTCTGACTTTGGTGGATAATTCGCATTGTAGTACTCGGCGTGTTTCGTCTCAAAATGTCGTTTTACATTGCCGCTTTTAATCACGCTTACTGTTTCCTGGCAAATAATGCACATGGGCCATGCGTTAGGCCGGTCTGGCAAAATAAAGAAAAAGTCCTCAGTCCACGACTTCTGAAACGATCGATTTTCTTGATCTATCTTTCTGCGCTTGCAACTTGTTGCCATAATTACGATTATTACTGATTAAAATTCAAAATTCGTGTAAATAATACAAGTCATACAGTTGTACGTCATACACCGGAAATGAAAATCAACAGAGCGGACGACACGACACTGCGTATACTACAGCAACCGGAAATAATTCAAATAAACAGAAAACAGGTCCGCCTAATCACCGATTAATACCAAAAATGCGTGAAGGCCGAATCTACTGATACATGTTACATTAGCTTTCCAGTAGCAGCTCAGACAAAAAGTGAACAGACCAACTTAAAAATTTATAGACCAAACGGCTTGTAAAAAAGACCAAAAAAATGCCAGTAGACCAAACGCAAATTTTATATGCCAAACAGCTTTCAAAAATGCCAGATTTCAGTTATTTGGCATAAAAAATGCCAGTTGGCAACCCTGCTACAGAGTAAATAATAAAACAACAATAATTTTGGTGCTTTTATATTCGGACTCTTGACTTACGCAGAAGACAGTCGCGGTCCGCCAAAAACGTCTTGGCGGTCCGGATTGTGGACCGCGGTCCGCTGTTTGAGTACCCCTAAAGTACACAAATGGCACTTGAGGAATATTTATCATATAAACATACTGTAACATATTTCAGCTGGCTGAGTCCATTTCTGTGTTGTGAGGAGCTGGCAGCAGTGACCAGAGAGCCAGTCCATCACAGGATTACATAAACAAACAATGAAAACATCAGTTTACAGAAGATTATGAAAATATTATTCCAAACAAATATGAATATGCATCCATCTACATGTCCATTTTATGAAACCACCTAGAAAAGTGTCATTGGCCAACTCAGCGTATGCTGACAACTAGGCAGAAGTCATAGCACTAATGGACACACCCAACACATAATTGCCAATCAATCTAAGATATGGCAAAAAGATTTAAAGAAAGTAGCATCCATTTGTAAGGAATGTCAGATGAAATCAAAAGTACTCACTGAAACACCAAAGAAAACACAGAGAAGGAGGAAATTCACCAGAGAAAATGACAGAGGTCATTGGAGAAGCAACAGTAACCACTGGACTACCTTTAGGCATTAAGTAAAAAATAAGGTGACCTTGCTATCAATCAGACATTTCACCAGTGCATCATATTTTAAACGTATTACTGGCTAAACAGCCTCATGCGTATTGCACTTATATAACTAAGATGCCAAATTTTAGCTGTCCTGGGAGGAAAGAGGTTCAAAGAATGCAAATCAAGGCTGATGGATTATACCAAATGTAAAAAGCCTCTAATGCTAAATACAAGCCAAGTGGGATTTAAAGTCACTTCCCATTTAAAGCATGTAGATTGCTCTTTTAACAACATCAATATTTCACTATCTATGACTGCTAGAACATAAAAAAGACTTACACAGTTACTTGCTAGCTAAGTCACCTCCTGAGATTTCTAACCGTCTCTGTTAACATTTCAAATTAGATTGCATCTTTAAAAGATGTTTACAATTAATTATGCTGTGAAGAAATTAATATCTATAAGCAAATGTGTGGCACAGTATTGTTTAATGATACTCTTAAAAAAGACACCTGGGAATATACAACTGTACGTTGTATTTGCAATGCTGACTATGCTTTATACATCATTTTACAGCATACATTTTTTATCATAGTGGTATTGTGAGAATCCTAAAGTATTTTTCAGAAAGATGAGTAGAATGAAAACCACTATTTAAACACTTTTATGTCCTCCATCTACTTTATAAATATGAATGCTACCCACATAAAAGCCTGCACAACATCACACAGCAATTCTGCAGAAGCGGCCTGAAATTCTGTCTTTATAAAATGCTTAGCTTTGATGAGAACATTTTTTTTTTACTGCTAGATGCATAACGTATAAAACCAAATACAATAGAAACAGATATTAATTTGTGACTTTCTGTTTCTTTACTATATTTGGCACATTTTAGAGTTTGGTAAATGCATAAAAGAGAGCCTTATATTATGAAAAAGGCATTACCATGCCAAAGTAGTAAATGATCATTGTGAAAATAATAATTTTTCTGTGCTTATCACCCTGATTCCATCAAACAGTGGGAGATCAGTCTATTTTAATGTTCCCCTTAAAGCAATATTGTGAAACAGGATAGTATGTGTTACCTATATTTACCAAACTGGTAAAGCTAAGTGTTTTATTAACCATAATGTTTTTCATCTTCTTTTTATGATTGTTATGACAGGATGGCATATCTGCCAACAATGCTATGAAAGACAAAGAAGAAGAGAGAACAGAGACCTCAAGTCCTTGTGGATCTAAACTTGATACTTCATGGCACAAAATCTAATTTTAGTGCTGCGGGTAGATATAAGCTTAAAGTAATTTTTTTCAGATGTTCCACAAATTTGCACCATTATTTAAAAGTTATACCTTTTTGCTTTCAGGCAATGCGTGGCAGTTAGAAAGCAACTAAAAAATGTGTGGATTTAGTTTGTCAACATTCAAGTATGTGACAAAGATTTTTTTGAATTTACATGGTTCTCATTTGACACTTAGATGGATGCATTCTGACAGGAGTTCAGTGGGACTAGACTAATACACAGAGGCATGACATAATCGATGGTGGCACAGGTGGCACTGCACAGAAGCAGGGTGAAATCTATAGAAAGTGGGTGGAAGCAATATTAAATGTCAGTTCCACAAAGCCCCCTGCTAGAGGTTTTTGAGAAAACAGCTCACTTTTAAAAATCTTTCCATTTTTAGAAGAGTGAGATCAACCCAGCAGTCAATTAGGTATTCCTAAGGATTGGCAACGTTTTCTCCACTTTGGACCCCAAATGAATTATCATGAACATATGATGAGATCTGAAGAAGATGTTGGGAAAAAGAGACACTTTATTATTAAATAGGTAAGAAAGAAAAAACCAAAAAAACAGGAACCATAATCCTTTGACAATTTGGCTTTTTACGTGAAATTGTGGAAACGCAGTTCTGACTTAGCACCATCTGGCAATTCAAGATACCACTTGAACCTATGCAGGTGACCTAAAGTGAATGAATTATAGGAGCTCGTTCAAATATAGATGTTAACACAGCTTCTGAGTGAAATTTCCACAACTCAATCTGTCCAGTCTCTTTCACTGAAAATTGTGTGTTGGGTCATTTTTGGAAGGTCTAATTAATCAAATATATTGTTAAAGTACACAGGCTTAGCAAGCTTTGAGCATATTGTAGACATATATTCAAAATACAGACAACCGGCTGTCTGCAAAATTAATAAAAAGGAATTCAATTAAGTATTCAGAATTTATTCTTTAATTAGAAAGTGTTAATGTTGCAACTACTTAACACATTTTAAAAATGAAGAAATGTGTCACTGAGTTGCCTGGTTTTGCCAGAAACAATAATGTAAAAAAACAATACAGTGCCTCAAAATGGCCCCAAGGCCATGTGACCATGCATTAGAACGTCACAAGCCCACCACCTAATCAAAGCTTTATATCACATGACCGTGAAGTGGTGACTATCTTGTGTATGAAAACAATTGTAGATTGTCAGAAAATAAAAAGAAATTAATGACTAGAAAAAAGTGCTTCCTTTTGCTGTCTGGTAGAGATAGCTTTGCTCTCTTCTATACTGCCCTCATCCCCGACATCTCTGGACTGCCAAAAACCACCTCACTATGAAATGGTAAGTGTGCTGAATAAAGCTGAGATGTGGAAGCAGTGCCAGTTCTTTCAGTTCTTTACTTGCTACAAGCAGTTGGTTGCCAATCAATCGTCTGGAAAGCTTGGCATTCTAAATGCCTTTACTTCTTTGGTCTCTGTAACTTAAATCCCTCCATCCCACATATATTGGGGTGTGACATAATTTCTTTGTTTCATTTAAATATTAAAATAATTAATATTACCCCATCAATAAGTATGTTCAAAGAGAGCACTGGACGTTTCAGTTTTAGCCAATAAACTACAGTATATACCATCACCATTCAATGGGAATAATAAAGTATTGGAAACTCCAAGGAGTCTCCAGTGACTGACCCCAATACATGTTTTTGGGTAAGTTGTTCCTCCTTTGTTATTTTTTATCATAATTAATACAGGCTCACAGAACATACAGTGGCACAACTCCTACCAGAACTGACACTTAGCCCCTCCTCCAACCCACCTAAACACCTCCCACTTCCGATAAATTGAACAACATTAACCCTTTGCAGTGATTCCTTCCTGCTGTATATTATCAGCACTGAGATATGCTATTCAAGCAGTTCACATGTTAAATGCCTGACACTCTTTAGTAGCCTCAATGTTTGTGGTCAGTATGCCTGGGACTCAGGATTCCTTTTTAAACTATTATCTTTACTCTTGACTGACGATTCTCTTACTTTTCATTAGTTTGTCATTAATAATTTATACTATTGTAATATTTTTCTAATATTGATTTAACACAAGTAATCCAATTTTGTAATTGTGAAAATACTATATGGACAATAATTTTAATATCTTGGCAAATCACTTAATTTTAATTGTTTGCTTGTCATTCTCTTTCCAAAGATAAGAAAGCATTGTATTACATATTGCAGGCAATGAAAATCATAAATTAGAAAAAAGGGAAAATATCTCAATAAATGGATAGTATTAGTCAACTCTTAATGCACTTGAACTTTAATGCCCATTTTCATACTTCACAAACTCATATGCAGTGTGCTTCTCATGGGATGGAAGTACATTTTTTGTATGAAAGCGCTTTCTCGGTGTCCAAAATCCTAATAAAGCAAATGAGGGAAAGGGGTTTTTGGCAGTGTGCTAACATATTATATATATTTTTAATACTTAAGGATGTATTTGCTCTGTATCTATCTGGACATTTTAGCCTGGAGTCCCACTGCTCGTTGTTTCCTTCCATCTTCAACCAGCCCAGGTAATCTTCTTGCAGTAAGTGTTTATAAGCAATAACTATGAGGTTTAAAGTATCTATTTAGAAAATGTGCATTTGTTTCGGAAATAAACTTAAAACTAAAAACATGCTTTACCCAAACATTGAAAATAGAATTGAAAACAGAAGGAACCCTTTTCTAAGGGTTGTAAGTAGTGATGAACAAAGCAATTTGCACAAAATTGAACTTGTAGTGAAACTCTGTGTTTTGCTTTGCAAAAAAAATAGCAAAACAAATAGAGTTTCTAGCAAAATGTGTGCCAGTAACACAAGATGAAAGGATTTACATCCATTAATCCCACACGTGTCTGTGCCTGCCATTTCGTATTTAAATCTTCAGTGAAAGAAAAAAATCTCCGGACTCATTTCCTGTCACGTCTAGACTTTTTGCTGAGCTTACAGATGTGTTCTGTTAGTATGATTCTTAATTTGCCAATTATGAGGGCTGTCTTGGCAATTGCAATCCTAAAAATGCATTGGAGATAGAAACAAAACTCAAAGCTCTGTGGTTATTGGAGTGTGCATATCCTCAATCTCTTTTGCAGTAATCAAGTAATGGGAAAGGGTGGTTCCTGAGTAAAGGTGTGACTTGTGTAGAGAAAATTTCATGTGTACAATGGTGTTTCGTTGTGTCTTTGTGTGGGAAATATGTAGCAGGTTACCTTTTTTAGGGCTGTATCCAGCAGGGGGTGCTAGCTCCCTGGGAATGAGTTCTTTTGTGACTGCAGCATGTTACTTAACCCAAATTGATATAAATATAACATAACAGACGATATACCTCCCTAGTGATAAGAACTCACGTAGGAGAAATAACTTTGTTTAATGTAGGCTTACACTGCAGATAGTACAAAGATGAATGAAGTCAGTGACAAGACTTGGTCGGGAATGGGGGCCCAAGGAGTGGAGTCTTGCAGTTGCGGAAAGCATTTTCAGGAACAGGTGGTGACGTCTTCCATCCATTCGTTGGCTTCAAAGGTGTGCCAGGCAATGTTCCAAGGCTTTATACTTTTTCTCCATGTCCAGGGCCCCCTTTAGATGAACGTACAATTCCAAACAAGGCAATGATGCTTAAACAAGGATACAATTCCATGCTGACTTAACAGATAGAAATAGCACATGGTTATAGCATCTCACAGTCTGAGTGCATGCTTTCCATTTATCCTAATCCATCTGCTTGCCTGGCAGTTCTATGTGAGCCCATCTACAATCTGGCTATGTGTCAGCTGTGCATATGAGCAGAAAAAAGAAGATTTATAAAATATATTTGCGCAGACCATAGTGACATATTACAATACAATACAATACAGTTTAATTTTGTATAGCCCAAAATCACACAGGAAGTGCCGCAATGGGCTTTAACAGGCCCTGCCTCTTGACAGCCCCCCAGCCTTGACTCTCTGAGAAGACAAGGAAAAACTCCCAAAAAAACCTTTTAGGGAAAAATGGAAGAAACCTCGGGAAAGGCAGTTCAAAGAGAGACCCCTTTCCAGGTAGGTTGGGCGTGCAGTGGGTGTCAAAAGAAGGGGTTCAATACAAGTATACAGAACAGAACAAATCCTTAATACAGCATAATAATAAAAATTTTAGAAGTACAGAGCAGAATTTAACAGTAGATGATATCACATAATAAGATTTGGATATTTTTAGAGTCCTGGAGACCTCATCCGTCAAGCTGCCTCCCCATTTGGCCATTCCACGGCTGAAACGTTGCTCGGCCAGCCAATCCGATGAAAGGACCCCTCTTTCCCATGATTCCTGTGATCCTCCATCAGGGATGACTTTACCATAGGCAGGCAAACAACTTGGCAGGTGGGCCGTGGCACCAATTGCCACATTTGAGTACCGAGAACAGAAACAGAATAGGTGAGGGTTAGTAACAAATTATAATAATCATGTTACTTATGTTTTAGTGCTAATGACTAACAACAGAGATGCGGTATGTACAGTTAATCAGCAGCTCTAGTCAGGATATGCTAAACTGAAGTAGTGAGTCTTCAGCCGGGATTTAAAGGCTGGGACCGAAGGGGCATCTCTTATAGAAGCAGGAAGACCATTCCACAGTTTAGGGGCCCTGTAACTAAAAGCTCAACCTCCCACTGTTATTTTATTAATCCTTGGAATCATAAGCAGACCGGCATCTTGAGATCTTAATGTGCGCTCAGGTTTGTAAGTCATGATAAGTTCAGACAAGTAAGCCGGACCTTGGCCATTTAATGCTTTATATGTTAAAAGGAGGATTTTGAAATCTGCCCTAAACTTAACCGGGAGCCAGTGTAAGGATTTAAGAACTGGAGTTATGTGTTCATATTTTCTTGTTCTTGTAATAATTCTTGCAGCCGCATTTTGGATTAACTGGAGGCTGTATAAAGAACAGTTTGAACAGCCAGTGAACACCGCATTGCAGTAGTTAATCCTACTAGAGATAAATGCATGAATTAATTTCTCAGAATTCTGTTTATTTAGAAAGCGCCTTAATTTCCTAACATTTTTAAGATGGAAGAAACATGTTTTGGACAACTTTGTAATATGTGCTTTAAATGACATGCTAGAATCAAAGATAACTCCTAGATTGCGGGCTGATTCAGTAAAATTAATTGGGATTCCAACTGAGTTAAATGGCGACAAAATATTGCTGTGATCAGCGTCATTCCCTCCAACAATTAACATCTCTGTTTTATCTGTATTTAAAGACAAGTAGTTCTCATTCATCCACTCCTTTAATTCACTAACACAACTAATTAAAGACAACATCGGAGAAACTTCATTTGATTTAAATGAAAGGTATAACTGGGTGTCATCTGCATACGAGTGAAAATTAACATTATGTTTCCTAATGAGAGATCCCAGTGGAAGCATGTAAAGTGAAAACAGTAAAGGTCCCAGTACTAAGCCCTGCGGGACACCATATTGGACTTCTGTGTTTAATGAAGGAGTACTGTCAGCACATTTCTGTACATATTAAACTTATGCTTACAAGGACCCTTGATACAGTAGAATTGATTTGACAGGGGGGCTACAAATTACATGCATTACAGCGCTGCAAAAAAGAACACAGGTAAACATGGAAGTGTGAATGATGCTTGAGGAAACAACATTTCTTGTTTCTCTCCAAAAAAATTTAACCCCCCCCCCAAAAAACTCTTGGGGAATTTTCACATTTCTCAGTTATGAAATTGCTTGTGAAATTAATTTTATTATCTGTTCTGAGCCAAGACAAAAGAGCATTGAATCAAAATCAGACCATATTAATCCTAGGCTAACCAACCACACTTCCTCACGAACCTACTGTATACCTCCGACAAAGGGGCTCCTGCATGGCACTGTAATTTATTGCAAAGTTTTTTATGATGCAAGTCAGAGAAATGAACCCTCATTCATAAAGCACAAAAAGAGGTTCCATGTGCGTTTACGGAAACTTCCTTTGGGATTTATAACTTGCTGAGAAAGTTTGCGTGTATTTATGGCAAATCTAGCCCATGCATACGCAACATTTCAGAGAAACTGGGAAAAGACAATACCCTTGATAGAACAGTAAACTGTAGCCAGCCCAATGAAATGATGACTCATGCATATAGTAATTCATATTGCATTGACGTGACAGTATTAAACCTGAGAAGTATTAAATATGATGTAAAGACTCTGTTTTAGTTTCCTTTTAAGAGGGACAATGCTGCATATTTGCACTGAAGAACCTTTTTTGGTTTTTCATCAGTTTCTCATGGAATATCTCGGCCAAGCTCCACTCTATCATATCCAGTGTGCTGGAAGCCATTAGCTGACCGAGGAGGTGCTACATCCTGGTTTCATATGGTGTGGGTGGGCATACATAAAACATATTTTTGACAACATACTGTACAATGGCATTGGCAGCAGAGTCCAGTATTCCTAATGTGATTGGATCATTTTACTACACTCACACTGCAATAAGGGTATCTAGGAAGAATGAATCTGCTTTTCTTAACCATAAGCTGTTATATTCTATTAGTACACAAGTCATAAGTGCTGCCAAGATGAAACTGACAAACATCATGTCTCTGTGGCCTGGGTAAACCTATGATTCATATATTTTAAGACAAACTTGTTTTGGCAGAAGTGACAGTGCTGTATATGGTGGCTGGTTTATTGGTAAGGTAACTTTCTGAACCCTCAGTTATTCATATGTTTTATGCTTTTCATTGTATCAGTAATCATGTCATTACATGTGCTAGGTGATAGTGGCTACCCACTTAGAGGCTAGCACCTTCTACCTTTTCTGGACCCCCAGGGCTCAGAAAAGGAGCTATAATGCCATGCATGATCTTGTACATTCAGTTGCGGAGTGTACCCAGATGCTTTTGCTTGCAGGTGACATGGCCTTGACGCATCAGGAGGGAGGTTGCTCTAGCCAATGAACAATTCATGCATAATACACCTGAGCAATATGTGCATCAATGTAACTGTGCGGTAATTCAATTTATGTTCAAGAAACTTTAAATGAGCAGCGTTATTTATAAGGTTAAAAGTATGGCAGTATAAAGGAATGCACTACTGCGGGAATGCAGGGCCATCTAGTGGGTGAGTGCTGTGAGGCACGGTGAGTCTGGGCACATGTGGAGCCGGTATAATAACCAGTACAGGCTCCTACACATATGTTCAGTTTTACATACCGGTGTCCTCATAGCTTACCCAGCGCAGGAGGTTTAAGCTGCGGAGCACCTAAATAAAGAGCCGGCATTTGCTTATGTAAACAGGGTTCAGTCAGAGAAGGGTATCCCGTATTGTAAATAACTGAATTTACTTACTTGTGAGTAACTGGTGTGCCTTGGCGATCCTAAATTGCCCCTAGTGTGGGTGTATGTGCGCCCTGCGGTGGGCTGACAACCTGCCCGGTGTTTGTTTCCTGCCTTGTGCTCTGTGTTGGCTAGGATTGGCTCCAGCAGACCTCCGTGACCTTGTAGTTAGGATATAGCGGGTTGGATAATGGATGGATGGATATCTTCTAGTGATAATTTTTGGTGGAGGTGTATATATACTTATTTGGTATTCGGATAGTTTCTGATTTTGGTATTGGTGCAATTGCTTTTTTTTCCTTGGGTATTTTTTTCTCTTTTTTCTGTTAGAGGAGCTTCTTCAGCCTGAGATAAAGGAGGACTACCTTTATTGTTGGAGTGTGTGTGTAGTTTTTGTAAATACACAATATTTTTCCTTTTTTTGTTTTTATTTATTTCTGAAGAAGTGTCAGTACTGAGAGACTGTGCCTCAAAGCCTGCCCAACACTACTGCATTTTTGTTATACAGCACTCTTGTAAATAAACTTGCACCATTCATCTTTCAATTTTTGTCTGTGTCTCATTTCTCCACTGATCCTGTTCGGTTCATAAACTATCAGATGTCCAGAGTGTAGGCTGGGGTCACTTTCCCACTACACGGGATATCACAGTTAGGTGGCAGCGGTGGGAGAGATCAAGTTGAAGAGAGAGAGAACATTATTTTTGGTTTGAGCACAGATCAAAGGAACAGGATCATGGATGTGGAGTTGACTACAGTACAACTCAAGCTATGGAGGATACCACCAGCATCGGGGACATCAGAGTTGTCGAGACACTTTTGCATCAGTGCAGGAAGTCAAGGATCGGCGGTTTGTGCAATGTATCAAGAGCCTCCAACAACAATTCACCCAGCTGCAGGGACAAGTGGATCTAGTACAGCAGTCACAGTCGAAAGTCTCAGAAGAACCTGCAGAGAGGTGCAGAAGTTCATCATTGAGAATCATGGATTATCCTCGCCTGATGCCATTTGCCAAGCCAAAGGACAGAAAGCACTATTTGACAACCTTCGAAAGGATGGCGACAGTATGCGACTGGCTGAAGTCGGAGTGGGTAGTCTGTCTGGTACCTTTGCTGACAGGGAAAGCCAGAGCAGCGTTTTGGTCATGCCAGTGGAGGAGTCTTTGAGGAGTCTTTCCCACTTCACAGGATATCACAAAATGCCCTAACCTTAGAAACAAATAAATAATTCAAAAGCTAAAGTCACTGACATATTTAAGCTCAAAAGTTTAGTCTTTACCAAATTGGGAGCCTCAGTGTATCCATATTTAAATACAGGCCACTTATCTGTACCTCTTTTCTTTTTTCCATGCCCAGTCTGCTCTCAAATGACACAGTTTCCCATGGCTCAATATCTATTCTAGACATCAACCAGACATGCTTGCTGACCTCATAAACAGATATTATTATTGTGGTATACACCCGAAAAAATTCTCCCTCTGATTATTTCCACATCAGACATTTATCAATAACTAATACTCACTTTGAATGTAAAACATTTGCAATTTACTACATGTTCTTTCTGTTAATGGTCTAAAAATAAACATCAGATAGCAGTGAATTAGGGTTGGAGATTTTCAGACTCCTTGCTTTCATTTATATCAAGCACATTCAACAGCTGGGAATGGAACAAATAGAAGAACAAGTATATCTCAAAATGTGCCATAAAATGATACATATTTTTAGAATTTCTTTTATTTCATTTTATACAACTGTATTCTGTCAACCTTTAGGTATTCAATTTCCCAAGCGACTCAAAGTGATGTATAGATCATAGAAAGATCAGTAAGATTTAGCTTTTTCTTTCCTCCAGAAGTTACAAAGGCTACTTCATTTGTAAGAAGCCATCTGGATTAAAAAATAATAAAATAAAAAAACAAGAGACTAAACTGATATGGTATGTCTATTTTAAGAAATATTTTAAAAGAGGAAATTGCAAAAGATGCAGACAAATATTAAACAAAACTGGCATGGCTTATTACTGATTTAAACTTGCAGTAAATAGCTAGCATTTACAAAGTATGGTATGAGTTAAGAATTTTTACTTAAACAATTACCTCTTTTGATATATCCAACATTGGCAACAATGCCAAAAATCTTACACCAACATATCTCTCATGCCTATAATTTCAGCAGGAAAGTATTCACAAGTGATCATTCTTTCTTCTTTATGTCAAGAGAAATTGTTCCTCTATTTTTTTAACTGGAAGGGAAGGATTCCATATTTAATAGACTAAAATTCTGAATGCATGCTTTGATGTTTAAAAGGGTTTGTCAGTCCTAAGTTACAAATCATCACAGACTGCCCAAAAAACAAAAACAACAAAATGACTTACCAAAAAAAACAAAACACAGATGTCTTCAAGGAGATACATGCAACACACTGCCAATGTCCAGCACCATGAGTGTCTATGAAGTCATGACGCATCGATCTTTTTTGTGTGTCACAGCCTAAGACAAACTGTAAATTGTGCATTGATTATTTCATACATTCTGTTTTTTTTATATTAGATCAATAAGTGCAGTTCATATGTTTGTAGATTGTTAAACAAAATCTGTTCATCCTGAATTCACCTAATCTGTACTGCTGGCTCGATTGTCCTGGATACAAAAAAACTGTCCTATATTTATTACTTGCTATATTACTGAATTTCTATTCAACATCATAAATCAAAGCCTTGGCTTTCATACTTATAAAGCTGTGTTTCTCCCATAATGTGGAATTCTTGCCTAAAACGTTGCAGGAGAATTCCCATTATACGTATTATCTAAAATCACAATACATTTTCCAGGATTTAGTCTAGTCTTGTAGCAGAATTCATTTACTCAACATTTTACATTTTTTTTTCTGTGACATGCTTACTATAATTTATCATTTGTTGTACACTTCCTTTAGGTTATCAGTTCTTTGCACCTGCTGTGATTTATTCAGTAATTGTTTTGAGTTATGTTAACGTGTCAGACTCTTTCTACTCCTCTTTATCACAACAGTCTCTTAGTTGCACAACACTGTTTGTAGAATGAACTTTGACTGTTTGTCTTTGTGCATTTTTATTTTTAGTTAAATATTTAAATTTTGCTTTGCCTACAAAGGGTACATGATGACAAGAAATTTGTGAAGGAAGGATTAATTAAAAAAGCAACTCAGAACTTCTACAAATGTTTATATTATGCATACCCTAGACTTTCTCACTTTCACTTTCTCAGAACCAAGGTGTGATTTTAATGTATAGCATATTTAATACTTTGCAGTCATAAGAAAAGTAGAAGCTATACTTATCAAACTATGAATACACGTACTAGAACCAGCTGCAAAGTATTTCTGCAACACCAGAGGCTATCATCGGTATCTAAACTCATAGAGTATGGAGTAGCCCTGGATTGAATGCATTCTTCAGACATGTTGTGGGATACAATGAACTATGCAGTACTAGATGCATTTAAAATAATAAGTGTCCAATACGTCAGCAGTAGCTTGCTAAGCCACTGACAACGTGAATATTATGATCATCAAATATGTATAATAAAGGAAACAACTGTTTTGATTGTCATTTCATTATCACTTTATATGTCCCAAGAATGAATTTTGGCTTTTTATATAAGTTCAATAATATAACAAACAACAAATACACACCAGCATGACTAAATGACGTGTCAACAATGTAAAAATGTAAAGGTATTGTTAAAATGGTTTATACAAATCTGAGATGGATGTCTTGTAAATTTTTGTTCTTTACAGATAGAACGGCAACATATGTTTGAAAGAAACTTTACTTCACCCTAGAGTTCTGGTCATGGCCAATAAATTTTAGAACAAAACAAATAAAGCAGCATTTCTAAAAAAATTGTCATGAATAAAATATAGCACCACCTAACCGTGGCATGCCATGATAGACTGCTGCAAATTTCGTTACATACAGTAGAGTTCAACTACAAGTTATACTTTTTCTTTTTTTTCCTATTTTATTTCCTTTCCTACATTTAAATCTATAATAATTTGCATTTAAAGCAGGTATATCCTCTGAGAACTGTTCCAATAATAATAATAATATTGAAGTGATTGAAGTGACAAGATTGGAGTGTTCAAAATTATGAAGGGAATTAGTACAGTGGATTGAGGCTGATATTTTAAAATGAGTTCAATAAGAAAATGGGGTTACAGTTGTGAACTTGTTAAGGGTAAATTTTGCACAAACATTAGGAACTTTTTCTTTACACAGAGAACCATAGACACATGGAATAAGTTACCAAGTAATTTGGTAGACAGTAGGACTTTAGAGACTTTCAAAACTAGATGTTAAGAAGAAGAATTAAGTGGGTTGGGCTGGTGAGCTTTAATGGCCTGTTGTCATCTTGGTTTTCTAATATTCTAATGAGTCATCTGTATATTATTACTTTCTTTTCAATAAAGCTGCTCTTTTCCAATCACTGTATGCTTGCTGTCCTGTACTGCACTGCATTGCATTCTTAGCTGTATAGAGTAGATATATACGTTTCCAGAGAGTGTTTTCAGGATCTTGGGTTTATACATAATAACGTGACATGTGGGATAAGGTCTATGCAAGACATGTTTTAATCAATGAAAAATTCATGCTTAGTGCCATGAAAGTGATTATACCCATTACTGTAGACTAGTGAATCAACGATATATACCTAATTTCCAAAAGGGAGTTTGAACAGCACATGATATCAAAGTGAATTCTTCTCAGTCCTTTGGGAAGAAAGTAAGAGCCTGAGGATTTTTTCTGAAATCCTTTGCAGAGAAATGGTAAAAGCTTGACATAATCTGTGCATAGTGTCTCTGTAAAGGAGGCTAAATGTGTTTTCATTTGCAGTCAACTAGAAAGTTCTGAAATACAGTTCCAAATGTTTACTAATAGATTGTAAGGGTTAAATCAATGGATGCCCTAATTGTTTAATCTTTAAAATGGAGACTGTACTATTGTGAGCAAACAGGTTAATATGAATAGTTAAGCACCTGTATATCTTGCACATTTTCAGTCCAGAAATGTCTACAGTTGGGTAAGTATGTAATTTGTTCATTTTTAAATATTTTTTCATTTGTTATTGTGTAAATTGCATAACTATTACTTCTAATTTTGTTACATTTTGTCATTATAAGTCATATGTACAGATTTTTGTACGGTTCTGTAAATTTGCATTAGTTACGGTAAACTCTGCATTGAACACCAAGTGCTCAGTTACAGCTGAGTTTTTCATAATGTTGCTTGTTCAGCATTATTGTAAATACTTGACATGACATGATATACTTAAGGGGTGGCATGGTGGTGCAGTTGTAGTGACTGTCCTGCGTGGAGTTTGCATGTTCTCCACATGTACACATGGGCCCACATTGTCTGCCAACAGTCCAAAGATGTCTGGGTTAGGTGGACTAGAGATGCTAAACTGTTTTTTTTTCTTTCCACCCTGCGATGGGCTTCCTGTCTTGCACTCAATGCTTACTGGAATAGGCGCCACCTGCCCTACAACTCTGCTATGGATTAGCAGGCCGGGAAGATGGATGGATGGATCGATATTATGTTCTCACCTTGCGGGGGACTAGTGTCCTGTCCAGAGACTGTTCCTGTCTTGAGTCCAGTGTTTACTGGGATAGGCCCCACAACCCAGCTCTGGATAAGTGGGCTGGGAAGAGAGAATGAATGGATATGTTATGTTTCCTAAAATGTAGAAATTATGCTATTTTATATTGTAACTATAGGTTGCAATGAATTGCACTGCCCAGAAATACTGTAGCTGCTGTTAGGATACACAGGTATAGTAAAATCTTTTTTGGTCCTCTCTCATTTCTTATAAATTCACAACAAAGAGGAGAGAGAGGGGAACTAAGATCAGAGGTGTGCCATCTGCCATTTTTGCACTTGATCTGCAAAACCCACATTGCCATCTCAGTTAAGCTACAGTAATTATTATTTGAGTGATCCTATAAATTAGCTGTGTAATATATACCATGATTTGAACTGATTAGAAAACAAATATCTGTCTACATTTTACAACTAATTTTGTGATTGTGTATGATTTGCTGTGTGTTTAACCAATGAATAAACATCATTAAGTGTTATTAGTGTGTATTTGTGTGCATGTACTAATGACAGCTAGTAATGTTGCTTATAATATGCTGTGTTTTCAGCCAATTTATAAACAAGCCCCCTTGTTTAGGTATATTTATGTAATTGCATTAAGATTTTTATCAAGTAAAATGTCTAATTCTGTGTCCATGTTTACATTTGGTTTAATAGAAGACATGTAATTATTAGCCTTGGCCCATTCTCAAACATATTACTGTTTTACAATATAATAAAGACAGCAACGCAACTGTTACGTAAAACATGGCTTTGTATTTAAGGAACTAAAAACCATACCTCTATATAAACTGGTTTTCAAGATATACTGTATTGTAATTATTTAGTCTTTTCTGTTACCTTAAAAAAGTTTCCTAATATTTTTAATATATTTAAAATATATTTATATTTTATCTAGCAAGGCAAAATATAAAAAATCTATTGCATTTTATTGTTTTGATTTAAATCTGCATCCAAGTAAAATAACAAGTGTCACTGTAAAAAAACTTATGAAATACAAGTTCAGTAGTGATTTAAAATATTTAATTTCTGCAAATTAAACTGAAATCACAAGAATAGAACTGGAAAAATATTAATTATCTTACAATTAATAAAAAAAGTTACTATTATAGTTGGTGCACAACATTCACATTCTGAAGATGCCTGGCAATGAGAATTATTTAATTCAATGATAGCTTCTTTGGCGATGGGCATGTTGGCATGGCTGACATTTCTGAACTGGAGCAGGAGTGAGTGTGCATGGGTGTGCTTCCTCCCTGTCCAATGTTGCTCAAGTTCCCACTTTAAGCCAAGTGATGCTGGGGTATGCTTTGGATTCCCTAGACTGTGAAATGATCAAAGCAGATTTGAGAATGCCCTGTATGTATGTATATTTTTGCAATATTTTAAATACAGATAGTATTGTTAGGAAACAGCCTTTCACTTTGACAACTATAAAAAAAAGACAGAAAATTACAACAATTAAAATTAAATATGTAATTGGCACAGAAAAGAATGAGAGGAAGGAAGAACAGAACTTATTAGACAACTTAGGAAGAATATATTATTATTTCCTGGTGGCACGGTGGTGCAGTGGGTAGCTTCCCGGGTCCTCCCTGTGTGGAGTTTGCATGTTTTCCCTGTGTCTGCATGGGGTTTCCTCCGGGTACTCCGGTTTCCTCCCACAGTCCAAAGACATGCAGGTTAGGTGCATTGGCAATCCTAAATTGTCCCTAGTGTGTGCTTGGTGTGTGTGTGTGTGTGTGTATGTCCTGCGGTGGGCTGGCGCCCTGCCCGAGGTTTGCTTCCTGCCTTGCGCCCTGTGTTGGCTGGGATTGGTTCCAGCAGACCCCCATGACCCTGTAGTTAGGATATAGCGGGT
>JANRMT010062791.1:68611317-68634147 GCA_026402145.1 Polypterus bichir lapradei
TACTGCAAGATTTTATTAAGAACCACATGTGGATTAGGCTGCTTGATTAAAACCACCAGGGCCAACAAAGAGTTACAGATTTAAACCAGAGAAAACCTAACTCAGTTGGTATCAAGCAGCCTAATCCACATGTGGTTCTTAATAAAATCTTGCAGTAGCTCAGGTCCTTCTGCCAGATGAAAGCTGAACAATCTCTTTTGGTGTTCCAGAGTAAGATTCAAGTCAAGTCTATGTATTTACCAGGTAATTTTCTCCAAGTAAGAGATTGTTGGTATTTTATTTGGCATCTTTATCATTTTGCTGTTGCAAATGAACACATTTACAAACAGATGAATGTTTTTAATAAAAATGTAGTTTAGAACTCATGTATTTTATACTGTTGTTAACATGCATGTCTGTCTGTTTTAAAGGCAACTAACTGTGCAGCAGTTCAATTTTACAATATGTAGCACCTTTCATAAAAGTTCCATTATTGCTTTTGTATGTTCAATCATATTCAATCAATAAGTCAAAATGATGAACTGAATATTTTTATGTAAATATTGCAGTTGCATTCATAAATATACCTTGGTTACAACAGTTTTCTTGATGAAAAGTATAGAACAAATAGTGTGCAGTATCCCCAACATTTTATTTGTAAATAATAATATATATTGTATTTTCCTGTAATCTAAATCAAGTTCTGTGGGAAACATTTAAATATCTTTAAACCACAAATGCTTGATGCCATGCTAACTGTTACTGGTCTATGCATCTGCCATAATTGTATTTCGGTCCATATTAAATTTATATCAGCATATTGCAGTAGATGCACACAGGTAGAGGTAAGCATGTGAATAACAGAAAAATATGCTGCGGGGAAGAAGCCATTTGTATTTGAACTAAAAGAAGCAAGTGCTGTGTGTTGCACAGCAGGGGTATACTTTCCACGTCACCACCCTTATGTAAGTAAAATAAAACCAAATGAAAAAATAACAGTATACTTGTCCATGTGTGATTGCACTTAAAATCTTAGTGGTAACTCCTTGATTATAAACAGAATATCCCTCTTCACTAAATGGCAAATGCACCAAGCTGTGACATTTTAAATTGTTTAACAATGTCTCACCTACTTTCTTACTAAAATATACTAAGTGCAAACAGTTCAGGAACCCAGTGATGTGAAGCCATGGGCTCTCAGATGCATTTGAAATCAAAGTTACATAATATGTGACAAAATGCAAACCTTATGTGTAGTTTACAGTGGGATCAAACCATGGGCTGTCCAGATCCTCCTCCATTATACCAAGTTGGTTCAGAACATGAGTAAATGAAAAATAAAGGCATGTATTTAGTATGACTGTAATGACAGAAGCTGAAACAAAATTACAGAAAAATGTTAAGCATGAAAAAATCAGTTTTTATAAGATAATAGCAATTTGTAAAGTGCTAATGGATTTTCATTTTAGATAATAATATAAACCGCCAAACCTGCTGATGTGCAACAAGACTAAGTCTATAATTTCCATATTGAAGTTTGAACAACATTGCTGTTAGATACAATAAAGCCAAATGCCTGTTGTGCAAGTCAGTTGATTTGCAGTGTTTTAATTATAAAGTGTGCAGAGATTCTCATATAACAAAAAGTAAAAATATGCATATTTTTAGCATCTTTTCATAATTGAGACCAGAACTACAGAGATCATTTATATTTGTTAATGACCTGAAGCAATTAACAGTACAAAAGACAATGCCCTTTTTTCTATCTGTTTTCTGAGAAACCATTACAAACCTAAAAAGTACCAAACAAATAAACTAATGCACATCTGAAAAGCACAATGCAATGGGACCATGTCTAATCCTTCCAGGTTACTACTGCAAAAATAGTGTTAAATATGAATGTAAATTAGAGATGTTTGAGAATTGTATAATTGGGCCACTTTTCAATGTTACATTTACTCAATTTAATTTGCAAGTATAGATTACAAAATACAATATTTCAAAACTAAAACTATGTATATGAGTATTTTATGATGTTTTGACAAGTGATGCGGTAGTAGTGGATATAATTTATAAACATTTTTTTAAATCTTACCCTTGACACTAAATAAGCTATTTATTTTTGAGTATTTAAAAATGCAACTATAATTAATAGTGTCCCCTGTATGAAGAAGCTGCAAATCTGGTGTCCTAAATTTATGAAAGACAGAGAAGTCCCCAGGTGGTTTATGTGATCTGGATGGCTTATCATAAATTTATAAAGGATGATTGAAATAAATGCCCATTTTAAAACTGAGAAAGTAACCTTTTAGTTGTGTTTTCAGTTTGTAACAAGTGCACTAGAACAGCTCTCTGTCAGTAACAAAGTTGTCATGTACTGTACAGTATATTGTGATTTTAAAGGGCATGTTTGAGGCACAGAAAATGATCTGTAGAATCTAAGTGTGCTCCATCACCTTACAGTAAAAAAAGGTGTAAATGGAAAAAAGGTTGTTCTCCAAAACTAGTGTTGGCAGGTACTACGGACAAGGCACAGACGATAATCTTTCGATTTCCCCCTCTCTTCTGAGAGTCTGTCTTCCTGGTTCATCAGACTCTTAAATGCATGGGAAAGGCTGTTTTTTACCAATTAACAAGTGTAGACAGGAATTAAGTACCTGAACCCAATGATAACATATTGTCCTTTTAAAAGGAGAAATATCAGAAAAACGTGTTATTAGCAGCTTAAAACTCTGCCACTTTCTGTGTTCCCTGAAATAAACTCCCCATTCTAGGCACTTGATTGTTTCATTTAATAAAACATAAACAGTATGTGGTATTGATTAGAGAAACAAAAATATTATAGCAACAGCAAAAAAAATAAATATGAGCAGTATAGTCATTACATATATATAATTTATATTGTTTTTTTACAGGGCAATCTTTTATTGTGAAAGTTATCTGCCACTGTGGATGTAAGACCATGTTAGGAAGGTTTTAGCAAGGTGTTGGGCATCAGTCAGATTTAATGTATGCCATTATCAACATATTAATGTTTATTCAGTTTCTGAAATATTTTATTGTTCTCCATTGTTTTTAACTCCTCATGGAGTAAGTATGTTGCCTGGCAACATGGCATGTACCTCTGTGGTGCCTTGAATCAGCACAATTTCCTTTTAAAAGAGGGCCACACAGACATTGAAGCATTTGAACTTTAGGACCTAACTGGTGGCCTACTGTGATGACTTGCGAAAGTCAAGTCTTTATTTATATTGGTTACTTCTTTTTAAGAATTTGGCGTTTTTTCACTTTGGTTGAGCATTTTGGTTTTGAGGAATGATCTTACAGTTTCATGTGTAACCAACCAACTCCTGCTCATTACTTGAATATCCTTTGCCTCTTTCATTAAAAAAAACAACAACATTATCTCAATTATCCCACGCTCAGATTTTAAAAATCAGCTTATTTAGACCACTTCATCTTTCCAAAAATGAATATACTAGGCTGCGGGTTTCTTCCAGATTCTCTGGTCTTCCTCTCATATCTCCAGAGTTATGCAGGTTAGATTAAGTAATGACTGAATGATAAGTGATGAAAACAATGACAGAGCCTAAAGATAGGCTGGAGAAAGAGCTAAACTCTAAGGTCTTACTGTAAAAACCTAAATGATCAAGAAGCTGATGATTGTCTTCAGGGCAAAATGGCTAACATTGCAAAACTGTTGTGGCTCAGGCAGGTGTTGATGCCCTGGTCAGGTCAGGTTGGGGAGTATGCACTGGTACAGTGTGTTGCCGCACCCACCATACAACAAAACAGCTTGGGATCCTGGTTGGCTACCCCACAGGCAAACATGATTCCAGTGCCACCCTCTGGAAATGACCATCTATCTGCTGTAGCCAGGTGTTACAGTTAGGTTCATAAATATTTGGACAGAAACAAGTTTTTTCTAATTTTGGTTCTGTACATTACCACAATGAATTTTAAATGAAACAACTAGGATGCAGTTGAAGTGCAGACTTTCAGCTTTAATTCAGAATATAAACGTTTCATAAAAATGTGAGGCAACTAAAGCATTTTTTTAACACAATCCCTTTATTTCAGGGGCTCAAAAATAAAAGGACAAATTAAATAGCTGGAAATAAAATGTTCATTTCTAATACTTGGTTGAAAACCATTTGCTGGCAATGACAGCCTGAAGTCTTGAACTCATGGACATCACCAGATGCTGGATTTCCTCCTTTTTAATGCTCTGCCAGGCCTTTACTGCAGTGACTTTCAGTTGATGTTTGTTTGTGGGCCTTTCTGTCTGAAGTTTAGTCTTCAACAAGTGAAATGCATGCTCAATAGGGTTAAGATCAGGTGACTGACTCGGCTATTCAAGAATTTTCCACTTCTTTGCTTTAATAAACTCCTGGGTTGCTTTGGCTGTATGTTTTGGGTCATTGTCCATCTGTATCATGAAACGCCGCCCAATCAATTTGACTGCATTTAGCTGGATTTGAGTAGACAGTATGTCTCTGAACACCTCAGAATTCATTTGGCTGCTTCTGTCCTGTGTCACATCATCAATAGACACTAGTGTCTCAGTGCCACTAGCAGTCATGCACGCCCAAGCCACCACACTGCCTCCACCGTGTTTTACAGATGATGTGGTATGCTTTGGATAATGAGCTGTTCCATGCCTTCTCCATACTTTTTTCTTGCCATCATTCTGGTAGAGGTTGATCTTAGTTTCATCTGTCCAAAGAATGTTTTTCCAGAACTGTGCTGGCTTTTTTAGATGTTCTTTAGCAAAGTCCAATCTAGCCTTTCTGTTCTTGAGGCTTATGAGTGGCTTGCACCTTGCAGTGCACCCTCTGTATTTACTTTCATGCAGTCTTCTCTTTATGGTAGACTTGGATATCGATACGTCTACCCCCTGGAGAATGTTGTTCACTTGATTGGCTGTTGTGAAGGGGTTTCTCTTCACCATGGAAATGATTCTGCAATCATCCACCACTGTTGTCTTCCCTGGACGTCCAGATCTGTTTGCATTGCTGAATTCACCAGTGTTTGCTTTCTTTCTCAGGATGTACCAAACTGTAGATTTTGCGACTCGTAATATTGTAGCAATTTCTCGGATGGGTTTTTTTGTTTTTGCAGCTTAAGGATGGCTTCTTTCACCTGCATGGAGAGCTCCTTTGACCACGTTGTCTGTTCACAGCAAAATCTTCCACATACAAGCACCACACCTCAAATCAACTCCAGGCCTTTTATCTGCTTAATTGATAATGACATAACGATGGACTTGCCCACACCTGCCCATGAAATAGCCTTTGAGTCAATTGTCCAATTACTTTTGAGCCCCTGAAATATAGGGATTGTGTTAAAAAATGCTTTAGTTGCCTCACATTTTTATGCAATCTTTTTGTTCAACCCACTGAATTAAAGCTGAAAGTCTGCACCTCAACTGCATCTGAGTTGTTTCATTTAAAATTCATTGTGGTAATGTACAGAACCAAAATTAGAAAAAAGTTGTCTCTGTCCAATATTTATGGCATTTATGTATGTGGGTGTCCCCTTGACCTGGTCCAACCACTGACACTCCCTCACAGTGCAGGTAATGTGCCTTTTTTGGGACTCCATGAGCAACCGCTCATTCGACACAAAGTCAAACCATTGGTACCCAAGGATTCACCGAAGAGACACAGTACCAAAGGAGTCCAGTCTTCATCGCAGGTCACTGGATAGCATCCATGTCTCACAACCATATAGCAAAACAGGAAGCACCAGCACTCTAAAGACTTGGCCTTTGTCCTTTTGCACAGATATTGGGAGCGCCACACTGCTGAGGTAAGTAAACCTCTTGACAAGGTCAACACTCTCTCCGCAGACTCCCTGGCTCGAGTTTATTTCTTGCTTATTTAGTCTTATTTTTAAAAAATAATGCTTCATACTGTGTTCTTTATTTCTGCGTTTATTAATTATTGTTTAATTTCTTTTTTTTTAATTTTCAACAGCCTTGTATCCTGTATATAGAGTTAGGGCTACCTAATTATGCAGTTGAGGGTCAGCCTCAGCCAGTAAGGAGAAGCTGAAGCTATTACTTCAGGTCTGGCAACAATTTGGTTGGATTCCTATGTGTTCAGTTTATGATTTAAAGTTTTGGATTTCCTGGTGTTTGACCTCTGAATTCTGTTTAGAAGGAACTGTCTTCTGTTTTCAATTATTTGGAGTTGTCTGCTTTATGTTTTGCTGTTTGTGAATTTAATAAAAGAATGAAAGTAATATTTGAGTTCCCTGTGTTTAACACTAGAATTATCAGAGTCTACGAAAAAACTTGTAGATCCGGCCCACCTTAATTCCGTTCACACCTCTCCACCAGCGTCTTTTGTCCTCTAAATGTGCCGATAAAGAAAAGCTGCAAGCAGCCAGCTATTCCATCCCCCCACCGACTTAGAACATGCATGAACTTCCCAGCTCATGCCTTGATCGATTATCTGGGAGTGAAGTGGAGTTTTAGAGTGGAAATAATAGATTGTTATTTGGAACACACACATTTCATGTTTCTACAGTAATCTGTGTAAACACATTTTTAAAACAAAAACGTTTTTAATATTTTAGTAGTATATGACAAAATGTAGGCATAAATGTATGAAGCCTGAAGTCCAAAGATCAAGTAAACACTTTCACAAAAGGTTGAAGGAAAAGACAACAGCTTCTGTGGTGTAGTGTAAGATTGCTGACTTGTCATCAAGAGTCCCTGGTTCGATCCCTACTCATTCCTATATTTGCTGTTTTCAGTAATGAGCTGCTCTTATTGTTAATATTATGCAGTACACACATACACTTGGTTTGTGTCTGTAACACACGGTGTATATTTATAGGACTTGTAAAAGTTACCGTTTTTTTTCACTTTTATTTTCTCTAAATCACGATCATGATACATACTAGGGATCTGACGCTGTTAGTTTATATTTGAAACTGGGAATAACTGGAGATGTGAGTGGTGTTTTGAGACAATGGAACTGGACATTCTCTCATCTGGAGGGATTAAAGCTGACACACAGACGCTAGTGAATCTGCCTTCTTCGTATCTCACCGTCACTTGATTTTTTGTATTCAGTTTTATTGAGTGTTCCTGCTCACGCTGAATTTATATGCACCTTATGGTCTATGATGTCAAAAAAAAAAACAAAAAAAGTGACATAGGTAATTATGATATTTGGAATTATTCGTTTTATGACCTGTATAGTACAGTACATTTCGGAAAACTTTGTGGCACGGATGCAACATTAATCATATTATTCATATTCATTCGCATAACATCTTGCAGTTTGTAATCAGTGACCGTGTGTTTTTTTTTCCCCGAACTAAAGTTTAAAAAAATTATGTAATTTATAGTGGCAGTGGCAAGAAGTTGCACAGGCCAGGGAATTGACACCATCATGAACAGTTATTCAAGGAGTCCCAAATGAGGCACATTACCTGCATTGTGAGGGAGTGTCAGTTACAGCACTACGGCCATGTGACGAGATTCCCAGAGGGTGATCCAGCTTGTAAGATCCTCATTGTTGGGGACCCAAATGGCTGGACCCTGGCCAAGGGGTCGCCCACGTAACACCTGGCTGCGGCAGATAGAGGGTCATTTCTGGAGGGTGGGACTGGACCGCATGTCTGCCTGGGGGGTTGCCAACTGGGATCCCAAGCTGTTTTGTCGTGTAGTGGGTGCGGCAACGCACTGTACCAGTGCATGCTCCCCAACTTGACTTGACTTGACAATACCCAAAGTAAAAAAATACATTGGCGCAAACTTTTGGTCTTTGAGCAGTCAGTTGACAATTTTTGCTCACCTCAGCGAGACAGAGCCTACCGCTTCCAACTTTCCTCACTAGTGAGGCCCTATGAGACAATCACAATATGTGCAAACCCCTCACGTGAGATTTTAATATGTTGAAAAAAGAGACACTAGTGTGTAACAGTGTGTTGACTCTATCACACATCTTCTTCAGTTATGAGTAGTGTTATGGTCTGAGGTGCTGCAGAAGTTGGTGGCATTTGTGCTTTTAAAGTCATTCAGTGATAAAAAGTGAAGCACTCCAACTGAATGAACTCCTACTTGGAAAAATGGTGGACTCTGTAAGTACTAAACTAAGCCGGGATGAACCTGCAGGCTCCCCTTGTGAGTTAAGTTACATACAGTATGTAAGTGAGCAGTGAACGGAGTGGAGTGTGACAACATACCATCTGACTTACCAACTACGCTCATTGCTGAGATGCAGTATCATCAGCACACATTGTGAAAACCTAAGTAAACTGAGGGTCTGCAGTATAAAATAGCTGACTATCCTTTTTAATGGGAGGCAACAGAATAGTGAATCCCACCCAAAAGTACTTTTAATCTTTACCAAGGGTAAGCTACAAACCTGCAGAAACACTGAATGTACATTAAAAATCTCAATAGTATTGAATCTATTTTTATCTGTGCCAACATGTGCAACATTCCATAATAGCAAATGAGAGGTTATATAGTATGTTTTTAAACAAACACATGCATCTCCACTAAAGATTTAAATTTTGACACTGATTAACCCTTATGCCTTATGAAGGTTGGGGAGTACACATCTTGGTGCTTTGTAATACTTTTAATACTTTGTCTTATTTTAAACTATTTACTCCTTGAAGACAATAACTTATTTAAGTGTGCTAGTATTTAATTTTGCAAAAAAAGAATTTTAAAATTTTACTTCTTAGGAAAAATTGCAATATACTGAAAGTGGATTTTTAGAAAATTAATAGCTCAGTTTATTTCTTCTAGTTTCTATTGTGACTGTGAAGGAAGTGAATTTTACCTTTTATGTACACAGCATCATGTATGTGTTACTATTACTTGCTTTAGTTCATATGTCAATAATGTGGATCCCATTTCTGTGAAAACTGCTTGCAAAGTGCTGAAAGAAAACAGTTAAATACATTGCATTTTCGTAACCTTTATTGTACAATGAATAATTTTCAAAGTGTGACCCCAATTTCCTCATAGCAGATCTTGAAAAATCACTTGCAAGTACACAGATTTTCCCTTCAATATCTTTCCTTCCTCAAATCAGCAATATACAAGAGAATATTTAGAGAATATTTCAAAAATTTTGTGCCTATTGTAAAAATATACATATGAATTAAGCATACAATCCAAACAAATCTCATAAAATGTTGTTTAATATGACATACTCAAAACTGCACAGACTTTTTCCTTGTTGTTCTGCAACTTATATAACTTCAATAATATATTGAATAGAAAAGATATTGCCATAAAAAGCACAGCAGCTGTGACAGAATTTGACTCTGGTGAGAATCACTCTCAGATTCTCAAGTAATTACTAATTTATCTTTTCACATCCAATCCATCAAAAATAATCTTTGTAAATTTTCCAAAAAGGTGGTAGATATCTACGTTTTGTAAAAAAATAAAAATAAAAATAAAAAATAAAGGTGTGCAATATCTCCTATAATTAGCAGGAGTAGGATTAATTTTTATGATTACATTTCTAGACAGATAAACAATAGGTAATTAGCCTTACAGTCATAATGTAAGGAAACCAGCTATTGCTCTGCTATGCTATAAAATGCAGATTTTTCAAACTTGTTAGATACATAGTTTTCAAAAAGAAATTTTCACATTACTAATTTTTTGGAAGAAAACATAAAAAATAAACAAGCAGGCTAATTCTATTACAAGAAGATTTTCTATTTTTTATGGTTAATTGATCAAGCATGCATACAGACTACCTGTTCAAAAAGACATCTGCAAAACAAAAAGAAAGAAATGTTCATTCTGTCAAAATCATGAAAATTTCAGATTTAAACTTTGCAAAGCAATATTCAGAACTTAAGAACAATTTTGACAAGAACAAGTTGTTCAAGCCGAAATAATTCATCAATCTCATTTACCAAACTTTTGCAAAACATCATGAAGTTAAGATATTAACTGCACACATAGGTAACTTACAACTTATGGTTTATGGTTCTCTACATGAAGAACATTTTCTAAATTTACCCTAAATCATCTTTCATCTGTTACTCCATGCCGTAGCTGAAGAATTAACTGTAAAGTCATAGCTAGCATCCATCATATAAATCCTGTTTACAAATGTAAACTTTTCTATCATTATCACCTCTGTATTATTAAACTCAAAAATTATAACTTCTTTAATCTTTTAGCTGTCCAGGAATTGTTTGTACCTCCCAACAAGCACCCAGTGACCCTAAGCAGGTTTCATAATGGATGGAAAGGTATATTTTACTGTATAAGATGTACTTTCAGGTCTGAGACCAACTGTATAATCATATGTTACATTTTAACTTAATACATGTAACATTTCCCTTTTATATAAATTAAACTTCAACTGTCCATATCTTAATTATGTTCAGGTCCATAATAATAATTCTGTAGGCTCTGGGGTATCTGCCAATTTAGGACGTTTGTTAATTAATAAAGATCATTGGTTAAATTTCAAACAAGACCATTTACATGAATTAAAAACAAGAGACACCCCAGCACTGATCCCTGAGAAACTCCATTTTTCACAACACTAAATTTGGAAAAAGATCCTTGTACCTTAGCCCTTTGCTTTCTGCTTTTAAGCCAGTCCTGTAATGATTTGCACACCGCACCTATAAATTTTACTTCTTTCAGCTTGATCACTTTGATACTTTATGAAGAGTTTTTTAAAAAAAAATCAATGTAAATTATGAACAACGTGGTGGAGCAACTGTAGTGCTGCTGCTTTGCAACAAGGAGACCAAGGTTCACTTCTTCAGTCCGCACTGTATGTAGTTGGCGTGTTCTTCCCATGTTGGTGTGGGATTCCTCTGGGGTCCGGTTTTCTCCCACAGTCCAAGCACATGCAGGTTAGGTATATTGACAACGCTAAATTGTCCCTAGTGTGAGTGTGTTCACTCTGCAATGGACTGGAACACTGTCCAGGGATTAATCCTGCATTGTGCCCTATGCTTGCTGGGATAAGCTCCAGGCCCATGTGACCCAGCTTAGAATGAGGCGGGCTTTGAAAATGGTATGGTATGGTAACATAAAGTATATCATATTTGAACCTTTCATCAATACCTTTCTTGCTCATAAAATTTTGCCTGTCAGTGAAATATGATCTTCCTTGTCTAAATCCAATGTTGACTATTCTGTAACATATCCGTACCTGATAAGCATTGCTCAATCTATCTTTTTAATAATTGGTTCCATTATTTTACCTGTGATACACATTAAACTTTCTGGTTTATGGTTAATAATCACATTTTTTATACAGTATTATCAAACATTCGCAAACCTTTTAGCTTTAGGACTTTCCTGAGTTTGTAACAAAATACACAGAAGTGTTTATATCCCTAACTGCTGTACGTATTTTAGGATAAATATTACTGGTTTTGGCAATTTATTTGAGTTTATTTCTAGTTGCCCTTCTCTATTTTCCAAACCACTTAGTACCTCCTAAAATGTCCCTGAGCCTACTGGAAATTTATCAGCTTCTTCAGATGTCAACACTTAAGAAACATATGAACTTTAAAAAAGTGCTATTTTCTTTTTCCATATATTTTATTTTGTTCTTACCATTCCTAAGAAACTCTTATCTCCTACTTGACCATTCCTCTACTACTACAATAATGAACAAATCAGCCAGAAATGTACTGGAACTCATTGTGAGGTCTGATGTAACATAAACTGATCTAGTGAAAATACTGTACAAGACAATTAAAAAAATACAGTATGAAGCATTTCTACAAAGGAGCATTATTCCAAATTTTTAGCCTAAGAATAGATATAATGGTATCGCTAGCAATTTAAAGGAAGAATGGACTGCACACATTTAAAAAATCAAATTACAAATTAACAAATTAAAATTGAAAAGTGATTGAATATTTTGGCAAGATGACAGTTTTAAGGCATAATGTATCATTCTTATGCTAACGAAAAGTTAAATTATTAGCTTTGTTTTCACAGGCTGTAGAGTTCCCTATTATTTAAAATATATACAGTATGAGTAGATCTCAGACATGTTGTGCATGCAAGAATACCTAAAATAGTCCTGAAATAATTCTTCTTCAATGAAACGTGGGAAAAAAAATAGTAGAAAAACAATAATGCTATAACGCTACTCTTGACTTGCTAAAGGAAAGGTTTGATCCCTAACATACAATTTTTCTAAAAAGGTCATATTTCAAAGACCACATACAAAACTGAGCGCCTATCTTTGGGTTTTCTGTACATCAAAGATGAAAAATTTGTTGGAATATTACACCATTGTTTTGACATAATTATCAGTAAATTTCAAACTTGAGTCCTACTAATTCAACGCAGTGCAATTTTTGCACTGAACCTCAACATTATGACATGACATACTGTAATTTATGTATCTGACTCAAATTTTCTATTTTGGTAAATCAGTTTGAGAAATTATTTATGTTTCTTTAAAGGATAGCTATTCAAAAAGCAAACACCACCCCATTGTCATTCCAGTATGTTTTCATCCATCCATCCATCCATTATCCAACCCACTATATTCTAACTACAGGGTCACAGGGGTCTGCTGGAGCCAATCCCAGCCAATACAGGGTGCAAGGCAGGAAACAAACCCCAGGCAGGGCGAGTATGTTTTCAGTAACACAAATAATCAGATATGAAGCAACTAATGTCCAAGCATTGACATTTGTCTTTCCCAATACACTTTAAAACGTTTAACGTTCTACAAACCCATTTATCTGCTGTTGGTTTTGTCACTAAATAAGCTACCATTAGCTGCCATTAATTTTAATTATCCTTCTCATCTTTCATACAAAGCTGCCATTTGTTTTTGGATACAAATTATAACTGTAGTTGTATTTTCTTTGTTAAACATATTTAATGCCACTCTACGAATATTGCTTTATGCTTTACTTAAATATTTTCTAATTGGCAAACAAGGCTAACTTCTGTTTACTATTCAGATACTTAGCCAAATATGATCTTTGTTATTTTTTCTGACGATGAGCTTTCATTTTTTTTTTCCAAACACACTCAAACAATCTCCTCAGTATCTACAGGTATAGGACAAATGCAAGATTTATTACCATTACTCATCTAATAGCTGCACGTCAGAGATGATCATTTATACTTATGTTCTACAAATCAGCAATGCCATTCATTCTTCCATCTTGTGATCCAGCTTTTTCCACGAGAAGGTAATTAGTACCTTGAGCTTGGCAGTAACTGGCACAAGGTAAGAAAAGTAAAGTTAATTCTGGAACTCATTTAATTGCTGCACATTATAAAATATTACAATATAACCATGTTGATAAATTAATTAAAGTATATTTTTGTTACTCTTTATTTTACTTTTCCAGGTGTTCATACCCTAATACAACAATGTTAACTGTATTATCGTAAAGCTGTGATATACTTTTCCCACACCTCTGCCACCTTCAGGATTTCAGAGCTCATTATAATTTGAATTGTTTCACATTTCTAAAAATAATTAGCAGCGTATGTCTTTTACTTTTAATTTCTTTTAATTTTAATTGTCAGTAATATCCATATCACAAACCCACAATGACTTATATTACTCATAATGTTCATATCATTAAGCATTTGAAATGTATGATGCAATATGCAATGTTCAGAAGTGTACACCATAAATGCATTCCTCTGTAGTTTATCACATTCTGAAAGGTATCAGGGAATATTTTTTTCATTACACTTTTTCTTAGAAGAGAAAAAAAAGAAAAAGAATAGAGGTCATGTATCAGGCTAAATTGGAAGATGGGATATAATGAAATCAGGTAAAGGGCAGTGCAACAGGTTTGATCAAAAATGTGAAGACAGCAATTTCAGGGAATGTGAAATTCATTATATGAACCTTGGATTCATTTTACACTGGGTCAGTTATTAGATCCTGCTTTAAATGCCTAACACAACAAAAAATTGTGCAGCTGTAGTGCAGATTTGAAAGTAAAAATGATAGTTATATAAAAAGGATCTTCATATATCAGTGCTCAATATCTTCATTTTACAATTATAAAAGTAAAAAGTTACAATTTTTTTTTATTCCATTAAATGGAAGGCATGTGTTAAAATATTAAAGTATTTTTTTAACTAGAGTTTGCAAAATTTGAATTATATAGTGACATTTTTATTTTAGAATTAGAATCAGAAAAGTTGATTCCGAGGGAAATTAATTATTTTACAACTATACACACAGACAAAGGCACAAGTAACACTAAGAACAACTATAAAAATAAGCATTTAAAATAAAAATATAAGTAGAATAAAGTAAAATAATTCATCATTCACTAAGCTCTCCTGGTACATGGTAGTGAAATACAATAAATACTATGCATATGATTATTTTACAAAATCTCTACTATACTAGACACAAATAGCATACTGAGCTTGAAGTATTTCACATAATAATATTGCATGTTAAGTGAAAATATTGTGCATTTTAAGAACAAAAAGTTATTCATGTGAGAAGAACAGACAGGTTATTGCACATCTAAGTAGTTGAAAATATACTGGGATATCCATTCGAAAAAGGAAACAGCTTATAATGTGTATGAATGACTCAAAGAGGTGTTACAGAGTCTGATGGCTGTGGGGAGGAAGGATTTCCTGTGATGTTCAGTGGAGCACTTTATGCTAGTCAGTCTACCACTGAAAATGATTCTCTGTCCAACCACAACACAATCGATGATTAGCATTTTCAACAATAGACTTAAATCTAGACAACATCCTCTGATCTGCCACAGTTCCAAGCTGACTGGTTTCTCTCCCACCATAGAGCCAGCCTTGTGAATTAGTTTCTTTAGCCTCTTAATGTTTGCCACTTTTATGTTGCCCCATCCTCAGCATGGCCCAGTGGATAAAATAACCGAACATTATTTCTAAAAATAGCTAAGCATGTCTCTTGGATTTTTCATAAAATATCTCATAGAAATATTCAGATGTTACTATTGTGGCAGTGAAATAAGCCACAATATTTTAATTTAACAAAGGAAAGTCTTTATTAGCATTAATGCTGATTAAAAACTTTAACATTAAAGTCCTGAATACCCAATTAACACATTGTGCACTCCATATAGCTTGAAAACTATACCCCCAGTTCTTAGCTATATCATAAATCAATACCAAACTGATTAGTTCATACCAAGCAAGAGTTAGGTCATGTCTGGTAACTTTTTGGTGACCCTTAGTTAGTAAACATTGTGGCGAGTGGCTGGGGCTGCTACCCAGCCGGGACGCCCAGGAGGACCGGAGGAGGGCTTGCGCCTCCTCCAGACCACGAGGGGGCGACTGCCTTGGTGGCTTTGGGGACCACAGGTGCAGAGTTTGGAAGCTCAACCCTGTAGGGGCCCGTGGTCACCGCCAGGGGGTGCCCCAATGCCTCTGGAGCCCTGGACCTCAGCACTTCCGCCACACCCGGAAGTGCTGGGGGGAAGAGGACTGGGGACTTCAGCCACACTGGGGAGTGCCGGTGGAATATTGCCAGGAGGCACTTGGAGCACATCCGGGTTTGTAAAACAAAATACATTTTGCTAGTGATAGGATATTAAGTTAACAGGGCAGAATACAAACCCTGAACAGAGACATATATCTCCATACATACAACACAAATTGAGCATATATTCTTCTGCACTTCTGTGTGAGTACAATATAAATATAAGCAATATGAATTCCACTTAGGATGCTGTAGCAATTAGATACAAACAACAGATGCCCACCAAACCAGTTATGCGGGGCATGGAACACCTAGTGGCTTACTTTCACAGAAGGCTGTTAGATAAACCATGCTTTAAATATTTAAAATAAACAAGGACTCTTTAAAACTCTGCTCACATACAGAAGACACCCTTTTTTCACACCACCCAAAATCTGAATTTTGCTGTGGTTCATAGGAATTATTACTTTGCTGTTTCACATGATTAGTATTATCAGCCAATGTAACCATCCTGGTTGTAAATTCTTACATAAGTACACCTGATAAACCTAGCGGTAATCCATGCGGCAAATCATTTTTGACATCATTTAATTCAGAAAAAGTTCCTAAAGTTCAAAGTTTCTGCCTTTAACTTAGTTTTGTACCAAACTGCTCACTCATCTAATTTTTGTGGCCACAGTATTTTCTTGATGATTTACCCAATCAAAAACTTTGCAGGTAGGTAGTATGAAGCTTCACAGCTGTTGAACTTAGCTTTTCTTATATTAGTATTAGTACAACTTCATTACATCTGGTTAAAAATACTAGATAGATAAAGCAACCAAGCAGTATGTACCATGGCTGGTAATGTCAGCCTTTGTATATGAAGGAATAACAGCGATTACATTTTTATTTACTCAATTAGTGGACGCTTTATCCAAAGCAACATACAAAAGAGGTAACCTTTATCTGGGGATTGTTTTGAAACAAGTCTTACAGAACAAGGTTACAGAATTGCCTATCAAAAGTGAAGAACTCTAAACCAGAGCAACACAAGTTACTGCTTCTTAGCTACAGTAGCCACACATCAACACAATTATTAATTAGAAAGACAGTCACAGAACAGCACAGTCTACAAATGCTGGGTTGATCTTTGATGCCATGTTGAAGTAATATTACCAGGAGCCATTCATTATCAGACTAGAGGGAACCAGGAGGAGCATAGAACCATTTGAGTGCCTCCATATACGTACAGTAGGTGCTAAACCACTAATTATCATTGAGGCAAGCATATGGTTCCATTGCTTAGGAGTTTCTGTAGTTTACATTACTGGCATTTCTAGATGCTAATTTTTGGGAGAATTAAATTAGGATTCATAATAGCCACTTCTATGATCTCACAAAAAAGGTATTGTTATTTTAATTTAAAGGTCTTGTGTATTACTTTAATTGAGAAAAAAGAAAACAGTACCATTTTAATGTTTTTGGGTGAAAATTAACATTGTTAAAATTAAACTGGTGCATTAATATCCCATTGACTGAAATCATTTAGGATAGGATTAAAATTGCAATACCTACTCTAGTGCTACATCAGTAGTTTTCAGTGTCACTGGAAATATAGATGCCTGGGTTCATAGATATAATTGCTAGCCTATCAGAAAACTTTACACTTAATGCTGTTGGTCCTGGTGATTTTTAGACCTTTATTGTTTGCTACATTTTTCTCCCTTTAATTGCCTACGTGTTTTATGGTCTGAATGTTTACTTTGATCAGTGTCCCATTTTTAGCATTGGATTATCAGTTTGTATGGTTTAAATGTGGAAAATAAACAATAAGACATTTAAAAACCCATAAAAATGCATCAACCATATCCATACCATTACATTAACGTAAGATGATTAAGCACTGTAACACAACACAGTAAAATATGTAAAACAAAACCAAGAAGTTAGAATTAGTACAATTTTCAGTAAGCAAGTAATCTAACAGCATATTAAACTGATTTAAAAGCATAAAATAGTATAACTGCAAGCAGAATAACATTCCATATTAAATGTGCACTGAAATTAAAAGCTTTCTTGCCAAATGATTTTGAAGAAAATGATATATACAGAACAAACCAGTCTTGAGGCAATTTCTTAAATAATACACTATAAATGAACATTAGGAAATATTTATTTTCTTGTATTAAGAGATTGTCATTTTCCCCTCAGTCATAGGTTTTAGCAATGAGTAAAATATTTACTGTTACTCGTAATAAAAGGACATGTGCTTTGGGAAGTCAGTATAAACTGAATGTTAATGTAAATGATACCAGCAAAAGTTAGCACTGATAATAAACTAGCCTGGATATTTATTCTATAAAATATGAAATAGGATGAACAGGATTTCTAGATAGATAATACAACATAAAGTTACATGTCAGTTTTTTTCTTTGTTACAGACACATGACAATGATTCAATCACCATTACTTCCCATACATTTCAACAAATCAAATCAAAATCAGAAACATTCCCACCCAACAGCAATATAAACAAAAAGTTACATATGCAGTAGTCCCTCACACAAAAGGCCTATTTTTTAAAATTTCCTTGACGTTGCCATATAAAAGTAAGAATTTCACTGTACATGTGACAAAAAGGATTTTCTCCACATCCCAAAGACATGCATGTTAGGTTAAATGGTTACTTTAATTGGTCTGTTGAATGTGGCTATGTGTATTAATGTGTCCTGCAATAGACACATTAATACACCCCTACTCAAGAAAAATAATCTCGACCCCTCTGCTTTTGAAAATTTTAGACCCATCTCTAACCTGCCCTTCTTAAGTAAAATTCTAGAGAAGGCAGTAATTATGCAGTTAAACGACCACTTAAGTAAACATGCTATTCTAGATAAATTTCAGTCAGGTTTTAGAACTAATCACAGTACAGAAACTGCACTCGTTAAAGTAGTAAATGACTTGCGATTAAATGCAGACAGAGGCCATTTATCTGTTCTCATCCTCCTCGATCTGAGTGCCGCGTTTGATACCATTGATCACAATATTCTTAGAAATCGCCTTAGTCAATGGGTGGGCCTCTCTGGTAATGTCTTAAATTGGTTAGAATCCTACCTGGCAGGGAGAAAATTCTTTGTTAATTGTGGTAATCACAACTCAAAGACACATGATATTCTATATGGGGTTCCACAAGGCTCTATCCTGGGTCCGCTTCTTTTCTCAATCTGTATGCTTCCGTTAGGTCAGAGTATCTCAAGTTACAACGTGAGCTACCACAGCTATGCTGATGACACACAGCTATACTTATCAGTAGCACCTGATGACACCGACTCTCTCGAATCAATAACACAATGTCTTACTGGTATTTCTGAATGGATGAACAGTAATTTTCTCAAGTTAAATAAAGAGAAAACTGAAATTGTATTGATTGGCAAAAACGGATTCAGTGAGGTTATCAGAAATAATCTTGACGCATTAGGATTAGAAGTTAAGACGGAAGTAAAAAACTTAGGGGTAACCATTGACTGTAACCTGAATTTTAAATCGCATATTCTTCAGACCACTAGGACAGCATTTTTTCACTTAAGAAATATAGCAAAAGTTAGACCTCTTATATCATTGAAAGATGCTGAGAAATTAATTCACGCTTTTGTTTTTAGTCGATTAGATTACTGTAACGCACTGCTCTCAGGACTACCCAAAAAAGACATTAATCATTTGCAACGAGTGCAGAATGCAGCTGCTAGAATCCTAACTCGGAAAAGAAAATCTGAACACATCTCTCCAGTTTTAATGTCACTACACTGGTTACCGGTGTCTTTCAGAATTGACTTTAAAATTCTGCTTATAGTTTACAAAGCCTTAAATAATCTCGCTCCATCTTATATATCAGAATGTCTGACACCCTATATTCCAAATCGTAATCTTAGATCATCAAATGAGTGTCTCCTTACAATTCCAAAAGCTAAACTTAAAAGAAGTGGTGAGGCGGCCTTCTGCTGCTATGCACCTAAAATCTGGAATAGCCTGCCGATAGGAATTCGCCAGGCTAATACAGTGGAGCACTTTAAAACACTGCTGAAAACACATTACTTTAACATGGCCTTTTCATAACTTCACTTTATCTTAATCCTGATACTCTGTATGTTCAATTCATTATAATAACTATTCATGGTGGCACTAAAATCCGTACTGACCCCTACTCTCTCTTCTGTTTCTTTTTCCGGTTTCTCTGTGGTGGCGGCCTGCGCCACCACCAACTTACTCAAAGCACCATGATGCCCCAGCATTGATGGACTAAAAGCCAGAAGTCCACGTGATCATCATCATCATCATCATCAAGTCCTTCCGTGAAAACCATAAATACAAAGAGGGCTGTTTCATTTATGTTAGGTAGATTGCCCAGAGGGGACTGGGCGGTCTCATGGCCTGGAATCCCTGCAGATTTTTTTTTTTTTTTCTCCGGCCGTCTGGAGTTTTTTTTTTTTTTTTTGTTTTTTCTGTCCCCCCGGCCATTGGACCTTACACTTATTCTATGTTAATTAATGTTGACTTATTTTCTTTTCTTACTGTGTCTCTTATTTTTCTATTCTTCATTATGTAAAGCACTTTGAGCTACATTTTTTTGTATAAAAATGTGCTATATAAATAAATGTTGTTGTTGTTGTTGTTGTAGACCGCCACCATGTTTGATTCTTGTCCTTCACCCATCACCACCAAGATAGGGCAGGAGAGGACCACAGCATACATAAATGACTGGGAGTACTTGAAACTGGAGGGAAAGATGACTTGATGAGCAACAGCCCTCCCATATTTATGGTCAATTTGCCCCCATTCAGTGTTTGTCATATATAAAGAGTCATTTTACCTATAATACATATGATACTACATAACATTTCCAGTTGGGCCCTAATTCTGGGGAGCAACCCCCCTCCAACCCAGAATGATACAAGAGATTGTAAAATTATGTTGAAAAGGTCATACTGGGTGTGTTTGAGTCTATACTTTGTTTAAGACTAATTATAAAGACAGTTCTATACTTGATATATTAACCTAGTAGGTAGCTTACACTGACAAGTGATAACAAAATCAAAATCTTAAAAATCACCCCACCGCACAATAAACCTTTACATTTAATTTAGATCCTTGAAATAAACTGATTAGCCCTATATATTCACATAGTTCTTTTCAAATGAATTATAATATTTACTTAAAACACTGATTCATGGTTCCTATTTACCACACTGTTTCCATGCCAGTGAATATCAAAATCCGCTCAATGCATGACATCAAAGAGTTTTTCAAACAGGAAGCTGGATACGAACATGGAAAGTGTCATTAATTCATAAATAGCAGTGCAGAACAAAGTATGATATTTGCCAAAATTCAATAGTTTTAATTTAAGCCCATTTGGAAGATGTTAATATTTTGACTTGAGTTAAATCCGTCTTTAGCAGTGCTTTAGCCTAGTCTTACACTCATGTTGTCATGCTAATCATTTAGTTTTATCTTAACTGTGTTTGTGTTTCTTGCTGGTGCAGTTGAATGATTATTATTATTACTGCTGTGGTTGTTGCTTTATGAAAGATGAACCAATTCACATACAATTTTCATGGAAAGAATTAATATTGATCTTGTTGTTACTCCAAATAGCACAAATATTCCTTCAAATGTGTGAAATATTTGCAAATACATACTCTGTTATTTTTAATAATGTTCTTCATATTTGGGTCTCAAATGTTTACGCTAAATTAATGCAACCCACAACTAGCCACTCAAGAAATTAATTGTAGCTGATTTTCTCAACTTCATTCTACACATCTATTGGAATACTGTGGGATGCAGAAAAGCATATTTTAGGGGACCAATCACTTCATAGGCTGAGAATAGAGAATAAGAATAGAGAAAGTGCTTACTTCTATAATATCACAAGATCAAACTAGACTTGTTAAAGGCAGACATTTATTATGAAGAATGAAACAATTGCTTATTGTTTAAATTCGTTATGGGTCACCACATGATTCTATAGAAAAATTAGATAAATTTGTTCAAGCATAATTCTGTGATGAGTGATACACAGCCTTTTACTTAGCATTTTATGTATTACAGTAGAATGCAATGTGACACATAATCTATAAAGAATGCCATTGATGCATCACACAGAGCTCAGTTTCAGCGGTTCAAAAATATAATAAATATTCCCCACAACATGACAACCCTTCTCACAACCTATGAAACATTCAGACTGAGATGATTGACAGCAAAGGGGCGTATAAGAAAGTGGAAGACAGGCGTTAATGACACAGACAAGCTTATGAGACAAAGGGATTGCCATGCTAGATTGAAATGTTGGAATGAAAATAATGGGTGCAGTACAATGATGTGACTATTTTGGGGATGTTATGGGGGTGGATAAACATAGTTGGTATATATTTTTCTGTGGCAGAGATGTATGATAAATACAGTACAGTTCAGTGGCCATGAACAACTTGTCTGTGCTCCTTAGCGTGTACTTTGAATCTAAGTCTGTAATAGAGTTGCAAGAAAGATTTGTATTAAGTTCAATTTGACTGTGCAAGCAAGGATTTCTGCTCATCCCACTATTTTAAAAGGGTTAAACAAATTTCAGTCTATTAGTAGTGTAAATGGTTGTGTTTGTTGTGCTGTTATAGTGTTCTTACAGTTTTCAAAATACCAATATGTGTGAGACAGGTAGTAGAGAAGAGACCTCAGCATTCAGCCTAATGTCAGTTGGTAGCATGAAGCATTTCAAACTGGACTGTTAGCTGAATTCTTTGTCAAGAATCTTAGTAATCTGTGTAAAATACAAAGACACATACATTTTTTATTTAGTTACATGACTCAATCTTTTTCCTCAGTTTATTGAAAACTAAACTAGGACAAGTTTATTTATAAGAAAGTACTGTTAATAGTGTAGCTCATTTGAAAAATGTTATTAAAAAAAATCTTAAAACAAGATAAACAAAATGACAAATAAAATATATATATATATATATATATATATATATATATATAATGTGTGATTTTTGAGACTTTGACAGCCCCCAAATTGTGATGTTCAGTGACACTCGGCTAACGCAGACAGGAAAATATCTACTGGTTCAGCTGAAAGCTGGTTGATGCTGGGAACATTTCAAAACTGGCAGCTGCCCTGGCCGTGTGCTCATTTTCTGTCTTCTATCTAAAGAAGGCTATCTGTTCTTTTAATCTGAAGATGGGAGCTTGTGCAGGGTGACATCAACGCCAGTACGTGCTTTCTGTGTTTGTGTATGTTGAAGTGACAGCTCTCGTTTGGATAAATGCCTTGATTATATTCCTGTCTTGACAACAATAAAGTTGTTTTTTTTCGTAAAACCTGGATTTGCCTTCTCCTCTCTTGTGCAAGCCTATATATGTATGTATATATATATAT
>JANRMT010062791.1:68639842-68725084 GCA_026402145.1 Polypterus bichir lapradei
TGACCTTAATTGAGGCAAGTGAGGCCTGCAGTTCTTTAGACGTTGTCCTGGGGTCTTTTGTGACCTCTCGGATGAGTCGTCTCTGCGCTCTTGGGGTAATTTTGGTTGTCCGGCCACTCCTGGGAAGGTTCACCACTGTTCCATGTTTTTGCCATTTGTGGATAATGGCTCTCACTGTGGTTCGCTGGAGTCCCAAAGCTTTAGAAATGGCTTTATAACCTTTACCAGACTGATAGATCTCAATTACTTCTGTTCTCATTTGTTCCTGAATTTCTTTGGATCTTGGCATGATGTCTAGCTTTTGAGGTGCTTTTGGTCTACTTCTCTGTGTCAGGCAGCTCCTATTTAAGTGATTTCTTGATTGAAACAGGTGTGGCAGTAATCAGGCCTGGGGGTGGCTACGGAAATTGAACTCAGGTGTGATACACCACAGTTAGGTTATTTTTTAACAAGGGGGCAATTACTTTTTCACACAGGGCCATGTAGGTTTGGATTTTTTTTCTCCCTAAATAATAAAAACCATCATTTAAAAACTGCATTTTGTGTTTACTTGTGTTATATTTGACTAATGGTTACATGTGTTTGATGATCAGAAACATTTTGTGTGACAAACATGCAAAAGAATAAGAAATCAGGAAAGGGGCAAATAGTTTTTCACACCACTGTATATATATATATATATATATATAGAGAGAGAGAGAGAGAGAGAGAGAGAGTAGTCATTTAAAACCAGAGACAATTTCTATGCTGTTCATTAGTAATGCAAAAAGGCCACATACTTTTTATGAAGAAATGAAGAAATACTCCAGCCTTCTTTAGACTATTTGATATTCAGTACATTGAAATCAAATGGTATTCAGTCGTTTTGAGATATTTATACAGGCTGCTGTATCAGATACATTTATATGAGATATCCTATCAATACTTATATACAACTTAGAAATTCTTAGAAAAAGGATACCTACTCATCCACACTTTACACCAATTCAATTTCTGAAGCAATATTATTAATAACATTAACTAATAATTTATTGGTATTACTTTATTAATACATGGGTAGTACTTCTATGTTTTATTGATACATTTTAAGGAAATTTAACTCCATTTAAATGGTCCCATTATTGGAACTAAGCTGTTCAGAAAATATTTTCTACTTCACTTTGTGTAAAGTTACAAAATTGTACATGGATCACATTCATCTCCTTTTACAACTGTCGAAAATGTACTCAAGATTCAAACTATGAATATTGTCTGCAAGTGCCTGCCTCCCTGGGCCATTTGTTTTGAGAGTGCCGTAAATGTAGACTTTTTTTGTGCTAAAGGTTTTCTACATCTTTGGATTGATTATGATCTGAAATCAGCCCAGATCTTTTAACGGCAATATAATGTATTCAAAGCCAACTAGTTATTACTCATCCAATCTTTAAACTCATTAATATAATTAATTAAGGACACTAGTAGAGAAATATCAATGTGAAGGATATACTGTAGCTGAGTATTATCTGCATATGTGTGAAACAAGATACTATGTTTTCTAACTGTACCTCTCAGAGGCACCATGTGAAAAGAATACAGTGATGGCCGTAAGCCATGAAGGATATCACATCTAACTTCACAAGGTAATGCCAGTGTACTGCTATCACTTTTCTGTACATATTGAAACTGATTGAAAAAATATGAATTAAACCAAGGATGATCCCTATGAGCCCAACATTTTCAAGCTATTTTAAATAGAACAGTGAGTTCAAAGTCAGATTGTTCTGCAGTTGTATTGATGAGGACAGGAACAAATCAAATTAAATTACATAATGATCAGAGATCATTTAATTTAGTTGAGTGATAACTTACATTTTCAATCTCAGCTCAAGGATAAATAATTACTGCAGATGCAGAGTACGATTTTAGTTAGCAAAAATGTACCGATGTACATGTATGTAAAACATTTGCTAATAATGTCTGTTACCACACCTATATGAATGTCAAAATTAACCCATCAACACTACTTGATAGTCATCAAATAAAAAAGTCTAGTTCAGTCATGAATAGTGAGCATGGACCAGGTATTTTATAAATTAGTACTATAATTTAATTACATTCAGTTTTAATATTTAAAATGAGCAGCTCCAAGGATGTGAAATCACCAACATTTTTACAGCAGCATGCAATTCCTTATATAAAATGTATTAGACTACATTAATATTTTTAGATTTTTAAGAAAGGTTTCTTTAAGGAGACAGAGATCAGGTTGAGTACATAATATACTATAATATTGTTAGGCAAAACAGATTTATTTCCTAGTGACTAAATGCCTAGCAAACAGTATTTTAAGCTTCATAGATGTTTAATTTAGCCTGAATAAGGTTAAAAATGTAGAGACCCCTTGTGTTGTGCGTTTAACAGTAGGTCTAATTATGCTTCCTATTTTTTTGACAAACAGTGGATTTAGATTTTGTTAAATGATTTAGATTTTGAAAGGTCCCAGAACTATAATTTTGGGTAGTAGGTTTTTAGAATAATAGAAATTAACCTTGCAATTTAAGATAAGAGGCTGGCAGCCTGACTAGCGCTGAATTAGACATCAGACTAAGTCTGCAATATTTTGGAATTAAGTATATGCTCCAGGTAATGAACACTATCTGTTTCTCTCTAAAACTAAAGGACATTTTCAGAAACCATTACAGTTATTAACAAAGGTTATACTCTTATTTGCTATAGACTAAAACCCCTCTATATAATCTTGGTAAGGGGGCACACACTTAGAGATACTGAAATGCAGCAATAATTTATAATATTCTTCATCGTTCAGGGAGTTAAATAAAGCCTCAATGTTAGAAACATTTAAGATCATCAATGTAAACTAAGATAAAATTACCAATAACATCACAAAAATATAATTAACAAGCCGGAGCATTAAAAAAAAAACATGTTACATGATGCTATACTCATAATCTCCATTTTTTTCCAATAATCACCTTCTCTAATATGTGTCAAATTATATTTGCTTTATAAATGAACTTCATAAATATGGTAGACCCCATACCCTAATTAAGTGGAGAAGAGATGAACAAAGAAAAAATTCAGCCCTAATTGGAGCATTAGAAGGAGCAATGAATCCATTCTCTAGATTCTCCCTTATATAAAATTCTTTAGCCTCATTCTTAGGTCTTGATTAAAGCATACATATTGACTTTAGGAAGGGGCAATCATATTCCCTATGAGGGAACCTATTTGACATATGCTGATACTCATAACAGTTCATTGGTAAAATATTTATATCATTAAACTGTATGACTGGTGGTTTTATTCTTTCCAAACAATGTAGGCTTCTCTGTGTGATTTACTTACTGTGACAATTAATGGTGGTGTTATGAAGTTGTAGCCAGGAGAATCCTAAAACAATTTGAGGGATGAGTAAGTTAATTAAAAGAAACTCATTATTTCCTCATGTAATGCCCTGATTTGTAGATGAATTCCAAGATTACCATCAATTGACATAACCCAAGGTTTTATTGTTGGTAGAACTTGACTGACATCTAGCTTTTACAGAATGCTAGCATTTACAAAGTTGTCAGTAGCTCCTGATTCAATCAGTTCTAACAGTTCTTGCCCATTAAGTATCTCTGGAATAGATACATTCTTAGAATTAGCATGAATATCAAAACCCACTTTCCCATCCTTAGAGAGTATGATTTGGCTCTATATTAATTTATTTTAGTTTTTCTGTGGATTTGAAAACCCATTGAAACTCCATTTTGGGTGTTTCAGAGGTAGCAAAAACAAATCATCACATTGGTTTTTAAATTTGACACATTTTTGATAAGTTAACAATTTCTTTCTCCCACATTTGCCATGCCACCATTTTGGGACTTGTGTTTTCCAGGTTGTCAGGTAGTTGCTAGGCAGAGACGACTGGGAGTGTGTGATGCATGACATAAATACTGCAACAATACTGTATAATGGTCATCATTGTGCATTTTGTGGTTGTCCAATTTTGAATGCAACTTACATGGTTTAGTGTTTTATTAGTACTGGTTGGAATCAATTTACCCTTTGGCTGCAAACTCTTTTTTGGCCCTGAACACAATTTATGTCTTTCATTTTGGCTCAGTTATGTGAACTATTTTGGCTTTCAATCTCCTTGTACCTGTTATTAATTATGATTCCAGTCTTGCACCCAAGGGTTTGCTATTTAAATTACAGCCTTTCCAGTTTCGACTTTAGTTTGGTTACCACAGACTTTGTTAATCACCAGACTCCAATTTTAAATTGAACTATTTCTTCTCTACAAAGTCGGTACAAGAAGCTTTTCTGAGTCCAGCACCTTTATCTTGTAATATTTCATTGGTGTGATGCTAGTCATGTTTACTGATGATTTGGTGATTTGCAGCTGTCAGAGTCTTCTGTTGGGACAATGTGTTCATTTTCTATAATAATTACATTTATTCATATAGTACCTTTTCATGCAAAAGTGTAGCTCAAAGTGATTTTTAAGTAGTAAAAGAAAAAACTACAATTACAAAAATAAATAAAATGTAGAAATGAACGAACTCCTAAATCTCCTAAGTGTTAGACCTGACCGTTACTCGGGCTGTGAAAGCAATGCTAAAAGCGTTTGTCCTGAGTGTCACTCAGACAACTGTACAGATGCGTCTTGCATAAGTGTTAGAACCGAGAATCACTCTGGCTGTAAAAGTGCTGTCAGAGTAAGTCCTGGTCATTTTTCGGGCAACATTATAGGGGGGCCTTGCGTAAGTACTACATCCGAGCATCACATGGGCAAAGGTGTCAGTGCATCTTCTTCTCTTACCTGTAAGGGTGATCAGTAACCACATCCGTAATAATGCTATCCCTTAAGAAACATTTTTCAGCAGCCCAGGTGTTGCACGCTTTTGCTGGTGATACAAGCTGTGATGGTGTGGATGCTGAGGAGCTTCTTATCAGCAGTGATGAGGAAGTGAATTTGTCCTCAGGTGGTGAAACTGAAATGGAGAATAAGCCCAAAAGTGATTTTGATGAATCCAAAAGTGAAACCTCGTAATCTGGCTGTCTGTTGACCCTGCTTCAAATAAACCAGCGCCACCTCATTTTGATTTTATGGGGCAGCGAGGAATAAAAGTGGGCATTGACAGCCAACACCTACTCACTTACATGAAGTTATTACTCCACGATAATGTGATCAACAGAATTGTTTTCAGGACATTTCATTGCGCTGAACAGTGTTGGGCAAATAACTGTATACCTAAGCAGTTTTCCTGTTAAAAATGATAGGAAACAATAACTGCTGATGATATCTGGGCCTTTTTAGACATATTGATAGTGCAAGGACTTGTAGTGAAACCTGAGCAGTAATAGTACTGTCCAAGAACAAAATTTTGGCAACACAGTTCTTTGGAGAAATTATGTCCAAGTGTAGGTTTTCACTAACTCTGAAATATCTGCACTATACCAACAATGAAGACTTTGATGAGAAAATCTATCCAGCACCCAAACTGAAGAAAATTTGTGAGATATAACAGGCCATTTTAGCAACATTTCTGAGCATTTATATTCCGGACCATGATGTCAGCATCGATGAAAGCCTCGTGGCTTCTAAGGGCAGACTGTAATGGATACAGTATATTGCGTCAGAAAGAACAAAATTTGGCATAAAGTTTTACAAGCTTCCCAGCCACAGGGGATGCACAAACCAGTGTGTTTCTTTGTGCTGGTCCCAAGCCCGAATAAATGGGGAGGGTTACGTCAGGAAGGGCATCTGGTGTAAAATTCTGCCAAATCAAATATGCGGACAACAATACAAATTTCCATACTAGATCGTTCGAGCCCCGGGATAACAACGACCGCCACCAGTACTGTTAGCCAACAGGGTGCTGGTGGAAATTGGGCTACTATTGGCCGAAGAAGGAGAAGAAGAGGGGGGAGACGTGTCCGGAAGGCAGGAGGAAAGGAGGAAGGTAAAGAGAGTGGAACCGAGGGTAGGAACTTTGAATTTTGGCAGTATGACTGGTAAGGGGAGAGAGTTAGCCAATATGATGGAGAGAAGGAAGGTTGATATATTGTGTGTGCAAGAGACTAAATAGAAGGGGAGTAAGGCCAGGTGGATCGGAGGTGGATTCAAATTGTTCTATCATGGTGTGGATAGGAGGAGAAATGGAGTAGGGGTTATTCTGAAAGAACAATATGTCAAAAGTGTTTTGGAGATGAAAGGAGTGTCAGACAGGGTAATGATTATGAAGCTGGAAATTGGAGGTGTGATGATGAATGTTGTTAGTGCATATGCCCCGCAAGTTGGGTGTGCAACGGGTGAGAAAGAAGATTTCTAGAGTGAGTTGGATGAAGTGATGAACAGTGTACCCAAGGGACAGAAAGTGGTGGTTGGAGCGGATTTCAATTGACATGTTGGTGAAGGGAACAGAGGAGATGAGGAGGTGATGGGTAGGTATGGTGTCAAGGAGAGGAATGAAGAAGGTCAGAGGATAATGGATTTTGCCAAAAGGATGGACATGGCTGTGGTGAATACATATTTTAAGAAGAGGGAGGAACACACTGTTACGTACAAGAGTGGAGGAAGATGCACACAGGTAGATTACATCCTATGCAGAAGAGTCAATCTGAAGGAGACTGAAGACTGAAAACTGGTGGCAGGGGTAAGTGTAGTTAAGCAGCATAGGATGGTGGTCTGTAGGATGACGTTGGAGATCAAGAAGAGGAAGAGAGTGATAGCAGAGCCAAGAAACAAATGGTGGAATTTGAAAAAGGAAGACTGCAAGGTTGAGTTTAGGGAGAAGGTGAGATAGGCACTGGGTGGCAGTAATGAGTTACCAGAGATTTGGGAAACTACAGCAGATGTAGTAAGGGTGATAGCAAGAAGGGTGCTTGGCATGACATCTGGACAGAGGAAAGATGAAAAGGAAACCTGGTGGTAGAATGGGGAAATACAGGAGAGTAAACAGAGGAAGCGGATGGCAAAGAAGAAGTGGGATAGTCAGAGAGATGCAGAAAGTAGACAAGAGTACAAGGAGATAAGACGCAAGGTGAAGAGAGAGGTGGCGAAGGCTAAAGAAAAGGTGTATGATGAGTTGTATGAGAGGTTAGACACTAAGGAGGGAGGAAAGGACCTGTACCGATTGGCTAGACAGAGGGACTGAGCTGGGAAAGATGTGCAGCAGTTTAGGGTGATAAAGGATAAAGTTGGAAACTTACTCACAAGCGAGGAGAGTGTGTTGAACAGATGGAAAGAGTACTTTGAGAGGCTTATGAATGAAGAGAACGAGAGAGAGAAGAGGTTGGATGATGTTGAGATAGTGAATCAGAAAGTGCAACGGACTACCAAGGAGGAAGTAAGGAGAGCGATGAAGAAGATGAAGAACGGAAAAGCCGTTGGTCCAGATGACATATATGTGGAAGCATGCAGGTGTTTAGGAGAGATGCCAGTGGAGTTTTTAACCAGATTGTGTAATGGAATCTTGGAAAGTGAGAGGATGCCTGAGGAGTGGAGAAGAAGTGTACTGCTGCTGATATTTAAGAATAAGGGGGATGTGCAGGACTGTAGTAACTACAGGGGGATAAAATTGATGAGCCACAGCATGGAGTTATGGGAAAGAGTAGTGGAAGCTTGGTTAAGAAGTGAGGTGATGATTAGTGAGCAGCAGTATGGTTTCATGCCAAGAAAGAGCACCACAGATGCAATGTTTGCTCTGAGGGTGTTGATGGAGAAGTATAGAGAAGGCCAGAAGGAGTTGCATTGCATCTTTGTGGACCTGGAGGAAGCATATGACAGGGTGCCTCGAAAGGAGTTGTGGTATTGTATGAGGAAGCTGGGAGTGGCAGAGAAGTATGTAAGAGTTGTACAGGATATGCATAAGGGAAGTGTGACAGTGGTGAGGTCTGTGGTAGGAGTGACGGATGCATTCAAGTTGGAGGTGGGATTACATCAGGGATCGGATCAGAGCCCTTTCTTAGTTGCAATGGTGATGGACAGGTTGACAGACGAGATTAGACAGGAGTCCCCGTGGACTATGATGTTTGCTGATGACATTGTGATCTGTAGCAATAGTAGGGAACAGGCTGAGGAGACCCTGGAGAGGTGGAGGTATGCTCTAGAGAGGAGAGGAATGAAGGTCAGCAGGAACGAGACAGAATACATGTGTGTAAATGAGAGGGAGGTCAGTGGAATGGTGAGGATGCAAGGAGTAGAGTTGGTGAAGGTGGATGAGTTTAAATACTTGGGATCAACAGGACAGAGTAATGGAGATTGTGGAAGAGAGGTGAAAAAGAGAGTGCAGGAAGGGTGGAATGGGAGGAGAAGAGTGTCAGGAGTGATTTGTGACAGACGGATATCAGCAAGAGTGAAAGGGAAGGTCTACAGGACGGTAGTGAGATCAGGTATGGTATATGGGCTGGAGACGGTGGCACTGACCAGAAAGCAGGAGACAGAGCTGGAGGTAGCACAGTTAAAGATGCTAAGACTTGCAATGGGTGTGACGAGGATGGATAGGATTAGAAATTAGTACATTAGAGGGTCAGCTCAAGTTGGACGGTTGGGAGACAAAGTCAGAGAGGCGAGATTGCGTTGGTTTGGACATGTGCAGAGTAGAGATGCTGAGTATATTGGAAGAATACATCTGGAATTTGGTTCTGTACACAGGAAAAGGGACAATGTTTGATCCAAAGTACAATCAGTACGGCGGTGCTACGTCATCTGTGCTGACTTTGATAGATTCTCTGTTTGATCAAGGTTACTGTGTAACCATTGACAATTTTTATACTTCGCAAGAGATATTTGACATCTTGCTGCAAATAAAGACTGACGTATATAGAACAGTGCATCCCAACCTTCGTAGCTTGCCTGAAGACTTTGGCAGAATTAAATTACAGCAAGGTGCACGAGTTGCTTGGCAAAAGGATAAAGTGCTTACACTGAAATGAAAATACAAGAAAGATGTTTGTCTTCTTAGCACTGTACATAATGCAGCTACAGTCACTGTACAGGCAAAAGGCAAAAGCAGATTACGAAGCCTTGTGCTGTGGTCGACTACAATTTCACGAACGGCAGCGTAGATTGTGTGGATCAAAAATTGACTTTCTATCCCGTTATGTGGAGGCAACAAAAGAAATATTACAAAAAGATATTGTGTCATCTGGTGGAACAGTGCATATGAAATGCATTCATTTTATACAAACAAGAAGCTGTCAAAACTGTATCTCATGCAAACTTTACATGCCAGCCTGTAAAACAAATCATTGCTGCACATCCACCGTCCACACTACCGCTAAAGAGACATGGTTGACCCAGAACATCGAGGATTTATCCAGAGCGTCTTATTTGAAGACATTTTATTGATTATATACCACCAACAGGAAAAAAAACAGAATCCAACTCATACCTGGGAGTGTGCTGTTCAAAAACTGATAAATCTGGAAAAAAAATCCGAAAAGAAACACACTGTTATTGTCCCGAGTGTTATGTTGGATTGTGTCTTTCACCGTGCTTTAAGATTTACCACACAAAGGACTACACTAAACATTAACCACATGCGGCGTGGCAACCTGCTGGTGCTTGCAGATTACTGGGGGTGGGACTTTGATCTTGGGAGGACAAGACTTTCATGTTTATCCTAGTTAACTAAATGAATAAAACAATTAACACTGTGGTTGGCACAAAGGCTAGTGTGAAATGTGAGAGGTAAGGTTGTTAAACTCAAATAATTAATCATGGTGCCAGAGTGTGGCAACATGTTGCATGTTGATTAGCACATGCAAGTAAGAATTTCATTCTACCTGGTACACATGGCAATACTGACCCTATAAATCAATTTCAAGAAAGATGTGATATCAGGAAAAAAAGTATTAATAAATTGATTTTATGTGAATAGCTTTAAAACAACCTGTGACCTTTTTGGGAGTTATTCTTATTTTTTTTAAAATATCAAAATCTTCAAACAGTATAAGCAAAAATATGGAAGTGTGACCCATGCTCAAAAAAGCTAACTATGCATTTTTTTCAGGGCCAGTTTTGCTTTTAAACAAACACAGAAACAAATTAATAATTGTTGTGAAAAATGAAACTGTTAAAATGTAGGTCATTTTACAGTAACTAAAATAGTATAGCAGGTGTGTGTTCTAATAGTATGTGCAAATTGTTCTATATATTTCCTTCTATAATGGTGTATGAAATCGGCCAGTAAGATAACACAGTGTGTAAAAAAGTAGCTCTAAGCTTGTTTCTTTCATTTTATTAATAGGTGGCAAAGGGTACTGTCTTGAGGGAGTTAGTCATGTTGTCTCTTGTGTGCTAGAAGAGGGTTATGAGAAATCTATTCCTTGCAGAGATCTTTTAATAAACTGCAATTGATCTATGTGCTGCATTTTATTAGCCATATATTTACTATATAAAATATTTGGAGTTTTTTGTCACCGACAGCAAAATCATTTTGGATGTAAGGGAGCTGGCTCAAACTGATATTTTTATACAAGGTAATGTAAATTATGGTAGCACAGAAACAAACAAAAATTCTGAAACATTATTTTTATAATTACAGTGACCAGTGATATTACATATTTATAAAATAGATTTCTCATTGCTACATCCACCCTTTTATGGATCCTTCTCAATCTAGTTTTACTCCCTTAGGGGTTTCATCCTACAACTGTGTGCACAAAACAGGAATCAGTTCATTAGGCGGTACACTCAATTGTAGACATATAGAGTGCTTATAAAAAGTATTCAATTCACCCATTTGGAAGTTTTAAAAATTTTATTATAATAAAATGTTGAAACACAGTGGATTTAATTTGGCTTTTCTGACAGTGATTATCAGAAAAAAAGACTCTTTAACTACAAACTGAAAACAAATCTTTACAAAGTGATCACAATTAATTAATTAATGTAAAACACAACATAATTGATTACATAAGCATCAAGTCAGTATTTAGTAAATGCATCTTTGGCAGCCCTTCCAGCCTTGAATCTTTGCGGACAGGTCTCTGTCAGCTTTTCACATCTGGACGCTGCAGTTTTTCCCCATTTGTCTTTGCAAAATTGCTCACGCCCTGTCAGGTTGCATGGTGGTCATGAGTAAGCAGACTTCTTCCAAGTCCAGCCCCACATTCTCAATTGGATTGAGAGCTGGACTCTTACTTGACCACTCCAGGACATTAACATAGTTGTTTTTACACCATTCCTGTTTAGCTTTGGCTTTATGCATGGGGTCATTTTCTTGCTGAAAAACAACCTTTCTCACATGGTGTAGGATTCCTGGAGAATGAATCAGTTTTTTCTCCAGCATTTTGCAGCATTAATTTTTCCCTCTACTCCGACAAGCTTTCCAGGGCTTTCTGCAGAGAGGCTTCCCCACAGCATGATGTTTCATGGTGAAGATGGTGTGTTTTTCATAATATGCAGTGTCAAACATGTCATTTATTCTGATGGCCATAAAGCTCAATTTTGGACTCATCAAAACACAGAACCTGACTTCAGACTCTTCCATCTGCCCTCTGGCAAACTCTACTCATGTGTATTTTTTTAATATGGCTTTCTCTTTACTACTTTCCCAGAGAGCTATGACTGATGATGCAGCTAGACAACAGTTGTTGATACCTTCAGAGTTCTCATAGGACTTTTAGTGACCTCCCTCGCTAGTTGTCTTGAACAATCACACATTTTTTGTGGAAGACCTGTTCTAAGAATGTTTATATTTATTTTTTAATGATTATTTAACAGGACTCCAGTGGATATTCAGTGACTTACAGTATATTTTTTTGTATACATCCCCTGATTTGTGCTTTTTAATCACTTTTTCAATGAGTTGCTTTGAGTGATCATTTTCTCTACACTGTGTAAGTTAGACCATGATACTGGCTCACCACATGATGGACCTTCCACATACAGGTGCATTTATGCCACAGTCAATTGAAACACCTTGACTACAGACAGATGATCTTCATTTAAATAATTGCAGGACTTCTAAAACCAATTAGCCACACCAGCAATGTTCTAGATTTGTCATTTTAATACTTATGCAATCATACTTATTTTATGGGAAAGAATACAGACTCCGTTCAGGCATTGTCTGGGTTGGGATTGAGACCCAGTCACTGAAAACCTTTGAGGTCACAGAACTAACTACTGTACCACCATCTCTCATTGCCTCAGACTTACAGTATACTTAATTTAATGTATAGTTTAGTTTATCTATCTTAGTTTTGCTAGTTTAGTTAATCAAACTAGCAAAAATGTACAAGTATTTAACTGAATACTAGAACAAAAAATGAAAACCTTGTATCCAAAATACTAGCAAAATATAAAGAACAGGAAGAGCCATGTTGTTTCAAAGAAATAAAAATACACAGTAGAAAGGGGAGTCATTTCAGGATCAATTAGGCAAAAGACAGGATGGTAAATCCTAGTCCCTAGGAGCCTTAGGCCTCTATCCAGCCTTAGGCAAGTAATCTGTTCCTGTGGTGAAAAATAAAATTAAATAAGGATATATATACATTATATGATTCGCTCATTCTCTCCCTTATAATAAAATTATCAAAATGAAGCACTGCACTGAAAGGCACAGTTCATCTTGCAAAATTTGGATATATAAGTTGTGTGGCAGTAGTGAGAGTGAATAATATGCCACAGCCAGATGTATCATAATCCTCTTTAATAAAATCCCTGTGTGTGTCCAGGTGTCAGTGTGTGTGTGTCTTCTGGTGAAGTGTGCATGCGCGGGGCCACACGGCACGTGTTCAGTCTCTTCCTGTGCATTCCCTGTGCAGAGAGAGAGACAGACACACACACAGGCGTGCGAGAGACAGACACACACACACAGGCGCACGCGAGATCCACACAGGCGCGCACGAGACAGACACACACACACACAGGCGTGCGGGAGACAGACAGACGCACACATACACACACACACACAGGCGCACGTGAGACAGACACACACACACGCGAGAGAGAGAGAGAGAGACAGACAGACACACACACGCAGGCCTGCAAGAGAGAGACACACACACAAACACACACACAAGCACGCGCGACACACACACACAGGCGCACGTGAGACAGACAGAAACACACACAGGCGCGCGTGAGACAGACAGAAACACACACAGGCGCGCGCGAGACAGACAGAAACACACACAGGCGCACGCGAGACAGACACACACACACAATCGCGTGCGAGACAGACAGACACACACACAGGCGTGTGCGAAACAGACACACACACAGGCGTGTGCGAAACAGACACACACACAGAGTCGCGCGTGAGACAGACAGACAGACAGACAGACAGACAGACAGACAGACAGACACACACACACACACACACACACACACAGGCGCGTGCGAGACAGACACACACACAGGCACGCACGAGACAGACACACACACACAAACAGGCACGAGAGAGATACACACACACACAGGCGCGCGCGAGACAGACAGATACACACACACACAGTTGTGTGTGAGACAGACAGACACACAGGCGCGCGCAAGACAGACAGACACACACAGAGTCGCGCGCGAGACAGACAGACAGACACACACAGAGTCGCGCGCGAGACAGACAGACAGACAGACACACACACAGGCGTGCGCGAGACAGACACACGCACAGGCACGCACGAGACAGACACACACAGGCGTGAGAGAGAGACACACACACACACACAGGCGAGAAAGACACACACACAGACACAGAGGCGCGTGCTTAAGAGAGACACACACGCGAGAGACAAACACACACACACAGGCGCAAGCGTGCATTGTTGCAATGTTACTTTTCTTGGTGGTTTATTAAATTACGGATTTTTCAAATGTTCATTTTTTTCCTTGTGCTTAAAACTCATTAAAAAAAAGTGTTTTTAGCGAGTGGGTCGTAAGGCTATAGCACGAACTATTGCAGTGTTAGTTTTCTCTGTTGTTCAAGGTTTTCTTAGTGTTATTCAATGTTTTTACATTTAGTTTACTATTACGCTGTGCATTCAATGGTATAATGAAATATATTTGTGCTTAAAAACTTAAAAAAATATATATTTATATACAGTTCATACGGTCTGGAATGGATTAGTTGTATTTAAATACAATCCTATGGGGAAAATTACTTCGGTAATTCGAGGTTCCACTGTATTACTGTCATACAAAATTACAGGCATTTTACGGAAATACAAACCAGTATTACTGAGAGAGAAAATTAAAGACACAATACAGTGACACATATTACAGCCACATACAAGGTCCCTTGCCATTTAATATAGACTGTTCCTACTAATGTTTATGCACTACTGTTCTAGCGCCCGTTATTGTAAAGGGCTTAATGTCTAGTACACTACATAAATAATAAAGATAAGTGCAAGGGCATGGGTTTTTTTCAGCTCTCGTCAATAGCAGTGTATGATAAAGAAATGTTCAGATAAAACATCTCTGATGTCAATTAAAATGTCTTTTTCTTTCTTATGCATTGCATTATCACATAGCATTGCAAGCATTGTGTTCAGTATGGGTGTCTGTGACCCCCTAATAAGCCCTTAGAACCCCTTACAAACCAGAAAGTCAACATTTTATGGTGTACTGCACTTTAAAAAAAATCAAAAATGTGTTATGGTGTTATAAATCACTTAGTGTCCATTATTTGGTGTGATGGGAAGTATGGCAGCAGTTTGTATGCGAGTGCTCCATAGGCTTTGCAGGGCTCTTTGATGAATTTGTAGCAGCCTGTCCAGCAGAGAAGAGAAGTGTGGTGTTTGACAAGCCTTGGGAGAATTCAAGAAAAAGGGATGGGATTTTTAGAGAACTTGTTTAAAAAGGAGCCTAGCTCAGGCGTTAGTGCTTACCTTTATCTCAATGATTCTGAAGTCTGTAAGAGTGGACAGCAAAAAGTGAGAGAGACTGCTGAAAAAGACAGTGTTCTTGCTGAAGGGAAGCCCCAGTTTTTTCCACTAAAGTTAACGTGCATTACATTCCCTTAACTAACTGCTTTAAAGTGTCGAACTGATTCATGGCACCCAGTTAACTAAATCCATGTGATGAAATAGCCATTCTAGAACTTCGGAAATGCATTCTAAGCATTTATGATTAATGAAAAGTGAATGCTCTGCATGATGCTAGACAGAAGTTCAAGTTAGCATAGTTTTTGTTTGTAGATTGTCTGTCTGTGTATGATCAGATTCAGTTACTTAAGATTTCTACATTATATCTTTATAGTGTGGCGGACGCCCCTGTGATGGAAGGACTGGGGGAGAGGACATATCACGGCAATACCTCCCCCGGAACTTGAGAGGGCAACTCCCCTGGATTACATCGGGGGACAGTTCCAGAACCCTGAACAGCAGCACTTCCTCCACACTTGGAAGTGTTACCAGAAGAGGATCCAGGTGCACCTGGAACACGTCTGGGTGCACTCTAAAAGAGGCTGCCTCACTCCGTTCGAGGAGCCAGAGTCAGGAGGTGGAGGGCAAAGCTTGCTGGGAGAAGAGTGGAGGTGGCAGAGAAAAAAAGAGAAGGAAGAAAAGAGAGACAGAGAGAGAGAGGGAGAGAGAGAGAAGGGACTGACCAGTATTGCTGTGCTTGGTAACTGTGTACTGTGCTCTGAAGTGGGGAGTGGGAAATAGAGCTGACCCACGAAGAAATAAACAGAGTATTGTTTTTGCCCTTGTGTCTCTGTCCCTGTCTGTCTTCGAGTTTCAGGAGCTGTATGTCCTCATGGCTTTCACAATAGCTAATTTTTCATAGCTAATTTATGGTTATTCCATAGTACCTGAGTAAGCACTAATGGGTCCACCTTGGCTAACACAAGATATTTTGCACATTTACTGCATGTGAAGATTTCAGTGCTTGATTTTAAATAATAGTCCCGATATTTAGTGCTCATTATTCAGCCAAATTGTTGAAAAGAGATCCAGATATGGATCCAAGCATCAATTACTGTAAAAATGTTATTAAGTTAGGCATCCAAGTCTGGATCTACCAATGAAGCTGTTTCTTAAATGATGTTGAAGGTACTGTAAGCAAAACAATGTACAGTACTGTGTCTTAAATTGTTTTTCAGTCAAACAGGACAGAAACATACAATCTGAAATTATAAAGAAAGAATGCCAAAGAAAAACTTTAAGTTGTACAATGGGTAATACCCTGACAATCAAGAAGTGTAATTCTTTAAGACTCACTACTCCGCCATCTTGGTATAGAACAAGAAATATAAGTGGGCCAGATGTTAAATGTGATTGGAGATAAAAGCTGTCAACTTAACATTTTCCTGGGAAAAATCAAAAATTATCACAGTACTAAGAAACTGAAAAGGACACACAGGCTTGCTTTCCTTTGGAGCAGTGCCACTGGTGTTCAAAGAGGGAAGGATAAACAAGCCAACAGCCAGAGGCCAGGTTGTCAGTCTCTTTCATATTTCCTGCAGGGAAATTCATATAATCCTCTTTCAAAAATGGTTGAAAGATGTCTGCCTGATCCTCTGACTTTAAGTTACTGCCCCTCAATCATGCTGTGCTAAGAAGAGGAAGTGTTTGGGCTAGGAAATCTAACATAACTGCTGCTTGTAAAACTACATTCAAGTGGTCTTATTAAGGCATATACCATATACCAAATATTTTAAATACTCTACTTAACTTAATTAGTAATGGAAAATAATCATGATTTTATTTTTAAATTTGCACTATGTGCCTGGTGTCAATGCATGTCAATATGTATTTAAAACTGGTTCCATCTTGAATTTGTTTAATTTTTGTGTGAATACCTACAGTATATTTCCTGCGTTAAGGATGCTGGCTAAATGAGAGTGTATGCAATTCCTTGATCTTTTGGCAAGCAGGTGACATGAGGCTACCCGTTACTTGGTTGCTTTCAGATTTTTCTGGTGACACAGGTCTCAACACTCCAGACACTCCAACATTTATTGTCAGCAAATTAGTATTGTTTTAGGTTTTCTAATCTAATGTAATTAGACAATCGTCAATGCATTATTTCATGTTCATGGTTCACACTTTACACCCGCCATTAAGTTGACTACAGATGAGCAAGGGCAACTTTAGGGAGATGGCAGCTTCAAGTGGATCTTCAGAAATCAAAGAAAATTTGGTTATTTCTTTAATGAAACACCCCTTCATAAATTGTTCATTTGAAAAAAAAAAGAAGATAAAAGAGCTTGGACCAGACTGGCCTGACTTAAGAATTCAGCAGCAGGCATGTGATTAAGGACAAGCTTACATACAGACTTTTTCCTGCTCTTGTGATGGCAAAGAGAGTTGGCTAACTGGATGTGGTGTAAGTAATGCCTTTTTTTCTTTCCCTTTTTGCTGTTTCACAGTGTCAGTACCCTTCTGAAGCATTGTGGACAACGACGAGGGTACAAGACAAAAAACATCTTTCTGAAAAATGCAAGCACATGAAAGCAGCTGCAGTTTTCAACCAGTGTGCTGTGGCACAGTGGTGAGCAGTGAGAGCTACCCAGATGTGCTGTGGAAATAATAGTGTAGCGTACTTGGGTGTGAACCTGAGATGGACAACTCCTGTAGGTGGTCCAGACCTGACTGCGGAGGATCGGACTACCTGGAGAAGCTGACATAAAAGCAGCTCTGCGATCGCCATGTTAGAACACTTCAAACTTGTCTCCTGGCTGCAAGCATCCATCTGCCCTGGGTGTGCGGTCATCAGTGAGCCACACAGGGCTGGTGGATAGTGGGCATACAAGTTGCCTGTGATGCAAAAAGGGGTGGGCAATGGAGTGAAGCAGCTTGGAGATCCCGCTAAAGTGGTGTGTCTGTGAACACTGATCTCAAAGTTCCTTTTTTACCTGGTTCTCTAGCAATCTTGCCCCTTAGGACAGTTGTATGTGTATGAAATATATATATATGTATATGTTTGTGGTTAGTAAAATAGTGGTGTACCTTGGGATGATTTTGGTTACAAAAAGTGTGCCACTACAAAAAAAGAGGTTGGTAAACACTGATCTTGACAACAGTATGAAGCTAATTTTTTTGGCAGGCTTAGTGAAATGCCTCAGTTTAATTAAAAAGTAAGTGAGAAATTTTCAGGCCGAAGGAAAGTAGGGCAAAATTTATGTCCAAGGAAGTATAGGTATCCTGACCGTAAAGGCAGAATAAACTTTAGGTTGAAGTTGTCATTTGGGTGTAGTACAAGACAGGTTGGGGGTTAAGTTATGTTTTAAGATGTGGGGGTCTGTGGATCTTACAATGTGAATTTAGGCCCAAGTGTGGTGAACCTGGCAAACTGTAGAATAAAGTTAGGATGGTAATGACTTTGGGGTAGTTAATGATAAACTGAGATGCAAGACTTGAGAAGAATCAAAGAACTAGTGATTGTATGATGTGGATTTATGGAATACTGTGGAAATAGTCAAGGACTGGGCACTCTATTAGCAGAAGCATAATAGGATTTGGATTGGACTTGTGCTATGGATGTGCTATAGGCAGACAGAAGTACACGTTATTGAAGGATTTCAGGGGTTGGACATTATGGTGTGGGTTTTGACAGAATACGAAACTGGGCAAGTTGGCAGAGGATTGGACAATTTAGAGACAGGTGTGGTATAAAATTTGGGTGGCAGGTGCACCTGTTCCTTTCCATATCAGGGCAAGTTATGAGAAATATAAGGGGACTGGGGGTATCACAGACTGAAGTTTTGGAGCACAGTATAAATGGGAAAGCTGGCATCAGCTTGGGCAGTGTGGTGGAAAGGGTATAATACATTTAAGCCTGGATTTGTCCTATGGGTCTGGAACTGTGCAGGCTAAGATGTGCATTGATATTATGATGAGAGCCATGACAGCATGAGGAATGACCAGACAGATAGATAGATAGATATGAAAGACACTATATAATAGATACATGGATAGATGTGAAAGGTACTATATAATATCTAAGTGCTGCTTCAGTATGTTCCCTCAAAAAACTGCACCCCTGCCCAGATTTTTTTCACCAGCCGCCACTGGCATTTGCCATATGGTATTAATTGCCATTTCTGAGTAATTTTGAAAGATGTATTTGTTTTATGCATTTCTTTTAAATTATGGATAATTCAAGCTTTTTGTATTGTAACTTTGAGGCTACAAGGATAAACAGCTAAAAAAAGATTTCTGTGCTTACTCTTTATCACTGACTGAGGAACTCAGCATTACTGGGGAACCTCAGAACAGAACTCCTACTTCTCTGGATCAAAAGGAGCCAGTTGAGCTCTTTGGAAATGTAGTTATGATACAATCAGCATTTCCCATAGGAGGTATGCATGGCACAGAAGAAATAGCAGACAACCTCATAAAAAATGAGGTTGAGATGTGCAAATAAAATGTGGTAGGCAGCACTGGGAAGCACTTCACGCTTGCATACCATCCCATACCATACCATTTTCTAAGCCTGCTTAATCGTGAGCAGGTTTGTTGGGGGCTGGAGCATATCTCATCAAGCACAGGGTGCAAGGCAGGAACATTCCCCTGGCCAGTCCATAGCAAGGGGAGCAGACATACACACACATACTCACCACACAGAAACACACACACACTAGGTCCAATTTAACATTACCAATCCATCAAACCTGCATGAACCTCTGTTAATATGCAGATATAACTGGACAGTGAAGTTTTCTCTGTAGTGCTCATTCTGCTCTTCTTCAAATACCTGAAGGCCCTTCTCAGTCGTTACACTTGGGGAAAGGATTGCCTTCCGTTCTGAAAATGTTTCTTCAGTTATCATTTAATGGAAAGCTGTCTATTTTCAACATATAAAATGTCTTCTAAATTCTTATGGCAAGTGATACCATTTAAAAACTGAGCATATTGTCGGTTTTATACACATCTTCCTTTCCGCATACAGAGTCCAAAGTCTCTTTTGTGTCCCTGTTAAATGTTCTCCTATAACATAGATTCTTAAGTATGCCAATCATTTTTTGTTTCTTTTAGCATAATCAGCCATGTTTGATTTAGAATAACATTGTCTATTTGCAACATATAAATTGTCTTCAATGTTCTTCTAATGACAAGTGATGCCATTTAAAAACTGAGCATAGCATTTGTTATACACTTTGCACGAATGTGTTCATTTCCAAATACTGTGACAATTTATGTTGTTCTTACTGCTTCATTTTAAATAAAATATACAAAAATAAAAATGACACTTCTGTTTGCATGTCTTAAAACAAGTGTATAATTATTGTTTTGAAAAGCATATGTTCAATAACATTACTGATTTACTTTAAAATTGAGCAAAAAATCTTTACAGGCCATTGGCTTACTTATTTGTTTTCAGCTCTAGTGATCTTATCTCAGCTGGATAGTCTCTTTGTAAGATACCATAACAAATTTTTCTCACTCCACTGAAAAATAATTTATTTTTAAATTGTGTGCATATATATGTGCAAAAATACAGGAAATATACAGGAAGTAAAAATGATTGTCTTCTATTACATTTAGACAAGGTGGTGTGGTTTGCTGTTATTTGTTTTTATACTGTATGGATATACAAAAAAAGATTAGCGTCTAAGAAGAAGATAGAGGAAAGGACTCTAATGTTGCTATATCACAAGTATAATGAAGTCTTGACTGCAGTAGAAACACCAAGATTTGTCACAGAGAACTGATGGGAAGATTTAAGAAGAACAAATTAGAAAGCATTTTCCCATAATAACATTTAGTTGAAAGCACTTGATCTTATGCTTTTCTCTAATTTCAATGAGTAGACAGGTACAGAGGTTGTCTTCTTTTTCTCATATGTATCTAGAACTGAATTTTATATAAAGTTGGGCTTTATCACCCTGTTTGTGGAGCATGATGTGAGTAAGACAGCAACGTTGAAAGCCATTAATCACAGGAAGATGAAAATGCCCTAAAAATTTTAAAAGATGCGTATGCTGTCAGAGAGGAAGGAATTTGTCTGAGAAGGTTCACCAGTACAAAAGAAGACTGCGTGAGGGGTGTACGTTCAAAAGCATCAAAACGGTCATGGAACACTGTACAATAAGGAGAAAGAGTAAGAGAGAGATGACATTAGTGTTCAGAGATCATTCACTATGCACAATCACCATGCCGGTATGTGAGGGACGTGTAAAATAACAAATTAGAGATGAGAATTAAATATGCAATTTGCTGCAGGGATCTGATGCTGAAAAACAGGGAGAACAGAGGACCTCTTTGCAAACTTGATGGCAACAAAAACAGAGCCTGACTGAGGGGATAAAAATGAGAACATGGCAAAAAAAAGCAACATCAGATGAGGAGTATTTTAGAAGAGAGGTAGGTAATGGATCCAGAGGTCAGGTAGTGGGACTAGAATGAAAGAAACAGACATAAGATGGATAAACATGCAGGAAAAGACAAATCCATCTATCCATCCATCCATCCTCTTCCGCTTATCCGAGGTCGGGTCGCAGGGGCAGCAGCTTAAGCAGAGAGGCCCAGACTTCCCTCTCCCCGGCCACTTCCTCCAGCTCTTCCGGGAGAATCCCAAGGCGTTCCCAGGCCAGCCGGGAGACATAGTCCCTCCAGCGTGTCCTGGGTCTTCCCCGGGGCCTCCTCCCGGTTGGATGTGCCCGGAACACCTCACCAGGGAGGCACCTGATCAGATGCCCGAGCCACCTCATCTGACTCCTCTCGATGCGGAAGAGCAGCGGCTCTACTCTGAGCCCCTCCCGGATGACTGAGCTTCTCACCCTATCTTTAAGGGAAAGCCCAGACACCCTGCAGAGGAAACTAATTTCAGCCGCTTGTATTCGCGATCTCATTCTTTCGGTCACTACCCATAGCTCATGACCATAGGTGAGGGTAGGAGCGTAGATCGACTGGTAAATTGAGAGCTTTGCCTTATGGCTTAGCTCCTTTTTCACCATGACAGACCGATGCAGAGCCGGCATCACTGCGGATGCCGCACCGATCCGCCTGTCGATCTCACGCTCCATTTTTCCCTCACACGTGAACAAGACCCGAGATACTTGAACTCCTCCACTTGGGGCAGGATCTCTCCCCCAACCCTAAGAGGGCACTCCACCCTTTTCCAGCTGAGGACCATGGTCTCGGATTTGGAGGTGCTGATTCTCATCCCAGCCGCTTCACACTCAGCTACGAACAGATCCAGAGAGAGCTGAAGATCACGGCCTGATGAAGCAAACAGGACAACATCATCTGCAAAAAGCAGTGACCCAATCCTGAGTCCACCAAACCGGACCCCTTCAACATCCTGACTGCGCCTAGAAATTCTGTCCATAAAAGTTATGAACAGAATCGGTGACAAAGGGCAGGCCTGGCGGAGTCCAACTTTCACTGGAAACGGGCTCGACTTACTGCCGGCAATGCGGACCAGGCTCTGACACCGGTTGTACAGGGACCAAACAGCCCTTATCAGGGGGTCCAGTACCCCATACTCCGGGAGCACCCCCCACAGGATTCCCAAGGGACACGGTCGAACGCCTTTTCCAAGTCCACAAAACACATGTAGACTGGTTGGGCTCTGCTAAGGGTGAAGAGCTGGTTCACTGTTCCGCGACCAGGACGAAAACCACACAGTTCCTCCTGAATCCGAGGTTCGACTATCCGATGGACCCTACTCTCCAGAACCCCCGAATAGACTTTTCCAGGGAGGCTGAGGAGTGTGATCCCTCTGTAGTTGGAACACACCCTCCGGTCCCCCTTTTTAAAGAGGGGGACCACCACCCCGGTCTGCCAATCCAGAGGTACTGTTCCCGATGTCCATGCGATGTTGCAGAGACGTGTCAACCAAGACAGTCCTACAACATCCAGAGCCTTAAGGAACTCCGGGCGTATCTCATCCACCCCCGGGGCCCTGCCACCAAGGAGTTTTTTGACCACCTCGGTGACTTCAGTCCCAGAGATGGGAGAGCCCACCTCAGAGTCCCTAGGCTCTGCTTCCTCATTGGAAGGCATGTTAGTGGGATTCAGGAGGTCTTCGAAGTACTCCCCCCACCGACCCACGAGGTCAGCAGCGCACCATCCCCACCATATACGGTGTTGACACTGCACTGCTTCCCCCTCCTGAGACGCCGGACGGTGGACCAGAATCTCCTCGAAGCCGTCCGAAAGTCGTTCTCCATGGCCTCTCCAAACTCCTCCCACGCCCAAGTTTTTGCCTCAGCAACAACCGAAGCTGCATTCCGCTTGGCCTGCCGGTACCTATCAGCTGCCTCCAGAGACCCACAGGACAAAAAAGTCCTATAGGACTCCTTCTTCAGCTTCTTCAGCATCCCTCACTGCCGGTGTCCACCAACGGGTTTGGGGATTGCTGCCACGACAGGCACCGACCACCTTGTGGCCACAGCTCTGGTCAGCCGCCTCAACAATAGAGGCACGGAACATGGCTCATTCGGACTCAATGTCCCCCACCTCCTTCGGGACGTGGTTGAAGTTCTGCCGGATGTGGGAGTTGAAGCTACTTCTGACAGGGGACTCTGCCAGCCGTTCCCAGCAGACCCTCATAACACGTTTGGGCCTACCAGGTCTGACCGGCATCTTCCCCCACCATCGAAGCCTACTCACCACCAGGTGGTGATCAGTTGACAGCTCCGCCCTTCTCTTCACCCGAGTGTCCAAGACATATGGCCACAAGTCCGACGACAGACCACAAAGTCGATCATCGACCTGAGGCCTAGGGTGTCCTGGTGCCAAGCGCACATATGAACACCCTTATGCTTGAACATGGTGTTCGTTATGGACAATCCGTGACGAGCACAGAAGTCCAATAACAAAACACCGCTCGGGTTCAGATCGGGGGTGCCATTCCTCCCAATCACGCCCTTCCAGGTCTCACTGTCATTGCCCACGTGAGCATTGAAGTCTCCCAGCAAAACGAGGGAATCCCCAGAAGGTATGCCCTCTAGCACCCCCTCCAGAGACTCCAAAAAGGGTGGGTACTCCAAACTGCTGTTCGGCGCATACGCACAAACAACAGTCAGGACCCTTCCCCCCACCCGAAGGTGGAGGGAGGCCACCCTCTTGTCCACCGGGGTAAACCCCAATCCACAGGCTCCGAGTCGGGGGGCAATAAGTATGCCCACACCTGCTCGGCGCCTTTCACCGGGGGCAACTGCAGAGTGGTAGAGAGTCCAGCCCCTCTCAAGGAGATTGGTTCCAGAGTCCAAGCTGTGCGTCGAGGTGAGTCCGACTATATCTAGCCGGAACCTCTCGACTTCGCGCACTAGCTCAGGCTCCTTCCCCTTCAGAGAGGTGACATTCCACGTCCCAAGAGCCAGTTTCTGTAGCTGAGGATCAGACTGCCAAGGTCCCCGCCAGGCCACCACCCAACTCACACTGCACCCAACCTCCTTGGCCCCTCCCATAGGTGGTGAGCCCATGGGGAGGAGGACCCACGTTACCTCTTCGGGCTGTACCCAGCCGAGCCCCATGGGTGCAGGCCCGGCCACCAGGCGCTCGCCATCAAGCCCCACCTCCAGGCCTGGCTCCAGAGGGGGCCCCGGTGACCCAAGTCCAGGCAAGGGAAAACGTCGTCCAAGGTTTTTATTCTTCATCGGAGGTTTGTTGAACCGCTCTTTGTCTCATCCCTCACCTAGGACCAGTTTGCCTTTGGTGGCCCTACCAGGGGCATAAAGCCCCGGACAACATAGCTCCTAGGATCATTGGGACACGCAAACCCCTCTACCATGATAAGGTGACGGTTCAAGGCAAATCAGTGATTTAAAAAAAAATTAAAAAGTACACATTTTCAACATTTGTCTTTGAAATTCTAACATTTGTTACAATATTTTGTTAAAGTCTCAAGTTCTTGTAATTATACAAAATTTGAGAACACAGGACTACTAGAAGGAGCTTGTATAATAGGTCATAATTTAAGCAATCTTTATTTATACTTGGAAGCAGACTTGAAAGTGGCTATAGCTTGTAGGAGGAGTATGTGATTTATTTCAGACATATAATACCAAATTATAATCTATTACTAAAAAATGGACCTGACACACGAAAAAGAATGGATGATAGATTTATTAGAATTTGAAAATATGTGTTAGGACATTAAAATCTACAGCATATAAAGTCTTCCTAAGTCTTGAAATGTAAGGGTCATAAAACATCTAGTCACTCCAGCTGGAGAGACCCATGATATACATCAGTGAGAATGTGATGGCTGAATTAAAGTGCAAGCAATTTCCACTATAGATATATCAGGAAAACTGTCTTACAAACAGTAAAATATTGTCATTAAATTACATGGAAGTAAAGAATTGAATAATTAAACTACCTGCCAATCAAATTAATATCTTTAGGCCTTTATTAAGCATGCTAAAGGAATGAACTTCGTGATCTGATTTTTTCAGGCTTGCTTGCAAAGGTGACATAGCTGCAGGATAAATAATTAATCCCTTATTCACTCATTAAATGTAGCCAGTAAATGCTGCAAATGCAACTGACTTGGTAGAGAGCTGTTTATTTGCCTGATTGATTTTTTTATGGCTCAAGCAAAGGTTGATTCGGCAGAGATTTTTAGTTAAAACTTTACTTGACTGACAATCAGAAAGGTAGCGTGTTTTGCTGATTTCTTCTCTCCCTCCTGTGATAAACACAAAAGATTCAGTGTAATGTAATTTATTTGATGGTAATTAATAGAAACAGCCATTACTAACCATCTTAAACAAATAACATCTGTATTAGGGACAGGTTACAGTAACAGGAAAATATTGTGAGTAAAATAAAAGGTAAGACACAGTTTGCATCAGAGTTTATTAAAATGTACACATTTTTTCACTAACATAAAATCTTGTCTTTTGGCATATATTGTCTTAAATCTACTACTCCAGATCCTAAAAAAATTATGAGACCACACTTCATTTAATCTCAGCTAAATTTTATTTGCTGTAAAGGTGTTCTGCAGTTTTGACATGCTAAGAGTAATTACAACAATTTAAAAGCACATAACAGTAACCAAGAAGTACCTAACCCTAAGCCTAAACATTAAGTATTTTCATTTATGCAGGAATTTGTGGTATACTGGCTATAAGGCATTGAACTTTAAACCCCAAGGCTGCTGGTTTAATCCTCACCTCTGACTTACAGTGTGACTTTGAGCAACTCACTTAACCTGCCTGAACACTAACTGTTAAAGCATGTAATGAATGTGAAAGCACCTTGGGATTGTGTTCCTTGCAGACGGGCTCTGTAAAAAACAAAAGTTTGTTTTGTTTTTGCATAAGAATAAGAAGCAGCAATAGAGAAATATATACATTTTTATTAACCTGTCATAAAACTATGATATCAGAAGATTCCATTATTTTTCATAAGAGAAGGAAAAAAATTTGAAAACAGTTAATAAGCATTCCCCCAGAAAATAAACCTTGGGGGTGACTGTCCCTTGAAACACACAAACTCACAATTTGGATAACCTATGTCAGCAGGTATAGCCTAAGCAAGTTTCATAAAGATGCAAACAATAGTTTTTAAATTTATAGTACAGTACATATGTAATCAGTTGTCAGTCAGTCATTGTCCAACCCGCTATATCCTAACACAGGGTCCCGGGGGTCTACTCTGCATGGGTTTCCTCCCAGTGCTCCGGTTTCCTCACACAGTCTAAAGACATGCAGGTTAGGTGCATTGGCGATTCTAAGTTGTTCCTAGTGTGTGGTGTGTGTGTGCCCTGCGGTGGGCTGGCGCCCTGCCCAGGGATTTGTTCCTGCCTTGTGCCCTGTGTTGGCTGGGATTGGCTGATTAAGCTTTATTTTATACTAGCCAACCCGCGGCGTACCATACGCCGCATAATCAGGCCGGTTTTTTAATGATTTTTAAGCACAGGGAGAAAATTAACATTTGAAAAATTGATAATGTAATAAATCAGCAAGAAAAGCAACATTGTAACAATGCACGGAAAGAACCAATACACAATCGTCCGTGACTGAAAACTGGCGGACCGCCATTGCGCCTTCTCCTGCCAGACGGAGGGATGGGGGTGGACGGCGCTCAAGCGCGGAGGGTGGAACGGGAGGAGAGGAGAAACGTCCATTCCGCTCCCTCCATCATGCTAGTCTGCTGATTTCTCATTCAGTATGCACTGCCTGCTCATGTGCCCACGGTTGTCTAAAACGGGTTGGTGTGAGAATACAACAGTAAGTGAATGAAAAGATGGAACCCTGGAGACAGCAAAATACAACACAATAGTGAACCCGCGGCATAACAAACACTGCATAATTATTTATTGATGGTTGGACACTTCTGGAAAGACACAGTTGTCTAAAAAGGGAGGGTTTAAAGATAAAACAGAAAGTGAATGAAAAGGTGGAACTCTGGAGAGAGCAACATATAATTGTCCGTGAGTGAAGAAGACGCATGTTTGTCGCGGATGCGAATTGCTGTATGTAGCGTGTAAAACAGTTTGCTATGGTGCACGCGGTCGTGCGTCGTAACCGAAAACTCGGTTTTTAAAGACTGCTTACTTCATTGTGTTTTAACCTCAGTTGTAAAGGATTGTTTTAAGGATCCCATGGGATACCCCTCGCAAACCGTTTTACACGCTGTATATGGCGATTCACCTCCGCGAGAAACATGCCTCTATGAACAGTCAACGTCGCTCGGAGGTGCATGTGGCCTCTACGACAGATGAATATAAATGACGCAGTTTTTTCTGTGTCGTCGCGTCCGAGTTGATGGACGTGGTTCTGCAAGTTGTCGTCGTATCCAAAGGTCTTGGAGTTGGTGGGCGTGGCTCCTTCCTGCGTGCGCCATAGGTGTCTTACTTTTTGGCAGCTTAGTGAATCCATGCCCCTTCCGGCGTGCTTTCCATGGGTGTCTTGCCTTAGTGAATTACTGTATATAGATAATGCTATTAACAACCATTAACACAAAGCTCTGTATAGCTGATAAAATTATTGTACATTATGAGATTTAACAACTGACCAGTACAATGTTACAAATAAAAGCATTGGGAAAATGTGTGTTGGGTAACAGTGTTGCGGTCTTCAATTCCCCTTAAAAAATACTTTGTTGGTTGATTTTTGGTTTTAAAGGCTGATGAATGGAAGATGGCAACAGAGATGGGATTGAGGTGTCTTCATTAGTCTGGGTCTGGATCTTTATGGCTGAGGATGGAAAATAGAAAATGTTTCCCCTCTGTTCACTTTAAATTGGATCCATTCTTTGATCACACTTTTCAGACTATATTGAATCTACTTATTCAGAAATTAGAGGATGACACCAGCACAATGGATATATCATGATTGCTTTCTGGACTGCAAGGGTCACAACAGTTCTTCTGAAATTCAAAATGGAGTTAAGAGGATCTTTTCAGTAGAGGTGAGCAAGCCAAATGCTTGAACATTTTAGTTTGTTTCCAATGTGCTGGCAAATTTGTAAATGGGGCCCTTATTGAGGAGGTACTTGGACCAGAATAGGACAATAACCCCAACCTCTACCAGGGCTCTATTTAAAAACTGTGGTCTTTGTTAGATATTACGGGGCAAATATATTTTGGCTTCTTCAACATGACACTGGGAGACAAATCTAGGACTTATACTGCTGGGACAGGCTATATTTGAATCAATGGAACACTGATATATTTGTAAGCCATATGCATAACCTAGCTGAGCACAGGAAACAGAGGGTTAAGGACAGCTCAGGTTTAGAAGTTCACTTAAGCATATAATGTAGTAATACTAAAACTTACAAAATATAACTCTAAAATAATTTGCCAGCAGGAAACAAAAACACTTGGAATCAGTAATAGACTAAAAATTGCTAGTCTTAATACAAGTACTAAAAAAACAAATGGCTTCGAAGTTATTGTAGTAGCACATAAATACAATGTTTTAGCTGTAAAAGAAACCTGTTAAACCTTTAGTTTTTGTAAGAATTGCAATTACTCATTTGAGAATTTCTGACAAGAACAATGCTTTCTTAATTTTGCACATAATGTCAAATTTTATAATTGTATGGTTTTGTACATACTGTCTTCCTCTCTTTCATTTAACACATTTTTTTTTATTTCTTTATGATGTTTAAGACTTCCTCAACACTTACACCACTAAACTCATTTTTCAGGCTCTTGTTCCTGAAAGAAAATGCAAATCAAATACTCCAACTCCACCAGCATACATGCTGCGTAACTCATACTGTATGTTCAGTTTATTAGTTCAACCTTACACTGTTCTGCTTCTCTTCATTAGCTTTCATTTGTAGCATGGCTCCCATTTAAAACACTTCTCAAGTCAAACCAAGTCAAGTGATACATATTTTCATGTGTAAATAATACAATGAAAGTATTGATCTTAAAATCTCTGTGTGACTCTGTTTCTCAATACATTCAGGATCTGATCTATCGTTATGTTCATACAAGAATTCCCTGTTCTCCTTGGCCTGGCTGCTTACTGTCATGCTAAAACTAGATAATGCTTCTCACTTCTAACTTCCAAGATGTGGAATGAGACTGACCATCCAAAGTGCACCAGATATAATGATGTTTAGGACACTCTTGAAGACAAGCAGACTCTGAACTTAATAGTATGTCAAAATCTATACTCTCTTTGTGGATATCTGCAGCTGTACTGACATATATTTTTTTGAATATTAATCTTTCATGTAGTTGTTGCCCTGACACTAGTAGTCTTAGTAACAGTAGTGCTAAATTTCTTGTGCTCTAAATAAAAAAAAAAGTTTTTAAATGTATTTTTATTTATTGTAAGAAGATAACAAGTTTTCTCAAATACCTTTGAACCCTGCTAGTGTTATTTGAACTTTTATAACTGAATTTATGGTAGTTTTATCTTCAAAGGAAGACCATTTTATTTGAATCCTTTTCACACTAATTTTAAAGTATGTGCAACCATAACAAAAGCACAAAACAAAATTTTCACAGTTGAATTTATTCTAGAATGAAGCTGTTTAATAAAATTTTCTGTAAAAACTTGTGTAATTGTTTTCTGACTCTCTGCCACATCTTGTATTAGGCTATCATCTAACACAGGCTATGAAGAATGAAAGATGCTCTAAAATTGGTGGAACATGGCAGATGTCAGCATACAGACATTTCCTAAGCTTTTCTGCTTCCAAGTCATTGAGTTGAATATGCAGTCTGGACCTGCTGAGTTGCTCACTGAAGTACAGTTTCTCATAAATCAGTTCCTCTGAATCTGTGCATCCTTTTCAGCTGTTAGCTGTGAATAAGATATGCAGTGGATCTGAATCACATGACTGTAACCCCTGAGGTGAGTGAAGGACAGACAAGGAAAGGCTAGAATTTAAATCATATTAAATAAATGTATTTACCAGACCTTGTGATCAACAATTCCCACAGTCAGATGGTACAGAGAATGCAAGTTTCTTTAATGGCCAATGCTAGAGACACCATCTAATTCAAAACATTTCCAAGGTTTCCTGGAGTTAAACCCTTGAAAGAAGGTTGATGTAGTACTGCATACTATAAGAATGAAGGTCACATTTGGAGAATTACATAATTGCATTGGTACTTTTCAAGTTTTAAAATGGACTGGTCAAATTAACAAAACTTGAATGAAAAAAATCCACAGGAAAGGTATTGCATGATTATAAGGTGTTTTATTGTGTTATCAGATGCACTTAACACAAAAAAGTACCATTTGAAACACACGTGCACATGGCAGGCAGCTAGGTAGGTAATTCCATATCAGGCCAGGGGGTGGTGGGGTGCAGTAAACCTTTCTCTTTTATCTCTGGAGACTAGACACAGGTAATTCTGCCTGATTCTGACAATGTCACTTCCGGTTCTGGGGCCAAAGATATCACTTCCAGTTCCGGCCCCTATGATGTCACTTCCGCCGATTTGCTTGTAAAGCAGAACAGTCTCCACTTGGACTCAATTCTATACACAACTCTGCTTCATATTTGCCTTTTGTAGCCAGGAATTAAGTATTAAGTGGCTGCCACAAACCTTTTTTCATGTGTCATGGCTGTACATTTCACACATTTAACCTCTTAGGTCCTTTTCTTAATGGGTGAAAGGAAAAAATGCCAAAGCAACAGCTGTTACCAGTAATCTCTTACCTGTCTTACTGTACTTGCTGTCCCCCACATATTTAACTCCAGGAACCTCTAATGGCAGGGTGCTTCACTGACTGACTGTCTTTTACTTTCAATCATTTACTTCAACCCAGTTTACCGCTAATATTAAGATTCAGAAAAGCATCCTATTGTGCCCTTAAGGGAGGATAGGTTTCCTGCAGCTGACATCATCACCTCCTTGAACTCGGACATTGATAGTTATGACCAGGATGGCTAGGACAATAAGGACACATAACAACAGAGGTTGGTGTAAATCAAAAGTGCTCAGAGCATTTTCCACAAAGTGCAGTGCATTAATCCTCTTCAAATAATCCAATAAAAGCAAGTGCTTCATCAGTGGGAGTAAAATCAGTCATTAATACTGTAAATAGGCAATAAATAATCCAAATGAGTAAAACCAGAAGAATAAAATCAGGTGCATCTGTCACTGTTCTAAGCCTTCATGCCTCTCTGATTCTTCTCAACCCCGACACACTCATCTGGTCTGCTCAGCAAGAGCACAGCCAACCTTTATTAAACTGTCTTGCAACCCAGACACCTCAGGTGGTCTTTGCTGGGATGCCCAAGCCCACCTCCATCATCCCCCAAGCTTCACAATGGCATCCATAGGATGATCTTTTGAAGTGCTGCAATCCCAACTGCTCCCTGGATGCTCAGCAGGAGCAACCTTACCCCATAAGCGCTGTACCTCTTGCAACTCCTGACCATCAAGCCTCCTGCCTATTGAGCCAGCTTGCATGCCCGCTTGCACATGCTCTCTCTTCAATCAAAACTGTACTCTTTGATTTTTCTTCTTTTTTTCTATGTTCTTTCTCCATCATTTTACCTTCCCCTTCTCAATCCTTTTGTCTTTTCCTTTTTGATTCTAATCCCTTACATTTTTTCAATCCTGCTCAGGCTCCTCTTAGACACTCATGGGTGTAAGTGCCTTAATTACGACCAGTGGAGTGTTAATGCGGAAACAGGATGTACTAATCACACATTCTCATATAAACACAATTAGCCAATTGCTTTGTTAAACAATACTAGACTGCACGGATACACTACCTCATGCAAGTATGAACAAATGACCCTGAATCACACGATTTTTATTTAAAAACCAGCACTGCTGCAAACCCCTAACATGCTTCACCACAAGACAATGAATGATAAAGTCAACTCTTACTTCAGTAGTACTTCAATCAGACAAAGATAGGGTAATTTTTTACTTAATAAAATCGTATTTATTTGCATAACAACCAATAGCTGCACATATAAGCAATACACAAAATTATACCCTTTGTGGTTTAATGGATTTTTCATTCAGTCCCATATGACAGTTCCCGGATGGCTCCTTTACCATGATGCAAGTTATATATCCCTAATCAAAAACTGAAAAGAAAGATTTCTTCCAAAGACAAAGCTCCTTTGTCTAGCAGTTAAACAGAAGATAGCAAGCTCCATTTAAGTATCTGTAGCAGCAACTGAACTGAAAACTCTTTTTGAAAAAAGTCTAATAAAACACACTCCCTCTGTTCCTCCCCCTTTTGCCTAAAGTGAGCAATTGGCTTTATTTCTGCTAGCAAAGTGACATTATTACAGTTTATCAAAACAGAGGAACATTAATAAGTCATTATCACACAAGCAAAAGGTTGATTCCTTTGAGAAAGAAAAACTACTCGAACCTACAAAACAGACTTGCTACACAAAACATTCTAAGGCTTTGCTTCATTTTCTATGTAAAATACTCTGAATCCTGTTTTGCCTTTCAGCTTTCCTAGAATACACTAAAATTCTGTTCAGCACGCCAAGACTTTCAAGCTAAGACCTGCTGCCTGAAATCTGTCAGCTGAAAAGGTCAAAGGACCTCCCATATACAAGGTATGAAAGATGGATGATACTGGAGGATAGTTTAAACTAGTTAAGGTGTTTACTTTTGTGTAACCTCTATGTTTGAGGCAAATCACAGTACACAGAGATATTACATATACACATGACAGGAAGATGCAAACTTCTGATAAACAGTGGTTGGTCAGCAATGCATAGTCTGGGGCTATGATGTAACAGTGTTAACATCATGCCAGTGTATTGCCCCATGGTTTCATATCCTCAAATATAATAATAGAATACTATTAATTGTCCAGCATTCAACAAAGCATTTAAAGAAGCCACTCCAGTAGCCATTATAAAAAAAAGACTTGAAATTTGCTGAAAAAAAATCACAAAAAAACAAATAAGTCAATGCAACAATAATTAATATTGATGGTATAAAAAGCAGCCAACAAAATAACCACATTATTTGTAATTATAGATTTTGCCAACCACACATGTTCAATATATTATACTAGCTCAGCAACAGTACAACAGTTCAGTGATTATTTCCAACTGAGGAAATTGAACTTGTCATTCTCGTAACAGAATCTTAATGAAGATGTCAGAATGAAAAGCACAATTACTTTTTTTCTGAGAATAGAGGAGACTCTGGTAGATCAGGGTAAACCCTAGATAGCATAAAGAATGTTTCTAAATTTAAACCTGGCATAAATATTGTTTTGCAGTACACCCACTAGAGGGCACATTTGGATGTCATCAACAATAAAGAAAAAATTCTGAACCATTAGTGAACTGCTGATAAATATCACTAGTAAATATACTTTAAATTACATTGTAATGTCTCAGAAGGCCAAAGGTGGCCTTTTCCATTTTTTTTTTGTTCTCAACATATTTAATAAAATATGCACTTAAAAGATTTTATACCTCAGTCATTTAATTGGGTTACAGAGACAACTTCAGAATAAATTCTAAGGAGATTATGTCATGCTTCAGATTTAGTGGCTCAATATTTCAAGCCACAATTTCCAATGCCATCTCTTTTCAGTAATCCATTCACATTACACTTATATAGAAGCTTTCTGAGGAGGAGAACAGGAAAATGTTCAAATCTGCCTGAAGCCCTAACTCACCTCAAGAAATCCCATTGACATGTGCCCAAGCAGAAGGATTTCAACATAAATGCTGTGGACAGTTTTTGTAATTTGACTTCGGAAACAACTTCTTTGGTAATAAGCTCAATTTCATAAATGTCTGCAGAAATCAAGACAGAAGTTGATGCTCTTAAAAAAAAAAGTGATAATGAAGTCAGCAATACTGTTCTCATGTGAGTCTTCTACACAAAAAATGCTAACAGTCCAATGTTGAGAGCTAAAATGAATACATTGAGAGGAAAAATAACAGATCTGGAAGACCATTCAAGAGGGGTGACAAGCTATGCTTTGCTGCTTCATCTGAAAGTACTGACGGTGGTAATCCAATTATGTTCATTGAACTCAATCTTCTGAATTGGCCTTCTGCATTAGCCTCCAATACCATCGAAACCATGCAAGCTCACTAGATCTATAGCAAAATTACATATTTTATTGGCTAACTAGATGCAATACAATATGCAAGCATTTTCAGGCTCCTTCTTCAGGCAAGAAGAAATTCCAATAATGATTACATCTTGCCTGAAGAATGGGCCTGAGTTGCCTCGAAAGCTTGCATATTGTAATCTTTTTAGTTAGCCAATAAAAGGTTAAATTTTTCATGACTTCTAAGTACATCCATAATGGCTAACACAGTACAACACCCTAGTACTATAGATCTACAGCACTAAAAGATCATCCTCTCAAGGTCCCAGCATTATGATAGTGAACCTGCTCTACAGACCTTGTATATCGAAGGCATTCCTCAGGTCCTCAGAAACTGAACATAACCAGGCCTTAGATCTTTTTCCAGGCTTACTTTAGAGTCTTCCACTAGCCCAGAAAATGAAAGCTTTAAAATGGGTATCCAGAAAGCTAAGCATGTTTATTTTAGGAGGGGCATTTGTGCATCGTGTGTTTGGTGCCACTATCCAACAATGTCAAATAGGTGCACATTCCAGAATGCAATTTCTTGCTTTACTGAGATTGGAGATTGTTGTTTGCATTCAGTTTTACATTGTTAGCATAGTTGGAATTTGGGGGTTATATATATTAAGGCTTGGTTCACTACAGGAGTATGAATAATGGTGAGGGTCAAATGTGCCCAGTGATTGCTGGTGTCTCTTTTTCGTTTTGCTGTTAGGGGTTTGCCTTCCTTATCTCGATGTGGCATTTAACCCATCGTAGCCTTGCCTCAATTCACCTCAACCTGTTTACAACGCAGTAAAATCTATGCACTGCATGAAACTAATTTCAAGGCACAGGATGTGGATATAAGGCATGAACGTGTAGTATTGCATTAAAGTTTTATCTTTGGCTTCAATTTAAAGCAACACCAGGTGTGACAAGCCTGGCCTTCTTCATATGTCTTGGGGAACTGGGATTGGATAAAATAGTTTTTGGTGCTAATTACAATCTGAAGCCCTTTGTTTCCTCATTCTACAGTATTATGATCTAACACATAAATTGCTGACTAATTAATTACTATCCTAAAACCCTTTTTTGTACAGTTCATGAGCTTTTAATACATTTTCAAGCTTTACAAGTGTTCTACTACCAGCTTTCATTATTTGACTGGCTTCAGACTACTACTCCCACTTTTTTTCTCTAATTGGTACAAGTCACAATGACAAATTGTCATTTTTTTGTTTCTTTGTACTTTTTCTGTTTTTTAATTATTACATTATATGACTGATGCTATACTCATTTAGTGGCTATTTCTGATCACATATGCAATATTGCAAAATGCACTTTTCTCTCTCTTGGTACTCATGTTCGAAAATGGAAATTTAATAACAGTTTGTCTTATTTTAAAGACTGCTTGCAGCAATTTATTTTGAATAACTGTGGCTTCGTAGATATATGACTACAGTGGTGCTTGAAAGTTTGTGAACCCTTTAGAATTTTCTGTATTTCTGCATAAATATGACCTAAAACATCATCAGATTTTCACTCAAGTCCTAAAAGTAGATAAAGAGAAACCAGTTAAACAAAAATGAGACAAAAATATTATACTTGGTCATTTATTTATTGAGGAAAATAATTGAATATTACATATTTGTGAAAAGCTCATGAATTGTACAAAAAAGGGTTTTAGGATAGTAATTAATTAGTCAGAAATATATGTGTTAGATCATAATACTGTAGAATGAGGAAACAAAGGGCACCAAAAACTATTTTATCCAATCCCAGTTCCCCAAGACATATGAAGGAAGCCAGGCTTGTCACACCTGGTGTTGCTTTAAATTGAAGCCAAAGATAAAACTTTAATGCAATACTACATGTTCATGCCTTATATCCACATCCATGTTTTAGGTCATATTTATGCAGAAATATAGAAAATTCTAAAGGGTTCACAAACTTTCAAGCACCACTGTAACAATTAAATCTCTTTCTGTTCAAACTTACCAATAGAAAGAAAGAGAAGCTGTAAAATGAGTCAGATGGAAACAGAGTTGTCCACACTTGAACTAAAGTGTTCATACATGCACAGTTCACATCATAACGCATGTATCATAGTTGCTAAAGCCAAACTGAATGTTCTGCTTTAACCTTCATAGTGTTATGTTTAATACCAGGAAAACAAGCCAAGAACAATGATTTTTTTCAGTTAGTCAGTCAGTCATTTTCCAACCCACTAAGAACAAATATTATGTGTAACAGAAACATGTAAACACCAAAACGTCGAGATAAATGCAGTAGAAAAGGCAGGTTTAGTCGCCACTGCTGTATTATATTACTGCAACACACAGGTGGATGTTGTAATTGGGAAAGTAGAAACATGTTTTTTGTGCACTGTTTTTTATAATGTTTTTTTCTGCTGTTTGTGCAAGAGAGGGTAGAATATGATCTACTGTCCATTGTGTTATGAAAATGTATGTGTTCCAAATACCGATACATTATTTACCCTATAAAATTCCACACATCTCACACCCAGATAAACAAACTTGAGCTGGGAGAACTTGGGATACGATTAAAGCTGCATCGGTGGAGGACTATCGACATAGCAGGCTGCCTGCCTACTGCTTGTGCTGATCAACACTTTTGCAAAACAAAAGACGCTGATGAAGAGAGTTGCGAAACAATTTGAGGTGGGCCAGGATTACAAGTTTTTTCGCAGGCTTCAGAGATTCTAGTGTTATTTATATAATTAAAAAATGACAGTATATATCTATAGCATGATTTGATATAAGAAAACAGTTTAATTGTAATTAATTTTAAGAAATTGCCATCTTGAAGAAGTTTACAATTCTTAATTACAAGGAAATAAATTAAAAAAATTAGTATAGACTGTCTTCCAATTTTCCTTCTTTTCACAATATTACCATAAGCTTCTTTGCTGTAGTTTGCTTAAAAGAAAGGAATAAAATATTAATAAAATTTTCTGTGTGCTGTACATAAACAAAATTTCATATTTAATGGTTATTTATGATTTTAGTGCAGGAGCCCATCGGATTTTTTCATAGGGAACATGGACGCTGAACGATTTATCAGGGGCATACATAAAAAATAACACAACTGTGGATTAGTATTTTGGTTAGCTACAGAAAAATCAATAAAAGCTAGAATGCTGTTTAATTTAGTACTTGTTTTGAGTTGCTTTAGACAGTTTTTCCCCTAAGGAATGTGTGAATGACACCTGCTCAACTGAAGAACATTATTAATAATATTTGAATGTTTCTAAAATTGCAAGCATTTTTGGAATGCTTGAAACTGCTAAAATCTAAACAGATTTTGTTATTGATTTCAGATGGAACTTCTACCTTATTTTTTTCTGCTTGTGTGATTAAACATTACTGCCAGTGGCCTTTTTCACAAATTCCATCAGGTTATTCAATTATTTGCAATTCTTTCTTTTGTAGAATTTGTTTTAGATTAAAGAAATCCTCTCAAGTGCCAGTGGCTCTTTCTATAAAATCTATTGGGATATTCAAAAACTTTATACAATGGTTCTTTATTCAATGTAAAAGTTTTATCAGGCAGGTTTCTCTTTATGACAAAAGGACTAAGACAGCCAATTAGATAGGAGATTTTACATTCCTTTAATGAGAACAAAGATGACAATAGAAAAAATGTAATAGCTTCTGTAAGACTTGATATACAGCCACTAAATTGTGGATTATAATAAAGTCTGTATAGATTAAAGCAATTTCCTAGATGCAATATTGATGTATAAGGACATCACAAACACACATTTACTTAATTTCTTATTGAAAAAAGGCTATAGTATTATTGCTTTTAAAGTAAAGAAAGGTAAAAGCAGTAGGCAATGGAGGTCAAAACAAAAATATACCTCTGCAGGTGTACAGTCCTAGGGAAATTTTAAAGATTAGCTGACCTTGTAGATACCTTTCCTTCTTGTAGATGCAATCTGATACTTAAAAGGTGCAAGCAAAAAGCACTTTGTTTCATTTGGAATAATGGCTTAATAGGGTGTTTCTTTATCAAAAGTCTCAGAAAACATTAAATAACCTAAAGATCTGGTTGAACAGTGAATTGCTGTGGTGGTATTTGCTACTGAAATAAATGGATTTAATTTAGCAAACTTTTCCCCAGGCTTTTATCTAACAGTTCTAAGTTTATGGCAAGTTCTGGCATTTTATCCATTTTGTTTTTGCTTTTTCTTTTCTTTTTTTACATGTCATACTCTGTACTAGCGACAGTCAAGCAAAACTTCATCAAAATCCATTGACTTATCTTAAAGTATATGACTAGAATATTAAATGTAATGAACCATCCCTTACCAAAATGAAATACATTACAAAATCACAAAGAAAATATTTGGATATCTTTTGTTGTTAACAAATTTTGATTTGAGGTTTCATAATAGGTCTGTTAATATAACCTTCTCATATGGTTTCCCTACCTTTAAACAGAACAAAACATAAATATCTGGCACAGCAATGCAGTAAAGAAGTAACAAACTCATAAGTTACATTTTTCTTGTCTTATAACTTGAAAAAACCAGGCCACTCCCTATATAATGGCAGGTAAACCAAGACATACAGTATGTGGTTCTTATGTGGCGATAACAGTTCATTCCTTGGACATCATGCCAACCTACAAAAGGAAAAAGGCATCATTATAGGGTATGTAGACCGCTTAAAAAGCTTTTAACTAATAATATAAAAGTATGTTAACTCATATAAAAGTAATTCATACAAGTAATATAATTCAAATACTCTGACACTGACAAAGCTACAACCTTAATTACATGAGCATACGCAAATATGATTATATAAGTTTCCTCTGGCAATAAACAGCTAATGAAAGGCACTATATGACATATATGGAATGTGTTATATATATATAGATATGAAAGGTTTTCCCTCACACTTTCAGTGTAATATAAAATATATATAGTTCAAATATATATTTTTAAGGTTATATCTGAAATATAATTAATATATTTTGTCGTGTCTGAGCTGCTGAGTTGCACAAAAGACAGGAAGGAGAAGGTGGAGCAAACATATGCATTATTTTGGCCCTTGGAAGAAAAATACTCTTGCTTTATTCAATATTGGAGCCTTTATTCAAACGCAAAGCAAAGCGGAAAATGCCCTAGTTGTCTCTGTTACTCCAGATCCATTTCTTGAATTTAAAATGACTCAGCTATAGAGAGAGAGAGGCGCAGCAGGGGCCGGGACAGGGTCAGATGCAGTCTGCTCAGAATAGCAAGAGGACAGAACAAGTGAGTAAACTGGCTTTAAAGGACTCGTGACAACATGCAACATGCTTTACACGGTTTGACGGCAGCAGATTTGACATTTGGGGAATCAAGGGCTGTGTTTGTTTTGCATTAGAATACTGTATAAAATACTGTAGTGTTTTTCCCGGTGGCTGAAGTTACACCAGGGGACGTGACGCAGTGCGATGAGTCTCAACCCACCCCTAGCTTTATACATAGTCCTGTCAACAAAACGACATACTAAAGCAGGTTTGGTGACACAAGAGAGGATGTTTGCACTACTGTGTTGATTGCCAAGATGAGAATGAAAATGGCTGGTAGTGGAGTGGTAAAGAGTCCACTGGTTTGGGAGATTACAACTGGGGGTAATAGAATAAATTGAATTGGTGGCAGATAGAGGCAAATATATAAATAGGTATGCACAGTGTGGCAATAGTGTTTCACTATAGTCGAGGGATTCTCAGAATTACAAAAAAAACAAAAACAAAAGTGTCCTCCTCAGCACTATTGAGTTGTAGAGAGGTAGGACTAGCAGTGCCACACACTGTCTATGAAACACAAAAGCCAGCCAAGAAGTGACCAGATTGTTTTAAAGGTTTCTGTTACCATGTCATATGAAACTTGCAAATATCTGCAGCTCTGAAATTGCTAACTGGATTAGCTCTAAAAACTGAAAATGCAGCCTGGTCAAACATTATATGTGATATATATTCTCATTTAGCACATCAAACTACAAAGCAAAAATGTACAATTAAAATGATAACTAAGCATATTAAAAATATGTAGGTTTAAAGAATGAAAAAGCTCCTGAAATACAATTTATTTGAAAGCTCTTACTTTTATTTACAGTTTACAAACCAAGTACTGTACTGAGGATGGAATATTGCAAGCTACTAGTTTAATACTGGGTTTAAAAGTTGCACCATGACAGAGTGAGATTTTGTCCAGTATATACTGTATCTCTCAATATAAAAGGGATCTATAAGATATCTATCGGACGATATTTTCAATGCCAGTTTAATAGATTTGTAAAATCTATGCAACAATGACAATAAGATACATATTTTACAATATAGACACTCCTCAGCTAACGATCTGTTTAACGACGGCGTGGACTTACTACCAGCTCTCCAACCAGTCTGTACGCTGTACAAGAACTTTGGTCATAGAAATGGCAGTGCAACATCTCAGCATCAAGCATCTCATCTCACACCACCCTTTCCCAGTTTCAGTCTCGTTTCTGCAGTCAGTCAGTATTTACTACACTAGCATTTGCAATGTCAAAGACTACATATTTTGCCTATAAATTTGTACTTTATTGTACATGATGTCAGCGAAAAGGAACAGCATGACTTCAATTACCTGTATTTACAGTATACAAACCTCAGTAATGTATATTAGAGCTGATTTCCTCTATTCTGTTTATTATAGTATATAGTGCACTACTGTATAAACATTTAAAAATATACAAAAATGTTATAAATGGTGCAAAGGTGACATTAAAACAATATCTAAAGATGGTTTACACAAACCAACTACCAGTACAATATGCTTGAAATATCAGTAAGAGGCACCTGCTTGTTTATCAACCAATTCACTTAACATCCTGGTTAAGTGAGTAATGTTTGTATATTTCAGTTTCCTGAAGGATGTCATACAAGTATACCATAACATATTTTAAAATATATTAAAATTAGTAGTGTTACATTTGATAAAATATTTTTACATGTATTACATATTTATAAGGGTTGTTAGTAGTTAGAAGTGGTTAACACTTACAGTATACAGTATGTTTAATTAAAATGTAACTGGGGTGTGAGTGTTCTTGCAGGTGCTTACTTGTGGCTATGAACCTGTCCATACTGCAGATGCCTTGTTTTACTGCTTGCCTTTGCTGCTGCCAATTCACAATCTAAGCAGCTGCTATCTTGATTTTTTTTCTCTCTAGTTTGACATGTCTGTGGTGCCGCCCATCCCACAATCTGTCAACAGCTGCCTTCTTTTTGATTTTTCCATAATCTGTCAAAGTTCATCCACACGATTGCTTTAACCTGCCATGTCTGCAGTTTTTCTGTTTTACCTAATTGACTTCTGCTTTGTTCTTGAATACAGTTTTAACCAGTGTGCTTAATCTTTGCCATCCACAAATGGCATTGATGCTCAGTAGTGCAAAATGAGATTAATTGATATTTTAATTTTCTCATTTTTTTTCTTTTTTGTCCAACTGGATTGTGGCAGTACTGTTTTCAGCACTATAATCATTACTCTCCAAGAAGCACATATATTTTAATTAGTTATTAACTAATAACCTAAACTGGACTTAAGTTTGGGAATATGATGTTTTGTGTTATGTTAATCAACACTCTGCTTGGATTTCTCTTGTGGATAAATTTAAAAAAAAAACAAAAACACTGAATCCAACCACAGTATATCCTTCCGGCTTTGAACCTGCAGCACAAGTAATTATTTCATCCAAGCCATATGAGTAATGCTTAGGTTACCAGGGGTTTTATTCAATTGCCAATTCATTGTCCCCCAAATCTGCTATACATACACTTGTCAATCAGCTAACACTACAACCCAATCCCACTCTACAACTTGTCCTTTTCTTTGAAGTCAATTTGTGCTGAAAGTGATAGTAGAAACTGCCACACTGCAAAGATAACAACCAAATCTAGCCTCCGAGATGGCCAGTTAGTTTTGCAGCAAGCTGCCCAGTAACACAGTGTTAGGTGATTTCTTTGTCTGGACATATTCTTATATCAGTTGTCCAAGGATTGCTCTAGAAGGGGGTAGAGTTCAGGCTTCAGGGAGCAAGCCTCTTCACCATTCTAACAGAACAATTCAAGGAGACATTCCTGTAGTTATATGTTATTTACTTATTAAAATATGTATTCTGATTACTTCTAACACTGACAATGATGTAAGAGACAGTGAAAAAACATGCAATGTATATCAGTTCACGACAATAGAATATAAACTGTATATTTAAGCAATTGTTTTATCTTTTTCACTTTTACATAATTGCATAATAATCAATATTTATATAAATATTTATAGAAATTTTACCTGTATTTTATGTATGACCAACTACTTTACAGCACATATTTCAGCACGTTTTGTGTTTTTCATGCACTGGTTGTGTTACACCTTTCACAAACACTGACAAGAATATTTCTCAGTTCAGCTATTCAAGACATTTAGTGGGATTTGTGGGCTCACGTTTATTAGTACAACCATTTAATATCCTAGATTCAAAGCATTAGCAAACAATAGTGACAATTTTGGACTGAGGTCGAAAGGAAAATAATTCTGGCCATTGTGTGACTGCCCCTATTCAAAGTGTTTACAATTTTTTTATAATCTAAGCCCTTTGTCTCTCTATACCATGCCATTTTTCACTTCTATACTTCTGCTGTAGTTCACTCTAGACTTTTTTCAACTAGTTGACCTCGGAAAGCAAAAACTTTAAATTCTACATTTCTTTGTGAACCTTCTTGATCCCCAAGGATGCCTTGACATTTTATGTGTCTGACTTGGTAATTTTATGCCTTTGTTCACACACAAGCTGGGATAGTGAATTCCTAGGAATTGTATTAGGTGACAACTTATAATACTGTGTTGGGCATCATGTTCCATGTAATTTTAAGGAAAAACTTAAGTGGTTTTCTTCCTTTTTATGTCTTATACCACCCAGCAGCAGGCAGCAGTGGAATGGAGGTGCTAAGGGAGGAACCCTGAAAAACAATTCAATTTATTTGTATAAAGTGTGCTTCCATAGAAAAGTCCAGTATGCTTTGAATTAGCTACATATTACTGAAACTCTGAAAAAAATACACCATATACTGTATACACAAATGCAGAAACAAATATTAATATATAAATATATAGGATTTTTTAATGTCTTAAGTGTTTTTTATCTTTATTTTAGTCCTAGATGCTAGTTTCTCATCTGCACGTTTGACATTGCATGTTTGTGAACCTAGAGAAAGTGTATGACAGGGTGCCAAGAGAGGAGTTGTGGTACTGTATGAAGAAGTTGGGAGTAGCAGAAATGAATGTGAGGGTGGTGCAAGATATATTTGAAGAGTTTTGACTCCGGTGAGGTGTGCGGTAGGAATGCCAGCATGGTTCAAGGTGAGAGTGGGATTACATCAAGGATTGGCTCTGATCCTTTTCCTGTTTGCAGTGGTATGGACAGGTTGACAGATGAAGTCAGACAGGAGTTTCTGTGAACTATGGTGGTCATGGATGAAATTGTGATCTGTAATGAGAGTAGACACAGCAGGTTGAAACGAAACTGGAAAGGAGGAATGAAAGTTAGTAGGACTAAGACCATGTAAATATGCATGAATGAGAGGGAAAGTGGTGGAAGATTGCAACTGCAAAGAGCAGAGGTGATGAAAGTAGACAAATTTAAATATTTGGGTTCAACAGTTCAAAGTAATAGAGAGTACAGGAGAGAGGTGGAAAAGAGTTGTAGGAAGGGTGAGAAGAGTGTCATGGAGTGAATTGAGATAGAAGAGCACCTGAAAGAGTGAAAAGGAAGTTCTATAAAACTGTAGTGAAACCAGGTATATTGCATGGTTTAAAGATGGAGCCAGAAGTAGCAGAGTTGAAGAAGCTAAGATTTTTGCTCTGAGTAACAAGGGTGACAGGATTAGGAATGAGTATATTAGAGGGACAATATAAGTACGACAGTTTGGTGACAAATTAAGAGAGACTAGATTGAAATGGTTTGGGCATGTGGAAAGGAAAGATGAGGTTTACATTGGGAAATTAATGTAGGAGATGGAACCACCAGGCAAGAGGTAAAGAGGAAGGCTAAAGAGGAGGTTTATGGATGTGGTGAGAGAGGACATAAAGGCAGATGGTGTGGAAGAAAATTATATAATCCAGGGATAGATGGAGACGGATGATCCGCTGTGGCGACCCCTAAATGGGAGCAGCTGAAAGAAGAAAAATGCTGGATGCCAGTGTCTTAGGTTAGTTGCTCTCTACCAGTTATTTTGTGTATACTAGCTGTCTTTCTGTGTCTCTGTAAAATGTTCGTGTTTATTAAAAATGTTCTTAGGAAACCTTTTTTTCTGTTAGCTTAATACAATGAGCTTTAAGGGATGATGTACACTCTTTGTTCTCCTGGGGTCTTATGCATAATGCCGTGTGTAGAATTCGCACTATAACATGACATAAGCACAAAAGCGGAAATGTGCTTACACACAAAAAAATCCAGATGCATAAATCTGTGCGAATGCCAGCTTCCACGTTCTTCCGCTACATAAATCCCGGTCAGCGTGAAAATTAACGCACGTGCACGCTCCTGCTGCCCCACCCCAACTCCTTCCAGAATTACGCCTCTTTGAATATGCAAATCAATATAAATAGCCCTTAAGCTCAGCGTTCTGTGAAAAGGCAATGGCAAAAATAGAAAATAGAATTTCAGCGAATACCAAGTGGAGGCAAGGAAAAATGTACAATATGTTGGTTTAAACAGTGGTATAAACATCTAAAGGAAGTTGATCGAGTGACATAGCATGAAAAACTCGAAAGCTCAAGTTCACAAAGTCGCACAGTGCCCGAAATAAAAAATAAGTTGTCAGATATCAAAGTCGTCATGAAAAGGCGAGTTGTAGCCCACCGTCTGAGTGTCATATGAAAGCTTATTAGGTACAGAGTAAAAAAAAAAGGCACACAGTGGGGAAAAAAGCATGAAATGTCAACTTTAATGACAAAATAAACTACCTGATTAAAGTGGAAATTTCGAGATTAAAGTAGACCATTATAAACTTCATCTTAAAATTGTTTAATTTACTAGTTTCTCAAATCCCATTGTAACTAAAGTAGCATGTTAAATGCTTTGTTTTGTATTTGATCTTCGATGTGCTCTATGTGTGTGAATCACTACGTGCTTCCGGGATTTCTCTTCCTCCAACAAGACACAGAATCCATTACATTCGTGATATTATTATCTGAATAATTAAAATACTGAGATGTATATTTGATATCAATTTTATGATGATAGGAGTTAAAGCATGTTATTAAACATGGGAACACGGTGGCGCAGTGATTGTTCATGTCTCACGCAAGATGCTTGCTGCGCCATGTGCAACCTTCGATGAAATACTGTATTGCAGCAGTACCGTCTCTTTGAAACATACTAACCTCCAATTTCTGTCCTTACTTTTCTTTCTCCAAATACCCAATCGCCATACAATCAGCTCTGTAATAAACGTTAAGCCATCTGTAAGCTTAGAACACAGATTCTTCAAAACTTTTAAGGAACATTGAAATACTTTCGTAGTACATATTTAATTATTCTATCCTTCCAGTGTCGCGTCAGCACCAGCAAGAATACAGCGTGAGGCAGGAACAATACGTGAACGGAGCGCCAGCGGCTCGCTAGTGATGCGCCACTGTGTCCTCACATGTTTAATTATTAACAATATAGATTATTTAAATGAAGTTAAAGTTTTAGCTGTATAATATAATAAACATATTTTGCTGCATTTCATCTTAAAAATGATATCGTCATCATATGTAAATACGCGCTTTATAAAGTGGCTTAGACTGTGCAATATTATAACTTATATTATAAGTGGTTATAAGTATAAACAGTTCTACAAGGAGCAGTTGATGGACTGATTGAGTGCGTTTAGAGTTCTTGGGATGAAACTGTTTCTGAACCGCGAGAGCAGTTCAATAGACAGCATGGTGGAGGCAGCATATGCTTGATGCTGTATACCAATAATTCTCTTTCCGATCAGCTGCTGTACAGCTGTGATTCACACTCAGATACAGTGATATAAATACTCCAAGTGGTGCAGTGAGAGTAATATGGAAAAAGATGATCCGATGTGGCAACCCCTAAAAAGAAAGAAGAAGAAGGTGCAGTGAGAGTAACAACGCTAAAGCAGTTATGGTATTTGGAATAGTTTACCCATTCTGTGGACCATTATATTGTTATAGGTTAATTACAATCAGATGCATTAAACTGATAAACAATATAAGGTTAATTTCAGTGTATTTATAAAGCCGCGTCAGGGATGTGGATCTAAAAAAGAAAGGGTAACTATACAGGAACAGTAGCACTGCTTTGACGCTGGGTGCCGCCAGTCTGCAAATCCGAGCGCAGAACTTGCGTACGACAGGGTATGAGCTACCGTGGAAATGTGCATGGCTTTACGCCAAGATTAGGTTTTATACATCGCGATTTGAATGTGGAAACGTTCTTACGTAAAATTTTTCTGCGTACGCACTGTTTATACATAAGGCCCCTGCTCTTTTTAAGACTAAATTAACTAGCATCCTTCCTGAGAGTGTAAAACAGCTGTTTAAGAGTGATTACAGAAGTAATTTTGGATGGTCTGTCTTCAAATTAATTTTGATGTTTTGCACATTAATCACTTCTGAACTAATCATATACTTTTAATAAACACTCTTTAAGAAAGTATGTTTATGAAAAATGTACATAATTCAGAATAGCATATGTCCTATAACTATGCTCTATACTCAAAACATTCAATGCATTCTTTTCAAATCAAGCATGCTCATCATTGAAGAAATTAAATATATGATCAAATAAATAAACAAGCAAAGTTAAGAAAGACAACAGATGTAATTGTTGTTTCAGGTCTAAAATTGCCCATCATCCTTTAAACTGTAAAGCTGCTATACTTTTAAATATTTAGACCCAAGGGAACTGGGAGGTTATATCTTGCCCAAAGTTGTGCCTTGAAAGAAGTATATACATTACAGTGAGAATCAATAGAGGCAAGGAAGTTTAGGTGGTACCTTTACAGAAAATGCTGATGCGTACACCAAAACAAATTTGTATTAAACATGTTTATTAGATACATAAAAGAAGAACATGGAAACCTTTTGTGTTAAGATCTTATTTACAACAGATTGAAAAAAAACAAAATAATACTACCCAAAGCCTTGAGAAGAGATGAACATTAACTAGAGGAAACAAAAAACAAAAACAGACAGCAGTCCAACAGTCCGCCAGCATGTAGAGAAGACTGAAGCACAGTGCTGAACTGCACTCTGTCAACTCAGAATTGTAGAGCTGGATGAGCTGTTGGTTTATCATCAAAGTTGAGAGAATGACTGCTAAATTTCATATAGGAGTAAGAAAGGCAGCAGTAAGCTGGTGTTCCTAAAAGACAAAAGACTGAAGTGCACGATATATACCGGGTCAAAGATTTTAACTGGCAGATGTAGATTAATTATGCTTCTAAAAATTTTAAGGATGCTTCACAGACAAAAGGAATAGAGAAGGAAATTAAACAGTTACTGACATTAGCTGGATATGTATCTGAAGTATGACACGCTGTTTAAAATTAATTTATATCTCAGAAAGTAACATTAGACACATATATCAAAGGTCAGAATGTATTTTAATGGCAGGAATACCAATATAATATTACAAGTTAGCTTTTTTAAATAACTAGTAATAAGCCTGAAATATCTCATCTAGATCCGCAATACATGGAAAAACTGACTAGAACTGCAGTAATAGTTTGGTTTGACAAGCAGCAATTAATCTGATCTTTAGATTTTGGTATGTGGAACAAATACCTACTCACTCTACATCATGCCTTTGTCTAAGTATTTCTAAAACTTGCAGTGTTGTTTTACCCAGTTACTCTCTAGATTACAGGGTTTAACAAGGGTTTAAACAGCTGCTAGTGCTACCCTATGGGGTAGGCAAAACTTGCTTACAAATTTCTTCAAATAAGATAAATAAAATTAAATACAAATTTATTGAAAAGTCAATAATTCAAATAAGTTAAATAGTGTTAATGACATGATAAAAAAAATTCACTTGGGTTTGATTTACATAGATTTCATTTTTTGCAGTGTATCAGCGGTACCAAAGCAAAGTTGAGCAAGTGAAGGAAGGGCTTTCAGGAGGAAGAGGCAGCAATGGCACAGAAAAAGGCATCTGGCAGGACAAAAAGTTAAATAATGCATTGGTATTTTCACTTCTTAATCTAAAAAAAGTAATGTGCAATCATAGAAAAAAGAAAACACTGCAGAAAAATCAGTTGCACTGCATTTCCATTTCCATTTAAGTTTTTTTAAAGTTGTGTCTGTGATGACATTGTTTTTAATGACAGTACACCATTGCTACCAGTGCTTACCAGCAGTTGCAAATGTGACTGTGTATTAGTTCTTTCAAATCAATTTAGGAAGTTATGGATTTCACAATTATTTTTGGCTGACCTTTGACGAATATTTTTTCTTTGATTTCCTTTGGTTGTTATGATTGGTATTTTTAACACTAGAGTCCCTGAAGCCTACAAAAAAACTCATAATCCCAGGAAACCTTAAATTCCTTTGCACATCTCCATTAGCATCTTTTGTTTTGCAAATGTGTTGATCAGCATAAGCAGCAAGCAGGATGCTATCCCATACCCACACCACCACCACAGCTGAATTTGGGCAAAAAGTTCTACCAGCTCAAGTCTGTTTATCTGGGTGTGAAATGCCTAGCGTTGTATAGGGTAAATAATATATAGTTATTTGGAACATATACATTTCATGTGTGTTCCGTATCTACAACGATCTATGTAAATGTAGGTAATGCGAGATATGCAAGAAATGTTGAACACATACCTAAAACAGAAACATTTTCTGTCATATTGTCATATTACTATGGCAATCTCATAGTACTAATGACAAAATGAAGTGTATAATGTGTCAAGACTGAAGTCCAAATATCAAACACTTTCACAAAAGGTACACGTATAAAATAAGTGCGCTTTTATTCAAGAATATAACCGAAGAAAAAGAAATTGGGTTAGGGTACAATGCTGACCGCTTCGGTGGTGCAGCATGTAAGAACTGTTGACTCATAATCAAGTTGTCATAATCATGTTGGTTTGATTCTGGGCACTTCCCAGAATTACCATTTTGAGAAGTGAGCTGCTTTTATTGTTACTACTATATAATAAAGCATACATTTGATTTGAGTTTTTAACAGCCGGTGTAAATTTATGGTACAGTGATCCCTCCTCAATCGTGGGGGTTGCATGCCAGAACCCCCCGCGAAAAGTGAAAATCCACAAAGTAAAAACCATACGTTTATATTATTTTTATATTGTCACGCTTGGGTCACAGATTTGCACAGAAACACAGGCGGTTGTAGAGACAGGGATTTTAAAACACTGCAAAAAAAAAAATTATGTCTTTTTCAAAAGTTTAAACTGTGCTTTATGACAAGACAGAGATGACAGTTCCGTCTCACAATTAAAAGAATGCAAACACATCTTCCTCTTCAGAGGAGTGCACATCAGGAATAGAGAATGTCAGAGAGAGAGAGAGAGAGACAGAGAGAGAAAAGAAAACAATCAAAAGTCAATAGGGCTGTTTGGACTTTTAAGTATGCAAAGCACCGCCCGACAAAGCAGCCACAAGGAAGGGAGCAATGTGAAGATAGTCTTTCAGCATTTTTAGAGGCGCATCTGTATCCATTAGTCCAGTGTGCGAACAGCCCCTCTGCTCACACTCCCTCCGTCAGGAGCAGAGAATGTCAGAGAGCGAGAGAGAGAGAGAAAAGCAAGCAATCAAAAATAAATAGGTGCTGTTTAGGCTTTTAAGTATGCAAAGCACCGTGCAGGAAGCATATCGTATATTATTGAGGAGTTTTATTATTTTTTTTTATTTTATTAATTTTATTGTAATCATTCCATACAAATTGATCAATTTTTACAAAAAATAGGATTGAGAACAAGTCGACCCCCACCGCTGAGAGAGAGAGCGTGGCCAACGGGGTAAAGTTTAAGGCTTGTAAGCATACCTAAATTGATGAGTTTGATAGGCCAATAAAGAAGAATGGAGAAGAAAAAGAAATGTGGAAATAATTGCTTCCTCGGTGCTTTGAGAGCTTATTCTAAAATATTATTGATTAGATCCTGCCATGTTTTGAAAAAAATCTATACAGATCCTCTGAGTATTTGATTTTTTCCAATTTCAAATAGTATAACACATCGATTTCCCACTGACTTAAAAGAGGAGAGTTAGGATTCTTCCAGTTTAGAAATAAGTCTGCGTGCCAAGAGTGTAGTGAATGCAATCACAGTTTAGTTGTCCTTCTCCACTTTAAACCCATCTGGAAGAACACCGAACACAGCTGTTAATGGGTTAGGAGGTATTGTGACACCAAGGCTGTCTGAAAGGTAATTAAAAATTTTTGTCCAGAATGATGTTAATTTGGTGCAGGCCCAAAACATGTGACTCAGTGAGGCTGAGACTTGATTGAAGCGTTCGCAGGTTGGATCCTGCCCTGGAAACATTTTGGAGAGTTTTAGGTGAGACAGATGTGCTTGATATATAATTTTGAGTTAAATAATTGTATGCTTTGCGCATATAGACCTCGAGTGAATTCTCTGCATTGCTACTTTCCACTCCTTTTCTGATATGTTGAGTGAAAAATCTTTTTCCCAGTGTCCTCTTGGATCTTTGAAAGTGAGCGACTGTAAAATAATTTCATATATTGCAGAGATGGTGTCCTTGAAATTGCGCAATATTTTTTCCAGCATGGATGAGGGTGCAAGATGAGGAAAATCGGGCAGGTTCTGTTTAACAAAGTTTCTAATTTGAAGATAGTGAAAGAAATGTGTAGTTAGAATGTTAAATTTGGAATATAATTGATCATAGGATGCAAAGATGTTATCTATATAAAGATCTCTAAGCAAGTTAATCCCAAATTTTTACTAGATATTAAAAATTGCATATGTTTGCGAAGGTTGAAAGAGGTGGTTCTCTTGCAGAGGTGCCACAGATAAAAGCTTCTCCATCTTAAAATGCTTTTTACATTGGTTCCATATTCTGAGTGAATGAAGCATGATTGGGTTATCAGTATATGCCAATAACTTGCATTTATTGAGGCACAAAGCAGGGAATATAAAGGAGTGCTGCAGGATTTTACTTCTATGGCGGACCAGGCCTGTGTAGGTTCATCTATTTGTGTCCAGGTTTTTATAGCTTGAATGTTTTGCTGCCCAGTAATAAAACTGAAAATTGGGTAGAGCCATGCCACCTTTGTAGGATCGCTCTTTGGATACATGGATGTTTTAAGTTCCTAATAAATGAGGTTATTGTTGAACCTAATTGCTTAAAAAATGATTTATTGATGTATATTGGAATGTTTTGAAATACAAAAAGAAGCTTAGGAAGAATATTTATCTTAACAACATTAATTCTTCCAGCTAGAGTAAGATGAAGGGTTGACCATCTATGCAAGTCTTGCTTAATTTTTTCCATGCAGACAGCAAAATTTTGTTGATAAGGAGCTTTATGTTTACTTGTGATGTTTACCCCTAGGTATTTAAACTGTTCTCCAATGATAAAAGGTAGGGTATCTAATCTAATATTATATGCTTGAGAATTCACTAGAAAGAGTACATTTTTATTCAGATTAATTCTGAGACCAGAAATCTTTTGAAATTCTGTAAGTGCTGTTAAGACTGCAGGCACAGAATTTCGTGGGTCTGATATATACAGTACCATATCATCTGCATATAGAGAAATTTTCTGTTCCAGTCCTTCTTTGATAATCCCCTTTATCTGATCAGCATTTCAACAGTGAGCTGCCAGTGGTTCAATGGCGATTGCAAATAGCAGTGGTGACAAAGGGCATCCTTGTCTGGTACCAAGTTCTAGTTTAAAGTAGTCTGAACAAATGTTGTTAATACAAGCTGAAGCTTCCGGATTGGTATACAGTAGTTTGATCCATGCACAAATGTTTGAGCCAAACCCAAATTTCTCTAATGTAGTGAAAAGGTATTTCCATTCAATCATGTCAAATGCTTTTTCTGCATCCAATGATAATAGTATTTCTGGGGTGTTTGTTGGTAAATATATTACATTAAACAGGTGTCGAAGATTGGAAGATAAGTGTCAACCCTTGATAAATCCAGTTTGATCTTGTGATATTACCGAAGGGAGCACTTTCTCCATCCTTCTAGCTATGATTTTTGAGAGTATCTTAATGTCATTATTTAGAAGTGAAATTGGTCTGTATGATGCAATAATATGTAATAAGTCCTTATTTTGTTTAGGAAAGACGGTGATTAATGCTTGGCGAAAAATTTAAGGTAGAATTTGATTGTCTCTAGCTTCTGTAAATGTTGCTAATAGGAGGGGAGCTAGCTGAGCGGAGAATTTCTTCTAAAATTCTGCAGGGTAGCCATCAGGGCCTGCTGCTTTCCTGTACTGAAATGACTTTATAGCATCTAGTAATTCTGATAGCGCCAGAGGTTTATCCAGTTACTCCGCACTAAAAGTATCTATTTGTGGTATCTGTAATGTATCCAGAAATGTATTAGATTGTGTGTTGTCTTCTTTAAACTCAGTAGAATATAAGGATTTATAGTAGTCTCTAAATGTGTGCATTATATTTTTATGGTCGATGATTTCGTCTCCGTTCGTGTTGGTGATTACTGGGATTCCGTTGCGAACTTCTTGCTTATGGATTTGTTGAGTTAAAAGCTTATTAGCTTTCTCTCCGTGTTCATAGTAATGATGTCTGGATTTATAAATTAGTTGTTCAGTTTCTTTAGTTGTCAAGAGGTTGAGTTCTGAATGCAGAGCCTGCCTTTTCCTATGTAGAGCCACACTTGGAAGCCTGGCATGTTCTTCATCTATTCTAGTGATTTCGCTTTTTAGCTGTGATAATTTCTTGGTTTCTAATTTATTTCTGTGGGAAAGATACAAAATAATCTGTCCTCCTATGAAGGCCTTTAGAGTTTCCCAGAGTATTCCTGCAAAAAACTCTGAGGCTGTATTTGTCTCTAGGAAGAAAATGATTTGTTTGAATATAAATTCTGTACAATTCTCATCTGCTAATAGAAAAGCAGTTTTAAATGCCATCTGCAAGGTGAGTGTGTGGGGTATAGTGACTTTAGCTCCAAGATCAGAGGTGCATGGTCGGAAATAATAATAGCATCGTACTTGCAAAATTTAATTGTAGCCAAGAAATTATTATCTATAAAGAAATAATCAATTCTTGAGTAGCAATGATGTACTGGTGAGTAGAAAGAATATGTTTTTGAGTTTGGGTTTAGAAACCTCCAGGGGTCTGATAAGTTGTGGTCAGTTAAACTTTGTAATTATCTTTGCAATGTTAGATGTCGTCCCCCTGTGATAGAAGTCCTATCTAAGAGTGGATTTAAAACACAATTAAAGTCCCCAGCAATTATAATTTTATGAGTGTTCAGATTGGGAATGGATGCAAATAAATTTTGTATAAATTCCTTATCATCAACATTAGGTGCATAAGCATTTATCAAAATCATTTTACAGTTAGATAAGTCTCCCATGACCATCACATATCTCCCTTCAGGATCCGATACTACATCTGATGCTACAAATGAGACTGTTCTATGTATAAGAATTCCCACACCTCTAGTTTTCTTTGTAAAGCTCGAATGGAACATTTGGCCAGTCCAGTCCTTTTGCAGCCAGGACTGATCCTTGCTTAGTAAGTGGGTCTCCTGTAAAAATACTATTTTAGCGTTTAAACCTGTTAGGTGAGAGAATACTTTCTTTCTCTTTAATTTGTGATTTAGGCCTTTAACATTGTAGCTCACAAAGTTAACAGTCCAATCATGGAGACATTGATTCTGAATTTTTGATGTCATTTTATAGTCTTAACTGGAAGTGAGACAGCTTTAACCTTAATTTCCTATTTCCCCAAGAGTTATTGCCATGCAGCCTATTGTTACGTTGGTAGTTATAATTATAAGGATTAAAAGGATAGATTAGATATAGATATAGCCTGCTGTCTTTCTCTCCCCCCTTGCCTCCCCACATGAGGCTAGACCCCACTTCACGAAGTCCCGGTTTTCTGACTTATCTAGAGACAGAGCACGACCAAAGCGCCACGCAGCAGCGTTGTAGGATTAAAAAGTAGAGATATCTATTGCCAATATAGTCTAGATACTATATGCCTAAAATATACTCATTAACAAACTATATACTTAATATATAATATTCAGCAATCTTAAAGTATTAAGATAATAAACCCGGGGAATGGTGTTAGAAAGTAGTCCGGTATAAGCATAGTAAGTCTTAATGCATAAACCAAGGGTATGAAGTTAAACAGTCTCCTTTAGAGTAGTAGAATAAAAAAAATTAAATAAAAAAGGGTTAATTTCTTCCACACACACGTCTATAACTGTAATTAAAACATAAACAGATAGCGTATGAGTAATGAAAAGGATGTATAATACCCGTATCATTACAAATGAATCAGACAGCAGGTGATACCTCCTTGCCATGCAGTGGCAGGATGCAACTCACTATTGTGTTTCAGAATATTGTCGGGATCAGCTTTCTTAACTCCTTTTCTGCTTCTTCCTTGCTGGCGTAGTATTGGCCTTGAATTTCCACTTTCAGTTTGGCAGGATACAAGAGGCTGTATTTGATATCGGCTTGCAGTAAACGCTGTTTAATGTTGTAGAAGGCTGCACGTTTAGCAGCTGTTGCGGGAGAGAAATCAGGGAAAATATGAATGTGGTTATTTTCATATATAATCTCTTGCTTGTGTCTGAGGTGTGCCATCACCTCTAGTTTAAATAATAATCTCTCGAAGCGGATAATAAAAGACCTAGGTCTAAAGGTATTTGATCCGCGTATGCGATAAGCCGCTGCTATCTCGGAATCTGATTTAAAGTCCTCTCCAGTTATTTTAGAGAATAGTTCAGCTGCGAATTTCACTGGGTTTGGACTTTCATGATTCTCAGGTAGACCTTCAATTCTAATATTATTCCTTCTGCTTCCATCTTCCAGAGCAGCAAGTCTGTCTCTGAGTTTTTTGCATTCAGAATTGGCAGCTGTTGCTTTTTCTTCAGCGGTGGAATTTTGATTTTCAGCTGCTTCAATCCGAGTCGTGAATGTCTGCTTGACATCCTCCAGCTGATCGGCAAGTGTGCTCAGTTTAGATGTGGTTTCCTGAATGTGCTCTTCAATTTTACCCAGCATATCTTTAAAGGCAGCCTCAAAGCGAATATATACGCATTTCTCCGAGTCTTTATTATCCTGCAGCAGCTCCTGTCGCAGCTTCTCATTTGCTTTCTCGCTTTTCTCTTTATATCTTTGATTATCTCTGAGCTCAAGCAAGAGATAAAGACCTTCAGTTCAGACAGATCATTTCTACTTTCGTGCACAGTAGGTGAGACGGTGGGATCTATTACAGCCGGTGCTCCCAGCTCCCGTGGAATAGGTGAGAGCGCGGACTGCAAGGCCTTTTCCAGTTTCAGATGTCCTTCTCCAAATGGCCAATCTATCGTGACCTGTGTCACTCGCACTCACACGTTCGCTCCCCATTTCGCTCTCAAATGGAGACGATGCAGCGGACCGTGGTCCCGAGGAGTCTGGGCTTTCGCCCATCTGATCCAGGTCAGTCTCTGAAAGGCCATACCTTGAGTTTGAACTTGGACTTGTCGGTCTGAGCTTGGAAGTAGCTTTAGTTTTCTTTTCCATTTCTTTCTGAGGCCCCTTTCTTGCCGGCCATGTTTATATATGCTTGCATATACTATAGTAGAACCCTCTGGTTGGATAAATACAGGATATCTCAGGATAATAAGAAAATAATATAAAAAAAATAACACCGCTGCTAATGGAGCTCCGCTTCAGACGTCCATCTCTCGCAACGGATGAGACCACACATACCTAAAACAGAAACATTTTCATGTTATATTACTAATGACAAAATGAAGTGTATAATGTGTCAAGACTGAAGTCCAAATATCAGACACTTTCACAAAAGGTACACGTATCTATACTAATAAAAGACAAAGCCCTCACTGACTGACTGACTCACTCACTCACTCATCACTAATTCTTCAACTTCCCGTGTAGGTAGAAGGCTGAAATTTGGCAGTCTCATTCCTTACAGGTTACTTACAAAAGTTAAGCACGTTTAATTTTGAAATTCTACGCGTAACGGTCATAATTGAGTCCTACTTACGTACATATATACGTCCATAGCCTGCTGCTCGGTCACCATGTGAGGCAGCGTTGCGTCCCCCATCACCACGCCTCCCACGTAGTTGGCTGTCTGCTTATATTTAGTCCCCCATCCCCACGCTTCCCACGTAATTGACTGCCTGCCCATATAAGGTCGTCCGTCGCTCCGGTCTCTTCATTCCCTTCTTTGCTTCGCCACGGTATTCACGTCTCCCTGCTGATAACTGCAGCCTTTTTATTTAATCCATGTTTTATTGTGTATTTATTACAATGCAAAGTTATCGATGAAGCCGGTTGTATGCTTACAACGCTTGACAGATGCCGAATGTCACTTCAACACAAGTCCTGCAAATACTAACATAATTGAAACAAACAATGAAACTCAAACCGATTATGACAGCAGAAATCCAAGCTGTGAGAAAACAGTAAAAAGGAGGTGTGTCAGAATGTCGTGGTACATTTTCTGATGCAGCTAGACAGAAACAACTTTGTGATGCTGCCTCCAAATACTCACAGAAAAATCCACAAGTTAATAGACACGCTGTCGCTAAATACTCACAGGCAAATCCACAAGTTCATAGAAATGCTGTCGCTAAATACTCGCAGAAAAATCCACAAGTTAATAGACACACTGTCACTAAATACTCGCAGGCAAATCCACAACTTAATAGAGACACTGCCGCTAAACATTCGCAGGCAAATCCACAAGTTCATAGAGATGCTGTCGCTAAATACTCGCAGGCAATTCCACAACTTAATACCGGAACCGGGAATGCCTGTTAAACATCTTAGATTCACTAGTAGCGATTTGGGTAGTGAACACTTCAATGAATGAAACCTGTTATCTTTATAACGGTTGACAAACACAGAATGTAACCTGAACACAACACGTCCTCCAAATATGAACCTGATTGAAAGAAATCCTTGATGACAGCAACACTCATAACAGTGACAAAACAATTACACTGACAATCATGTTACGTTATTTTTAAAATGTTTTCTTTTCTTTTTCATAACTTATTTAAAAAAATTAAAAAATGCATTTTTATTCAAGAATATAACCGAAGGAAAAGAAATTGGGTTAGGGTACAATGCTGACAGGACCACTTCGGTGGTGCAGCATGTAAGAACTGTTAACTCATAATCAAGAGGTTGTTGGTTCGATTCTGGGTGCTTCCCAGAATTACCATTTTGAGAAGTGAGCTGCTCTTATTGTTACTATTATAGAATAAAAGTATACATTTGATTTGAGTTTTTAACAGATGGTGTAAATTTATGGTACAGTGATCCCTCCTCGATCGTGGGAGTTGCATGCCAGAAAAGTGAAAATCTGCAAAGTAAAAACCATACGTTTATATTATTTTTATATTGTCATGCTTGGGTCACAGATTTGCACAGAAACACAGGAGGTTGTACACACAGGGACTTTAAAACATTGCAAACAAACATTTGTCTCTTTTTCAATGTGCTCCATGACAAGACAGAGATGACAGTTCCATCTCATAATTAAAAGAATGCAAACATATCTTCCTCTTCAAAGTAGTGTGCGTCAGGAGTAGAGAATGTCAGAGAGACAGAGAGGGAAAAGCAAACAATCAAAAGTCAATAGGGCTGTTTGGGCTTTTAAGCATGTGAAGCACCGTCCAACAAAGCAGCCGCAAGTAGGGAGCAATGTGAAGGTAGCCTTTCAGCATTTTTTAGAGGAGCATCTGTATCCTCTAGGCCAGTGTGTGAACAGCCCCTCTGCTCACACCCCCTCCGTCAGGAGCAGAGAATGTCAGAGAGAGAAAGAGAGAGAAAAGCAAACAATCAAAAATCAATAAGTGCTGTTCGGGCTTTTAAGTATGCAAAGCACCACACAGGAAGCATATCATATATCATTGATGAGTTTTATTTAATACATAATACGTCCTCTGATTGGGTAGGTTCTCAGCCATCCACCAATAGCGTTCCCTGTATGAAATCAACTGGGCAAACCAACTGAGGAAGCATATACCATAAATTAAAAGACCCATTGTCCGCAGAAATCCGCAAACCAGTGAAAAATCCGTGATATATATTTAGATATTCTTACATATAAAATCCGCGATGAAGTAAAGCCGCGAAAGTCGAAGCGCGATACAGCGAGGGATCACTATACTTGTAAAGGTTACTATTTTTTTATTTGTTTTTTTCTCTCAGTCATGTTCATGCTCCGCCCGATCTAACACTGCTGTTTTTAAATAAAGACGTGCTATAACAGGTGAACTCAGATGAGGATGAGGGTTTTTCATCAGAGAAAGAGAACAGAAGCCCTCCCCACAAGAAACATTGACTCACACATAAGAACAACACAGCTGCTCCAGGTGTAAAGGCAAAAGATTGCACCGTTTGGATGCAGCAACAGGTTGGGCATCATACAGCCAGTTAATCTGCATGTCCTTCAACGAAAAAACAGCAGGGCTTACAGAGCTTGCCAATTTATTGTGCAAAGTTCTATTTGTGATTATATTTTATGATGGACTTTATATGAAAAACATTTATATTTTACTTATATTAAAGCCACATTGAATGTTGTTTACCTATATTTATTTAGTAGACTGCAGAGCTTCCAGTATTTGATCGACATAGGTATGCTGACAAAGTATATGTGCAATGGCGCTCTTTATTCAGGAAAAGGTCCCAGTTGTTCCCCGGGAGAAAGACTTTCCAAGACTAAGGTCATAAAGCTTATGGAGCCGTTTCTGGACAAAGGCAGAACCATAACAACAGTTGCATAAAGTGCGACAGGATCTTCTGCAGCTAAAGTAATTCGCGTACTGAAGAACAATTGCACATGTACTTTGTCAGAATGCCTATGTCTATCAAATACAGGAAGCTCTGCAGTCTACTTTGACTTTACGCTGTAGGAAGATAAGTCCAGTATACTGCAAGCTCTGCACATTGGAACAACTCACCCTTCTGCTAGCACCTAGCGTTCTTCCCCAGCACCACGTGTCATGCAGTATTTTGAAATCACAGTGACAGCTAACGTACCTTCAGTTTTAATAGCATTTTGGATCTTTTGTCTTTTCTTATAATTAATTTACTGTACATTGTTATGGCTGATAAACGTAAGCATGTTGTGTTGGAATTGTCACCAAAAACTGAAATTATTAGACGTTTATAAAATGGAAAAAGTGCTTCAAGAACTGCTTCAGTTTACGTAGGAAGAGCGAAAAGAAGAACAACAATATAAAGCGTGATTCCAACAAAATTGAAAAATGTATTGAAAATGGAAACCACTGATGTTAATGTTCTCCTGTATTGTAATTTTCTTTTTAAATTCTGTTATATTATGTTTTGTTAATATATTGTGACATGCAGGCACTTGCATGGTGCATGCACTGTTGGGGAACAAAAATCGTGTAAAGAATGCTGTAAGTAATGGGACTGGGTGAAGGGCTTCAGTGGCTATGCAGAGCTTGTCCATGACGATGCTTTCGCTCCAATAAGTAAACCTATTTACTTTTATTACAGGAATCCCCTTCTCTTACACTACCTTACTTACAAATACTGGCTTTTTCTTCCAGGCACGCCGCCCCTCAAATGGCCCACGACGTGCAGGCTGTGAGGACACTGGTGTGTGAAGCTAAACACCTGGAAGGGAGCTTCTACTGGCCATTATACAGGCTTCCCATGTGCTCACAACGTGCCCCACAGCATGCACCCACCGAGACAATGTGTTTACATAGATTGTTTTAGACACGGAACACACATGAAACACATGTATTCTAAATAACGATATACTATTTACCCTATACAATTCCCGGTAACTCACATGCAGGTAAACAGACTTGAGCTGCGAGAACTTTCTGCTCTTTCTGTGTTGGTGCGGGGATGGGATATCAGGCTGCTTTCTGCTTGTGTTGATCACCACATTTACAACACAAAAGATGCTGACGGAAAGGTGTGAACAGATTTAAGGTGGGCCAGGATTTCGAGTTTTCTTAGGCTTTGGTTATTCTAGTGTTAAAAGAACTGAGCATTTTCAATTTAAGAAAAAGATTAAGAGGAGACATGAAGTGTTTAAAATTATGAAGGGAATTAGTACAGTGGATCTAGACACATTTGGAAACTTGTTAAAGGTAAATTTCGCACAAATATTTGGAAGTTTTTCTTTACAGAGAGAACCATAGACACATGGAATAAGCTACCAAGTAGTGTGGCAGACAGTCGGACTTTAGGGACTTTTAAAACTAGACAATGTTATTTAAGAAGAATTAAGTGAAAAGTACTGGCAAGCTTTGTTGAGCAGAAAGGCCTGTTCTTGTCTAGATTGTTCTAATTTAATCCATATATATGTGAAGGCAATGAATGCAAAACTGCATTCAGCACTAGGACTGGTCATAATGAATCCTGTGTTATGCCATAAGGATTGTCCAATGCAACAGTAGTTTTCCAATCTTTTGTTAATAACATAGTCTGGGAATTATCGGGTGAGTACATTTTCGTCTACATTGATGACATTTTAATTATTATAAAGATTTTGAAATGTATAAGAATCATGTAAAATAAGTGTAGAAATGACTATGAGTTATTCGCCTTTATGTGAAATTGTAAAAAAGTGAATTTCATAAAGGTGTAGGGTTTTTCGCTAGTTATGAAATAACCTGTTAAGTTCTAGCTATGAACCAGTTGAAAGAATCTGCCAAATTATAAAGGAGAACAAAAGAAAATGTTAAATACGTATAACATTTTGTAGTTTTCCCATATTACTGACAATAGTTCATTGTGATCTCTTTTATCACCTCCTTAACACTGCTAATCCATAAAAACATTATATGGACTGATGATGTTCAAATTTCTTTTGACAAATTGATTCACTTATTTAAAAATGCCCTAATTCTTAGGCACCGTGATTCATCTTTACAATTTATTTTTGAAGTTTATGCAACTAGCATTAGAGTAGGGGCAATATTATCAACATTCACAGATACAGGATTGATCCATCATTGTACCCTTTTCTTCAGAAAACGTTCACCAGCAGAACAGAATTACAACATGTCTAATCATGAATTGTTAACTATTAAATTATCACTAGAAGAACTGAGACACTGGTTAGAGGGTACAAAACACCCTTTTCTGATTTATACTGATCACAAGAAACTGATGTATATACAGTATGTTCTCGTAAATGATAGTATGCACACCAGATGCCTTATCTCAATTCCAGGTGAAGTCTCCATTGAACCTGAATCTATTATACCACCTGAGAAATTTCTTAGTTTAACTATAGTCATATTACGAATCCAAATCAAGAACTAATGCAATCTTGATTAAACAGTCTCCCTCCAGCCTAATTGGTAAAAAACAAGATATTTGTGATTCCATAATATTGTGATAGTTTGCTTGATTGGGCTCATGCTTCTCCAATGTTTGGGCAACCTTTTTTTTTTTTTTTTAGAAACACTTGCTATTCTAAGGAAAGATATTTATATTGGGGGAATATGTATCGTGACAACAGTGTATATAAAAGCTTGTGAAAACTTTAAGGCTTTGCTATAATATTGCTTCAACCTATTTCTGTTCTCCAGATGTGTAGGTTTGTGAGAGAAATACCGTGTGGCCGTGGGGATCTTGATGAAGTAAGTTGATAATTATGCTTATCATATACTGTAGATAGGAAGTTAAAGCAGATGTCCCTCATTGAGACTCCATGGGTCATTTGCCACACATGTACGCACTGGGGGTAAAACAGGTCTGAGAGTGACAGCAAGAAGAGAAGAAGGGTGGAAGACAAAGAAACAGAAAGAAAAGGAAAAATTCAAGATCAGGACAGAGCTGGTACAGCAGAAAGTAGGCAAGATGGTTGGGGAAGCCCCATGTGGAGCAGTGGTGCACCGAGGGCAGGGTCACTCCTGTTGAATATTGGATATAAGTAGGATCACTCTGCTAATGTTCCATGGACACAATTCACAGTGGTGGGAAAAGGGAGCCGGGCTCACTTGGTCCCCATGGACACCAAGGTATGTTGTTAGAGTCATGAGCCAGAGAAGGTTGACTACATTTGCCAGCATCTGGTCTCTGTTGGCTGAGTAGACCCCATTGGTGAGCAGAGGGTGTGGGTTCAAGAAAGGACACATTGGGGCTTGAATCTTGTAATAACATTCTTGGCTGTAATTTAAATCTTGATTTTAACCTATTTAATGAATTAAGGATTTTAACCTCCACCAAGAGACTGTTGTGTTGGATTATTTATTTATTTGTTGAAGAAATTTGCGCCAAAACGTATTTATTGTTTTGGACACTGTTAGAAAAAAAATGGACTAAGCACTATTTTCCGCAGTCTTGCTCGTTTGTGTATCCTCACTGTACCAGTCTATCCCAGTCATGACTATCAATGTTCCACGTTCAAGAAGATGCCAAGTCTGCAGGCAACTCTGGCACCTCAGGAAGAAACTGAACAGTATACAGTAGCTTAACCCTCTGAACTTCTATGTACAGCTAAGAAGAATAACTGAACCAATCAGAGTAGCTTTGACATCTTCCCAGCCATGCCTCTCATCCCACCACTTGCAGTCATCCTACCATAAGAGATGATGAATCAGAGCCTAAACTTCAATTTGGACAAAGCCCTGGAGAAGACTTTACCTGCCCATCAGCCCAGCACTACAATTCAAAGAGCCTTAAAACCAAAGCAACAATTATGCATGACTGTCTATTGTCCCCCAACCCTTTTTAATGGCTGTGATGTGTCTTTTTTCTTTTGCAGACCCACGACACCTGTTACATATACATATCAAGACAGCAAATCAGCCACATTGGTATCCCTCTAAAGATGGACTTGATCTAGAAAGGAATACTTTATTTCTTGAATCATTTTCCAAAAGTCGTTTTTAATTTTTTGCTCTGTTTTGCCCTGTATAGCTAAATTGTTGATTGTTGATTTTCCTTTTATGTATTTTTTCAGTATATATAATTGTGCAGAAATTGTATTGTGTTCTTAGTTTTTTAAATATTTTCTCTGCTTAGAAAGGAAGGCATTAAAATAACTATGAATATTATGTGCAATAATAATGTGATGCATTAGTTTATGCATATATATGCATTATGCAATAATTATAATTATTTACCACACAGTATAAAACATTGGGTGTTCTGCAGAATAACAAAGAATAAAGAACCAACATTGGTATCCTACTAGGCATTCATTCAACAAATCCAAAATGGCAAATTAGCCATTTGCTTTTACATGTGCTTCAATTTAGTATGAACATCAGGTTATTGTAAAAAATACACTGGGAAGATTTTGATAAAATAAAGGGACATAATATAGTGAATTCTTAGTCTACTCTTAACGTGTAATATTTATTTTTTAGTCAATAAAAATTTTTTGGCTCTTTTCACGACTTATTGTCTAATCAACAGAGATTCATTAAGCAAACACACAGTGTTTATGGATTTAAGGAATAAATTTACTGTATGTGCTTGTGTTAATTTTAAATATGGTGATCTGGTTTTGTAACATTGTGTTTATGATTATCACAGTTGCAGACTGTACTGTAGTGAGCATATCCTGTGTGCTGACAAGGCTGAGTATCAGGCCTCATCAGGTCTGATTGCTTACAGTTTTGTTTTTTATTTCTAGAACTGCTTCACCTAATTATTTATAGCAAAGAAAATACTCAAGAGTATAATGTACTGTATATCAATTAAGAACATAGATTTTGTTGATGGTTACCTGGATCCTTGAGATTTACATTAGGTCAGAAATGTACTCCAATTATATGGCTTTAAATTTACAATGCAGAAGCATTTAAGTGTATTCTCACATGTACATTTTCTTCACATTTGTGGTTAAATCACAACATGTATTTAAATTATAACATACATTTAGGCATTAAATTAAGTAATTATATAAAAATCAGATGTACATATGAATAAAAAAGCACATAAATCAAAGCAGGCCATCTTCCCACATTTTAAAACAGCTTATTAACACAAATACATGCACTGAATATTTACATTGATTATCATTTTGAATAGTCAAATGAGCAATGAGTTCAAGTGCCCAATTAAACTGCTTTAGATCAGTAAAAGGACAGATTACTTCCTACCTGAAGCAGATCAAGGAAAGATATTTTAAACATGCTTTCCTATTAATCAAAATTAACAAATAAGACATCTGATTTTATCTCATCATATGAAAGGTCAGTGTAAATTAATCATTGTGCTGGGAAAGCTTGTATCAATGTTAAGCTTAAGAAAAGCAATAGAGGCAGGGTTGGATAGGATGCTTAAACTACAGCCTATGTGAAAAAACAGATGTTGTAAAGGAAGGCTTATGACCTTTTTTGACCCAAAAAAGTTCTGCAAAAATCTACTATAGCTGTATAGATTTTCAAAACAGCTTAATCCAACACTTTATGTGAAATCAAATAATACATCAAAGGTTTTAGGTATATTTTTTAATATTATTTGCACTGCTCCAGAAACTGAATTTGTAATTAACTCTGATTTGACAACTCTTATATCATTATCAGTCTGGTGGGACACCAGCAGTCATTGAACCAATGACAGGAAACAACACTGAACAGGATGGAGGGCACACACACATAATTAAAAATACCAGTTGAGCTTAGTGAGTCCAGTTAATCTAATATACATATGATAGTAATGTAGAAGGAAATTTGAAAGAAAACTTCAATTATAATAAACAAAGACATTAGCTGGGCTATTAATTGAACACAGGTTGCTGGATCTTTAAAGCTGCAGATCCAACCACATATCCAACATAATTCCTTATGTTGCACTGCTAATACCTATGAATATACAGCAGCTGTATTATGGCAGTTGGGGCAACAGCTGGTAGTGTTGCTACCATCCATTAACACTATTATACTCTATTAATGCCTTTAGTAGATGTAGATGGTTGCTAGAGACATGCATTGGAATTCTTAAAAGGTAAGGCATGTTAGCAATATCTGTGGAATTCTAACAAGTGGGAGGGGTTTTATAAGTTAAATGAAAAGAGAAACTGGTAACTCTTACCAACAGGAAAAAATAACATTTGCTTCTTTTAAAGTCTGTCTTTACTTGACTGAATAACTCAGGCTTAAATGACTATAAAGACTATGAAACAGAAAAAAACCCTGAAGAAACTTTGGAAGCCTACCATCAATTTTTCATGCTGAAATTAATGGAACACCTTTTGCTTAAGTATAGAAGACTTTTTTCCATTTGCTTCTTTCAGTTGTACATACTGTATTTACCATAAACATGAAATCATACACTTTCCTTTATTTGTTAAGGAGTGGGGTGACAACATTTAGCTGCATCATTAAATCTAAAAGAACTGAAATCACAGAGCAGCACCTGTGAAGCAAACACTGCTTTTTTTATTTAAAATTAATAAAAAAACAGAAGGAATAAAGGTAAGGATTTTTTTTACACTCATTTTTTCTGTTACTACAATACAGTGTACAGTACAGTATATTTATGTCCTTTTCCTTTGGCTTAGTTGTGTTTTTATGTTCTAGATTATGATTTTGAAAATGTGTTAGGATAGGTAAGTGACTTAGGATAGGGTGTGTTTCGACTTACACCAAAATTCGGGTTACATCACTGTTGTAGGAATGGAACTGTGTCATAACCCGAGGATCCCCTGTATTGAAAAATCTAAAAGGTCAACAGAGGTCCAGCATGCCTACTTAAAGACAACATTAATACATGTTTGCGTTCAATGAAATGTTTTTCTAATTTTAAATAGAAAAAAAATCCTTTTCTCACAGTGGGTGGGTCAAGTCCCTTCCAATTAAATGAGATGGGGAGTGAACAATGTGGTGTAAGAAATGTTAATTACAGCACATTATCCTATCTCATAATACTCTAAATGCTGCGCTAAGACGTTTTAGAATTATTGTGGATCCAACACTATTTGACAGATAGGCAAAGATTTTTTTCTTAAACTTTTTGAATGGTCTGTACCAGAAAGTCAATGCATATAGGACTTTAATGGAATAACTATATCTCAGCACAGAATAAAAAGCCAATATTGCATATTTCATTGCTTACAATAAAAATATCTCAGTTTAAGCTATTTTTGCCACCTTTTCCTATTTTTATTTAAAGATACTATTATTTTTTCACTACATTCAAGTTCCCGCATGAGTAAAAGTCTATGACACCTTGTTCTTGTCTGATTTATGTCACTGAGAACACATTTCTGATCAATATGCCATGTTTCTAAATGTTACACTGATATAAAGTACCACATTTTGTAATAGTCATTTAATCTATTTAAGATACTATATCAACCATAAACAAAGCTGTCAATATTACACAGATAGATTTAATAATTTAAATATTTTCTATATATATTATCTTGTCATGATGTAACTTTGGTGAATCATAATTTTAATATCTCTCTTATCATTACACATTATATTACAATACACTTTAATTACTTTTATTATTTCTCTTAATGTTTAGTAACCTAATATATAGAGTTGTGGCTCTGAGGCTAAGGATCTGCGCTGGCATCCCGAACGTTTCCGGTTCAAATCCCCATCACTGCCAAAAGAGATCCTACTCTGCTGGGCCCTTGAGCAAGGCTCAATTACTCCAGGGGCGGTGTACAATGGCTGACCCTGCGCTCTGACCCCAATGAGTATGTGAAAACTAACAAATTCCTAATACAAGAAATTGTATAAGGCGAAATGAACAAAAAAAAAAATTAAGAATTAAATCCCATACAGAAGCCCTAAATATCTGACCCATTAGAATTGCTGACAACTACAGTATTTCTATTCTTGTCCTGTTTCTTCTTCATCAATCACACTATTAAATCTTGTTTATCAATATAATGCATCCTTGTGCTCTGCCTTGGACAAAATAGCTCCTTTTCCTCTGTTACAGAATCTTCCACAGAACAATGCAATACATTATTTTTATTACTTTTCCATGGTACAATTAAAAAAAGCTTAAATTTTGTTCTCTATTTCTACATGAAATATATCCAGATTTCATATTCAGTCTGATAGTTCAAGCCCTTCTGCAGTGACAAGTATGAATTTTTCAGTCTTAGCACCAGCAGCTCAAACAGTTACTGAGGCATATTTTGTTTCTTCATTGCTTTTCTGTTTGCATGTTTTCAATTAGCCATTTTTATAAGTAACTTTGAGTTTTGTTATAATTTTAATTCAGATGATTTTTAGACTTATTTTAGCATCAAAAGTGGGTGTTTGTCTGAAATCTCAAAGCATGCAAGCTGCTTTAGGGAAAGTGCATTCTAAGAAGAACGCATCTTCATAGAACTAAGCTGCAACAAAACAGCGCTCGTCTTAACTGGCACTAAAGTTAGCTTCAAAGACTTCTTTTACATTATGCATTTCATTAGTCATTAAAAGCATTTATCATTTCTGGTGCGTCTCTTTCTCATACAACTCACATAAATCACATAAAGACAGCTTCTTTCTTCCAGCTCCATAACATCTTTTGTATCCTTTGTATTCACTCATTCATATCCTTCTGACTTTGAGAAGTTTGTTAATGCTGTTTATCAAATCCTGAATTGTCTTCTTTTATTCTGCTTTGGCTTATGTCTCTTTTAATCAACATTTGTTGCAAAACTCTGCTCCCAGAGTGCTCCCTTATAATTGCCAGAGTGACACATTTTGGTTTTTTTTTGGTCTTTACTAGCTTTCTGTATTTTTCAGAAAGTTTTTACTCAGTCCCAGACATTTGGAATGGGATACCTTTAATAGCTGGTTTGTCTCCACTGATTTTCTTCAAGGAAATTATTTCAACTAGGATGGCCACTGTTTATGGAAGATTATTTTGGACAAAAGTAAATAAATAACTACACAAATAAATACTGTGAAATGTGACAGTTTTAAATGAGTGGATGCTTGGTGGCACTGTTGATCACCTTTTCCCCAACAGACAAAGGTTAAAAGCACAAATAATTTAATTTCTTCTTTTCTCTGTGCTATGCCCCAAAGCACCTCCGCCACCATCAACAGCAATGAATACACACAGTAGTCACCAAATTCTCCTCCACACCTCCCAGCAAGATCTGTCACACTCCCTCCCAACTCCGGCTCCCTTCTGGGTTTCCATCAGTGCTTTAACACTAGAATTACCAGAGCCTACGAAAAAACTCGTAAAACCGTCCCACCTTAAATCGCTTCTTAAAACCGTTCTCACCTCTCCGCCAGCGTCTTTTGTTAATCTAAATGTGCTGATAAAAGAAAAGCTGCAAGTAGCCGGCTATTCCATCCCCCCAACGACTTAGAACGTGCACAAACTTCTCCCAGCTCATGCCTTGATTGATTTTCTGGGAGTGAAGTGGAGTTTTAGAGTGGAAATAATAGATCGTTGTTCGGAACACACGCATTTCATGTCTGTTCCGTTTCTACAGTAATCTGTGTAAACACATTGTTAAAACAGAAACGTTTTTTATATTCTAGTAGTAGATGACAAAATGTAGGCATAAACTATATAATGTATGAATCCTGAAGTCCAAATATCAAAGAAATATTTTCACAGAAGGTACAAATCTAACACAACTGGGCTTTTATTCAAAAATATAACTGCAGAAACAAAAAGCCGCCTTAACATGCGACATTGACACTTGATTATTACGACTGCCTCCGTGGCGCAATTGATTCAGCTCCTGACTGGGAATCAAAAGGTCGCGAGTTCGATTTTGCGCCCCTCCGTTTTGAGAAGTAAACTACTCTTAGTCTTACTATTTTAGAATAAAAACATACATTTAATTTCAATCTGTAACAGCCGGTGTAATTTATGATACTTGTAAAAGTTAGCATTTTTATTTTTTATTAGTCAGTTTTATTATCTCGGCCGCGTTCACGAGCCCAAACACACCCCACCCCCACATCTGATACTGCTGTTTTCACATAGACGCGCTATAACAGAGGTAAACTCAGTTCCCTTCTACATCGGAGCAAGAATGCATATACCATTGCTTGCATACTAAATTGTCAGCAGGCACTTTTCGTGGCATTACACACATTTTTGAGCACACCCTCTGCACACTACTTGTGACTTTAGGCTTTAGGAAGTAAGTAAATAAATAAAGGTAAATCGTGTCATAAAATGATTTCTTCAAAACGTCACATATATTTGTCTCTTTCTTTTTTAAAATGTGCGTTGATCACCGCCAGCATGTTGTAGCATACAGCATCTGGCCCACCTGCATGTTCTTGCGTGCACTGAATAAGAGACAAATATACAGTCTGACTGAGAGAATCAGACTGAAAAAAGCAAACATTTAGAAATGTCATACTTTTACAGCTGATCGGACGCTGTTCATTTTCAAATAATATTGCATTTGTGCGATGATGTTTTCACATATATTGTCTCTTTCTTTCAGGTGTGTAATAATTCTAGTGTTAAATAGTCTTTGACCCGGAAGTGCTCATGTCCTTCTGACCACATGACTGGCTGGCACTTCCGGGTCTAATAAAGAACAGGGATTTTCTTCAGCCCGGAAGTACTTCGGGGCTTCCATCCCCGTGACTACCTCGTACTTCCGAGCCACAATGAAAGTATTTGTCCCCAGGTCCTTTGACAGCTCCTCCTGGCAGCACCCACAGCACCCAGCAGGGTTGTGTGTCCGAACTCCATGTCCCATAGTGCCCTGCAGGAATCTGGGGTACCACTGAACTCCAAGGAAGCTGCCATCTAGCGTTTTGGGGGAAGCAGTGTTGGCAAGTAGCTGCCTTCCCCCATCCTTCTATTCCAGCACTGAGCACTGTAGTAAAAAATACTAAATCTGTCCCGAAATATATTTTTGGTTTGTCAAAATATATATTTTCTGGCTAATTTCTTCTTGTATTTACTTAATTATTTCTTCATTTATTTATGTCACCGAGACTAAGTGCAACATAAAATACAGGTTGAATTTAGAGGTGTTACTTTCAGTCGTTAAAGCTGAAAGGGTGGGCTCTAGTGAGTTCTGTCTTTTAATTGGTGAATCACTTGTACTCCGGACTTCAACTTTCAGTCATCATGTGCCACATTTACAGCAGAAATTTTAGACACAGGCTCCTAATGGTGAATTCAGAGTTTATAGGATTAAAGTAACTGCTTCACACAGTTAATTTTGGGCAACTTTTTCTTGCACTCATAGTCGACATGCACAGTCACAAATGTGAGGATGTGCATGAGCCACAGGCTTCCCATGTCAAGCAAAGCATGGGCGCCCACTCTGCTAATACTTCATCAGTTAAAACACAGCACTTGCTAGAGCCCAGCCTTCTCAGCTTTGATGAGTGAAAGTTTTAAATTTAAGCCATATTTAATTTTCCAGTTGGAGGAATATTACAGACAAAACTAAAATAAATAAGCTGCAAAAACAAATATTGTGACACTTTTATTTATTTACACTCACAGTTCTTGCTCTTTTTCTTTATTTATTTTGCGATTTATGTATTTATTAATTAATTAATTTTATTTTCTACAAAATATTCCTCCATAACTGTTGAGCACAGTAGCAGCCCACTCAAGACTATTCCTGGTCGGCAGAGAGATAATAATTGTTATAGCCTACCAAAGGTGAACGACTCCAGTATGAAATAAAAAGTAAACGGCATTGAACTAAATTTTTGGCTCATTTTTTCATAACATTGTAATGTGAGAATTTTGTAGCTCTTGACACAAACAAGTTTCCCTCAACTTACTGTACATACAGTACAATAAAGCAGTTAACTAAGACACTGTAAGTTTAGGGATGTAAGCAAAGACATCCTTAGATCTCCAGGGAACTCCTTTTCATGGCAAAATTGTCTGTTATTATTGTTTTCCAAGATGACTCGATAAATTATAGCTAAATCACAGTCTTCCACCTATCTCTATGTATAATGCATTTCTGAAAACACCCTTGTAAGGTGAACTCTCATAATTCAAATATGTATTCGCCATTAATTTTAAAGGAAAAGTAATGAAAGCATTCCTGAGTCTCAAAATTGACATCTATTTTTCTTAAAATAATACCAAATTCCAGTAAATCTTGAATACAGTCATTTCAATATTTAAGAAGTTATCAAAATAATCTAAAGAGGCATTTTTCCCCTCATTGATGACTCAATACTGTAATGACGCAGGGCTGTTTACTGGCTCCCATTTATGGTTACTGTATAAAGCAGCTTACATTTACATTTGTAAACTACAGCTGGTGATATTGCCTAGTTTTTTTTTTTCAATCATATACCAAGTAATACCAAGGCTAGTATGCCAAAACCAATACCAAAACTTTTAAATGTCTCCTTGTAATGTAATTTTCATAAAGAGTTTATGGCTTAGAAGTATTAAATGTAATATGCTTTATATAGGCAGTAAAACTTATAGATAACCTTAATTAAGTGGCTATAGTCAATGACTTAACATGTAAACTTAATTCAATAAATCTTATTTACCATCTTATAAAATTGACATCTAATTGTGATAAATGATGGCTGGCATAAGAGTTACATTCATTATTGATAATTCCTGATAGTACTGGCAGCCATAAAACTTTATTTTTGAAACAGTAACATTTTATAAGATATAATGTATGTTTTAGAAATACTGAGCAATGCATGTCAGTTATTACACAAAACATATAATGCAAGATATACTGTATATAATGCATTCAGAAATCACTTGAAAATTGTTATAATCTATGGGACAAACTTATTAATATTCATTAAACTGTTCATCAATTTATTTCTGTAATATTCTGCTTCTTAAGAAACAAGCATTATTTCCTGCTTGCTATTCCCACAAATAAATGATTGAATATTATCAGTACACCTGGGTTATGCTTACCACTCTGAAATGTTTCAGAGAACTCTGCTGCACCCTGGCAACAGATATTTTCCTTCCTTCTGGTCCTCTGATCACCTTGTAACTTATTGTGCTCTATTATGGGGTTGATTTCACTGGACAAATAGTTTGCTTCCTGAACACTTATGTGTATCCTATGGGTTTTTGCCGCCTGATCATAAACATTGCCTTTAACTTTTTTAACCATGTACCATTTTAGTGAAATTGCCTATTTTCATGATTTGCTCTCAAAATGCTAATTATTAATTATAACTATATATTACATATATTGTACAATACAACAACTGGAACATCTGTGGAGATCTAAAAGTAGAGGCACTACTGCTATGAATGCAGCTTTGATATACTGTACCATGCACTGTTGTTTCATTTGCGAGCACTAAATGCTACATTAAAAAAAATGTAAAAAAAATTTGTCCCTAAAGAGACATTTCTCTTTCTACAGAAGCTCTCTTGAAGTGGTTACCAACCCAGAACACCACAGCATAGAACATTGCACTGTTCATCACAGTTGTAAAAGATGTGAAGGATGTCATTTCCCACATTAAAGCAACACAGTCTCCTAAGGAAGAAGAGCATACTGTGCCCTTTATGATATAGTTCATTTGTATTCAGAGACCAGTCCAACCTGTCATTGATATGGACCCCCAAGTGCTTGTTGGAGTGCACTACCTCTACATCCACTCCTTGAGAAGTGACTGGACATAGAGGCTCTTTGGTGCTGTGAAAGACTATTACCAGTTCCTTTGTTTTGATGATGTTAAAATGCAGACACCTGACTCCTATACTCTATACTTTGTCTCCTTACTTGTTCTTTAGTTATCAACAGCACATACTGATGGTCAGAGACAGACTTGTCACTGGCCATTTCAGTTAATGTGGTAGGAGTTGTTGATATAGTAGATATAGTGTGGAAATACATGTCATTGAAAGAAGGTGGCAGAGAGAGGTAAAATCTATTTAAAAATTGGGTCAGGGCATTGACTTGGTTCAGATCTCCTTCTAACGTCTAAACCCTGGATCCTTGAGTCCAGTAATTATGCCCTGTCCATTCCAAACATCTTTCATGTTATTCTGAGCGTGTTTATTCTCTATTTTAAAATGTTAATTTATAAGCTACCATTACTTCACTCAGCTTTTTCTTAAGTAGTCACTTTGTGTCCTTCAGCAAAACCCAGGTGAATAGATTTGAATGCTCTGTTTTTCTCATTCAGAAGATATTTTAGCTCCTTAGTTGTCCAGTGCTTGTTGTTTGGAATGCAAGACACTGCCTTTGAGGGTACCATAGTGTCAGTAAGTTCATATAGTCTTTGATGCAGTGACTGAGTCCCTCAGTTTACTTCAGGTTGCCATCTAATAACAGGCTTGTAGCTGGGAGTAACATGAATCAGGTTGTGATAAGATCTGCCCAGAGGAGCCAGCAGTGTATACTTAAAGGCATTTTTAATACTGGAATAGACCAGGTCCACCTTGTTATTTTCTCGAGTGGAACAAGACACAAAGTGATAGAAGTGTTTCATTGTTCTTGCAAAGTCACATGGTTGAAGTCACCACATATATAACTGCAGAGACAAAGGGAGTCATCATTAAGGTATTGGTGACAGAATGAATCATTTCCATTGCTAAGTCCCCATTTGCAGGAGGAATATCAACATTAATATGGATTATGTAATTTATCTCTCTTGGATAATAATGTGGACAAATTCTGACAGACATAATTTCAATGTCTGAATTACAAACTATAGTTTTAACTGTAATATGCTGCCTTTCACATCATTCCTCATTTACATAGATGAACAGCTCCCCTGTCTTTTTTCCACACTGCACTGGTTCTCTTTCTGCTTGAACAAGATTAAATCCATCCAGAATTAAAACAATGTCAGGTATTTCCGGTTTAGCTCTCTATAAAGCACAAAATGCTACTGTACTTGTATGCTCCATGACATATTATAAAAGTAGACGGAATCAGAATCAGCATTCACTTTATTGGCCAGGTACTAGGAATTCGTCTTAATAGTACTGGTGCAACATACAAAGACAACACAGAACCTAAAAAATAAATATAAGAAAATAAAATATAAAATGATAAAATATAAATTGATAAATATGATGTAGCATACAAGGGCAATACAGAAAATAGACAATAGGATTAAAATGCCAGGCAGTCTAATTTGCAGGTATACATACATACTGAGTAGAAACTGAGACCCGATTAGTAAGAATAACTGCATGTGGAAAAAAACTGTTTAGGTGATGTGTTGTTTTAGCTTCACTGCATGAACATGTTTGCTGGGGGGTTCATTTATCTGACAGCGATCAAGCATTTCCCATTACAATAGATGGTAGACAGTTCTAAAATCATTCACCTTGCTTTTATTTTCACGCTGGCACACTGTCATCTCTGTCTGTGGACAAACAGCCCCTGTACTAAAATTAAACTGAGCTGCTTAGGTGCTTGCAGCACAAGTAGCTGATTACAGAAGTATTTAATACACCCCTAATTTTATTTCCTCATTGTTTCTTACATTTCCAAGTGTTGCAGACATAAGGCAGCCTTTAGGTCCTCTTTGCGGCTACATCCAACTTTGCAGCTCATTTGAAGTACAGTCAAGGCAAGCCAGTGCCTGGGTTTGCATGTATTGCCATTCGTTTGTAAATTTCCAGGATAAAAAATGATCTATTATTACACCCAAGTATTTCTTTGAGCATACCTGCTTAATTTTTTCTTTATGGATAACAATAGATTTTTTGTGAGCATCAGATGTTGAACCGAATACAGTCTCTTCTGTTTTCTTTGTATTAATTTTAAAAGCATTATTATTGCTCCACTTGACCACTTTCTTCATACCGTGTTGGTGCTGCCCAAGATTGTCTGAGTTAGTAAGAAAACATTCCAGTGGATCAAATAGAGATTCAATTCCCCCTCGACCATTTTTGACACCAAGTATTTGTTGTATTGAGTTGAAAAATACCCAAAAATAGGGTTATTGGAAACATATTATGTTTATCTAATTGTTTAGAAATAATATAAACCAGAGTGGCAACCGCATTATCTGTACTACACCCCAGCTTCTAAGCAAACTTGTACGGATCAAGATTGCCTTTCATTGTACTAAAAAACTATGGAAACAAAATTCTTTTTAGTGATATCATTATCACCAAGTTAAGAGCTGTTGGTCTAAACTCGCTATATTAATTTTTACACAGTAACACTGGAATACTGTGTGTGCCTACAGAAGTCTGAAGGATTGGTTGCCAGCTCCCTTGCAAAGTTCTTCAAAGGAAATGCTCTACATTCATCCAACCCAGTGGCTTTCTTAATATTTATACATTGAAACGTTTTCTTGATATCTGTGGTGACTCTTCCTGAGTCTTCATGGGGGCGCTGGAAAGAGGTGTATGGAGTCCTGGTGTTTCCTGTCTTGCTATCTGGTTGCGAGACATGGACGCTATTCAGTGACCTGAGACAAAGACTTGACTCCTTTGGTACTGTGGCGACTTTGTGTCGAATGAGCGGTTGCTCATGGAGTCCCGAATGAGGCATATTACCTGCATTGTGAGGGAGCGTCAGTTATGGCACTACGGCCATGTGGCACGTTTCCCTGAGGGTGATCCAACTTGTAAGATCCTTATTGCTGGGGACCCGAATGGCTGGACCAGGCCTAGGGGTCGCTCACGTAACACCTGGCTGTGGCAGATAGAGGATCATTTCTGGAGGGTGGGACTGGACCACGTGTCTGCCTGGGGGGTTGCCAACCGGGATCCCGAGTTGTTTTGTTGTGTAGTGGGTGCGGCAATGCACTGTACCAGTGTATGCTCCCCAACTTCACTTGACTTGTGACAGTATTAATAATTCCGGATAATAATTTTGGATCATTGCAGTTTAATTGAGTGAAATAGCTCCAGACAATACTTCTTTTTTGCCATATAAGAACAGGCACTTGTAACCTGAAGCCTTGCATTTCAGGGGATACCAACACTAGGTTACAAAATTGATTACTTTATTGCAGGAGTTGCACAGACTAGCTTTCCTATATACTAGACAAAAATCTGTCAGTTTTCTTTTTGCAGTGTAAAAAAGAATAAACAAAGAAAAGACATAGATGGAGAAGTGCTTCTCAAGTAAAGCAATTGAAGGTTAAAAAGATAGAGGTTAACAACAGCAAAAAGTTCAGGAAGAGCCTAAAAATTGACCATTGTTCTAGGGCTGCTTTAATAGTTCTAGAAAATGTACATAGAAAACAGAAATGCCAGCAATTATGAGAATAGTCTGCCATGCAATACCACATACAACTATATACAAATATGTGTTACATGTAAAAGAACAAAGAATGAGATTTAATGGCATTACAAAAAATAGAAGACAGCTAATCAATTGCCCCTTTTAAAATAATTGGAGACAAAATCTGCTTTGAACCTGCATGTCTGGACTTTGAAAGCACATACAACTTGTCTAAGAACCCCTATATATATATCACAAACAATACGAGTATTCCCTGACTACAAAGCATTTTACAAGTAAAGAAATGGGCATTTAATATTTTAAAGACTCATCATGCTGACGGGTCACTGCTTTTACCAGGCATTCTGCCAGTATTCAATTGCCTGATTATTCTAGCTTCTTAATCAACTCTTCAGTCTATTTCCTATCTTTTCACTAAACTGGACCATCTGTTAATGCTGGTACTATATTCCCAGAATGTTTTATGGTTAAGAAAAAAAGAATCATAAACAATCAACTGAAGGTATTCATGTAATACTGGCATGTAATATACATTTTTCCTAGTCAAGCAATGCACAAGCGAATGTGTTTCTCCCAATAAATGGCAGCTATCAAAAAAGAGATCTTTATTTCTTCTGTTCATATTCAAGACCAATAGAGTTTCATTATTCAATAAAACATTACCAGTTTAATCTGTACTAATATGAAAAGAACCAAAATATTCTGCTAGGGATAATCAGAAATATTTTATATTATACTGTATTTTTTTAATATTATTGTTTGGTTCGATAAATAAGCCAAACAATAATATTAAAATAGGTAGTAACTGTTGAGTAAAACGTTTGCTTACAATTACTGCAGTCACTTGCAGCATCCCAGATTTGATTACCGTAATCTATGGATTTCACAATTTTAATTTGGTGAATTAATTTGTTGAATACTGTAAAAGATGTCACAAAATGTACAAATATACAGCAACCTGTAAAAATAATTTTAATAATTTTAATTACTAAGTGCTCAATACCAATTATTAATGAAATTATTCTCTCTTTTGTAAGTTTAATAGTAACAAAAACTGTTTCATATTTTTATATTAAGTGAAAAAGTGCAGACTTGCAAGATGTCTGCCTTATTAGATGGCCCCTTTCCACAGTGAGACCTATGACTTAGGTATCAACTATGAGTAAGTAACAAGAGTACACAAAACATATGCCTTTTTATCCTGAAAACACTAGAACTGCTGCCTCATGGATCCAGTACCCTCAGTTTGAATCCTGATCTCACCACAAAACTGTGCTGTGTTTATACATTATCCTTATGCCTGGGTTTTCCCATAGTTTTTAATTCAGGCGCCTTGAATTTCCACTCACAGCTCCAGATACATTCACTGGCTCAACTGCAGATTCTAAACTGAGTGTTGTTTGCTCATGTCAGGTCTGGGTTTTCATGTCAGATTTCCACCCATACCCCTAAACACTTGCGTCAACTGGTGTAATGAAATAAGAGACAGGAGAAACAGATCAAGTGTTGGGTTAATTCCCTGTATAATGACGGTGGTCCAGAGAGTTCTTGAAAGACTGAAACAGCATTCAAAATTAGTAAACACAGACATTTAACAGGGAGAAGATCGTCCACGGGTCTTTTATGTATAACAGACAGGAAATTACAGTGGTACAGGAAACGGAATTGAGTCGGGGAGGAAATGATGTTGGTGGTGAGAGACGAAAGTCACATCAACAATATGGAGCCGGAAGTGAAGTCATCAAACTGGGACCAAAAGTGGAGTCTTCAAGCAAGCAGGAAGTGGTGCTATTGTGTGTGTTCTGAGGTGGGAATACATTTGTTAATCTTCTGTTTTTCTGTTGAGAGAAAAAAAGGGCATTAACACTCCATTCAAATCCTCTACCTTTTGTTCTTTCACGCACATTTAGGCCCTTTTACTGCCCACTAAGTACCCGTGTGTAATACTAGCCATTCTAAATTGGTTCTTTGTGTATTTGGAGGCCTGCTGCTACTGGGATAGTTTCAACTTCCCCATCATGCAGGTTTGAGAAAGTTATTTTACAAATATTTCTGGAATAAAAATATTTTACTTTAACTTTAGTTTCAGATACGAACAGATTGCTTTTATTTCTTGTTTTAGACACATTTACGCTAGAGATTGAAAAGCAGTCTCTTTTCTTAAATTGAGCAGTATACTGTATATGCTGTCACGCATGCGCATCAGAGGGTCACCCTCTGGTACATAATACAACACTGGGATGAGAGGGAGTGCTGACAGTAATCCTGTCCTCTTCTCTTCCTTCAACAGGAAACACCCAGTGAAGGCTGACTCAGCTCCTTCTGGTCCAACACCTATACGTTTCGAGGCTGCTGGGAGGAGGCATCATTCTGTGATCAGAACACCCCACTGGATGGAGCTCTGTCCTTGTGAGATTTGTTCAAAGAACACTTCGAGGCAATCTGCTTTTGTTTTGTTTTGCAAATGCGCCATAGAGCACCTGTTTATTTTGAATGTAAAAGAAAGCCAATGAGAATTAAACAGGTGTGAACCAGGTTGGGGCTACAAAATTTATTCTTGCCAACTTGTGATTTCTCAGTTTTTTTATTTTTAATAAATTTGCAAAAACCTCAAGTAAACATTTTTCACGTTGTCATTATGGGGTGTTGTGTGTAGAATTCTGAGGTAAAAAATGAATTGAATCAGTTTTGGAATAAGGCTGTAACATAACAAAATGTGGAACTTTTATTTTTTCCTTTAGAGCTACTTTCACATAAAACACCATGAGAATATGGGTATACGAGTATATACGTGTAGTAAAATGTGAAATATGCTGTGACTGTTTTTTTTTTCCTTTTAAGTAACTTTCATCATACCACCTATGAACTGTACACGCATTAAATTCTTTTTGAAATGAAGAAACCCTTTAACCCTCAAGCTTAACCAAACTTTAACACGACAATGATTGTTTAAAGTTTTTGCAGTCCTTTGTAAATATAGATAGATAGATTATTAATCCCAAGCGGAAATTCACATACTCCAGCAGTAGCATGCTCATAAAAAACAATATTAAATTAAAGAGTGATAAAAATGTAGGTAAAACAGACCATAGCTTTGTATAATGTTAACGTTTACCCACCCGGGTGGAATTAAAGAGTTACATAGTGTGGGGGAGGAACGAACTCCTCAGTCTGTCAGTGGAGCAGGACAGTGACAGCAATCTGTCACTGAAGCTGCTCCTCTGTCTCGTGATGATACTGTTCAGTGGATGCAGTGGATTCTCCATGATTGACAGGAGCCTGCTCAGCACCCGTCGCTCTGCCACGGATGTCAAACTATCCAGCTCCATGCCTACAATAGAGCCTGCCTTCCTCACCAGTTTATCCAGGTGTGAGGTGTCCTTCTTCTTTATGCTGCCTCCCCAGTATACCACTGCATAGAAGAGGGCACTCACCACAACCGTCTGATAGAACATCTGCAGCATCTTATTGCAGATGTTGAAGGACGCCAGCCTTCTAAGGAAGTATAGTCGGCTCTGTCCTCTCTTTCACAGAGCATCAGTATTGGCAGTCCAGTCCAATTCATCATCCAACTGCACTCCCAGGTATTTATAGGTCTGCACCCTCTGCACACAGTCACCTCTGATAATCACAGGGTCCAGGAGGGGCCTGGGTCTCCTAAAATCCACCACCAGCTCCTTGGTTTTGCTGGTGTTCAGGTGTAAGTGGTTTGAGTCACACCATTTAACAAAGTCCTTGATTTGGTTCCTATACTCCTCCTCCTGCCCACTCCTGATGCAGCCCACGATAGCAGTGTCGTCAGCGAACTTTTGTACGTGGCAGGACGAGTTGTATTGGAAGTCTGATGTATATAGGCTGAACAGGACCGGAGAAAGTACAGTACCCTGCGGTGCTCCTGTGTTGCTGACCACAATGTCAGACCTACAGTTCCCGAGACGCACATACTGAGGTCTGTCTGTAAGATAGTCCATGATCCATACCACTAGGTATAATTCTACTCCCATTTCTGTTAGCTTGTCCCTAAAGAGAAGAGGTTGGATGGTGTTGAAGGCGCTAGAGAAGTCCAGAAACATAATTCTTACAGCACCACTGCCTCTGTCCAAGTGGGAGAGGGATCGGTGTAACATATAGATGATGGCATTCTCCGCTCCCACCTTCTCCTGGTATGCAAACTGCACAGGGTCAAGGGTGTGGCGGACCTGTGGCCTCAGGTGGTGAAGCAGCAGCCGCTCCATGGTCTTCATCACATGTGACGTCAGAGCGACAGGCCGGAAGTCATTCAGCTCACTAGGACGTGATACCTTTGGGACTGTGGTGACACAAGATGTTTTCCAAAGCCTCGGGACTCTAACCTGTTTCAGGCTCAGGTTGAAAATGCGCTGTAGAGGACTCCCCAGCTCCAGGGCACAGGCCATCAGCAGTCGTGGCGATACTCCATCTGGACCCACTGCTTTGCTGGCACGAAGTCTCCTCAGCTCTCTGCTTACCTGGGCTGCTGTAATTATGGGTGGGGGGAAACTCTCTCCTATGCTGGTATCAGCAGAAGGATGGGTGGAGGATGCAGTAATCCGAGGTGAAAGTGGGTTAGGGTGGTCAAACTTGTTAAAGAAGTTGTTCATCTGGTTTGCTCTCTCCATGTTTCTCTCGATGGTGGCACCCTGCTTCAAGCTGCAGCCGGTGATGATCTTCATCCCATCCCACACTTCCTTCATGCTGTTATTCTGCAACTTCTGCTCCAGTTTTCTCCTGTACTGCTCCTTCACAGTCCTGAGCTGGATTCGGAGTTCCTTCTGCACGCGCTTGAGGTCATGCTGATCACCGCCTATAAAAGCCATATTCTTCTGGTTCAAAAGGCCCTTGATGTCACTTGTAATCCATGGCTTGTTGTTTGCATAGCAGCATACTGACCTTACTGGAAGTACAATGTCCATAGTATATGAGCACTGTAAACAGATTAGAGACAAGTGAAAAGGGTTTGTGATCCAGATAGATGTCTTGGTTTATTTGGAAATAAAAAAAACAGAATTGAGCATTTGAGATTAAAATCAAAAGGATCTCTTCTGGTCACACTGGTGTGGCATTTCCAGACACTGGTCAAGTTGATGAAGTGGCTTTTGAGGCATCTTTGGAAATGTGAATTTTGGAGACTAGAAGTGGAGGGCTGTCAGGAAATTAGAGATAGATTTAGAAAAGCTCTACTGGGTCGTTTTTCATTCAACTATGGAAACACTGGTAAGCTGTAGAGCAACCTCTAAACCTTCTGCCAGCCTTACTTCAAATTGGACCCCATAAGGATTACAGTATTCACGCCACGCCTTCCCTATTAGCGCTGTCTGTCTCTCACAATTTTAGGGAAATATGTAGACCTTGCTGAAAGACAAACAAATCTGGACAACATTAAACTATACGTGTACACAAAGAAATGAACTATGTGAGTATTTTAAATTAATAAAATAATTCCTCAAAATTTAAATAACTGAGCTGTTTTTATGCAAAAACATAACGCACTTTAGTAAGATGAAAACAAATAAAAATGTTATAAACACTAAAGCATCTTTTGTTGTATTTACAAAACTTCTGTTTAGTAAATCGCAGAGGCAAGTATTATGGTAAGTTTTGTCCATTAAGGGATTCCGTAGCTTGGGGTTTTGCACATGCTCAGAAGCAGCAATTAATAGAGATCTCCACTCTCTGTTCCTTATGCCTATTGGAACACATTTGTGAATTTTACTCTTTGAAAGAAAGTTTGGTTAATGTCACAAAATATGTTTTTTACAAACAAGGTAAAGGAAATATCTTTTAAGATTTTGCATAAGTTTACCCTGCAAAACATTTCATCCGAAAAATTTAAAATGATGTGGATGTCAATTACTGTTTCTACAGAATGTAACCTGAAACTATACACCATCTTTTCTGGCACTGTTTATACAACAAAAAATAATAAAAGAAATTATCTAAATTGGTGAGAAACCTGTCAACGATTTTGTATTATCGTATTAATATGTACTGTTTGGATCAGCATGACAAATGCATGGAAAGATAAATGTTTATTATTAACTTAATAATTTTATTGGCTAAATATTACATTCATAAATGTAAAAATTCACAATAAGTAACTTCTTTTTTCAGTCTTCTCTCGAGAAAGCCATATACACTGTATATTAATGTAGCTTTTGTTTAGCGTGTAGACTTGTTTGGAATTTTTTTTATTAAACCCACCAACCTGAGAATTTGGTAATTTGTGTAACTATAATTTGTAATTGTTAGAAATTATTCTATTGAGTTTAATAATTAATTCATTAAAAAGTGGAATACATGACATTTCTCAGTGTGGTCAGAAAACAATGTCATGAAAATAATGTTTTAATTTCAGAACAGTGCTCTTAGTGACGACTTTATACACTACTCATTCCATATCTTAGCCACACTGATCTTAGCAGCTATAACTTGATTTTACAAGGCAAGCCACAGTGCCATTAATGATTCCTAATTGTTGCAATTGAAACTATCAGCATACGTCTTACAAGTCTTTTTTTCCTTAGTACACACATCTTGTCTTGTTCTGGACGAAGCATATAAGACAAAACATGTTGGGCATGAGTGCACAGTATTTTCTTCCATATCAAAGAATTTTCAGGGCGGTAAGGAATATATCCCATTGACATCCATTCACCTAGTTAGTTGAGTGCTGTAAAACGTTCGTTCTTATAAGAAGTAGATACGTTCCCGCACATGTATTATCCAAATTGGAGTAACTGATTTAATTGACATGGTGTTAATCCTTTGTCATTGTTACAATTTCTTGTAACTACTTATTTTTTTTTTGTATCAGTATACTGCTGTTGGATTATGTGAATTTCCCCTCGGGATTAATAAAGTATCTATCTATCTATCTATCTATCTATCTATCTATCTATCTATCTATCTATCTATCTATCTATCTATCTATTGTTTTCACTCCATCTTTTCAAGTTACCAGACATGAACTTTTTTCATGATGTATTGTGTGTGTGATTAAAAGTAAGAATGCAAAGAATATGTCAATTTAACCTTGTGACCTGCAACAATATTAGTTGATTAAAGTTTGGGTTCAGTCAGAAATTTCTTTAGCCACCATAAGTATAGGCAAGCATTTAAAAATATGTAGTATATAAGTATTAAATTATATATTGTTTTCTTGGATACAGTTTTCTTTATTTCTCAGTTTGTAGTACAGTTTAACCATACCTGATAAAAGGGCATTGATATCCTTATCAGCATATTTCTATATTATAGATGAGCTGTACTGATGTAAAATGGTTTAATATACTAAATTATTTTACTGCTTTGCTTCTACTTACATTTTTCATGTTTGGTGTGACCAGTCATTTTTTTCCTTAATTGCTTAAATGCTTTAACTGACATGCATGATATGTCATTTCAGGAACACATATACTGAATTATGGGATAATCTTGAAGTGTGGCTTATTAAATAGCAGTAAGTAACATTTTAAGGTGATGTTTTGCTTGTTAAAAATGCAACACTGAGCTCATGAAATATATGTATTAAGCATATTATGTTCTTTTTTTATTATTTTCAGTTCCTTAAACATGGACGTGTAGAGATTGTGGTGCAGAAAACAGTATAAGACATCAATTATTCAGTCATTACAGGTTAAACCATGGGTACTTTGGCAACAGATAACCTTATCCTTGTACAAAGTCTCATTGGTCATGTACTTTTAAAACATTGAATTCACTGCAAACTCACCTATACAGAACACATCTTACTCAGATGACACAGTCTTCAGTAGTTAACACCACATTTAGTTGTCTTCACTGTCCATGCAATGAGATTGGTTCATTGACAGACTTGTTTATTAATTTGAATAGACTTCTAAAATGGCACAAAACAATCACTTGTTTCTTTAATGATTGCTCTTTTGAAATTTCAGATATCTGGAAATTTTCAGATATTGATATGTTTTCACTGCTAAATAGTCAGCTATTGAATTCAAAGTTTTAAAATGTTACTATTACATTGTCGCCTTCTGCAATAGAAGACTTTCATTAGAACCTAGCACTGATCTAGCACTGATTAGTGTCATCTTGGGATAAAATGACTCTTTAAAACTAAGCCTGTCTTTTGGGATACCAAACACCGTTGAACTGCAAAATGAGATCAAGACAGTGTGCAATTTCAGGAGAATTCAGACTTCAGTACAGGGATCCTGATTTTGACAATAAATTTATGAGCTTGACATTTAACTCTGAGATAAAAAAAACAAGGCATCAGTCAAAGTAACATACTTTATCTTCGAGTCCACTTTGGACACTGATATTCTTTCTTCTGCCAGAGTCCACAACAGCATCTCTCACATCTGAGGGATGGCCAGTCATCTTCCATGTGCTGCTGTTTAATTATGATGTAGAGGTCCAACTACAGTGTGCAAATAGTGACTTTCAGAATAATGGCGCCCTGTTCTACCCTAATCTAAAAATGAAGTTAGATATCCTGCATGCATTGGTCCATCAAATAATCTATACTAATAAACGGCAAAGCCCTCACTGACTCACTCACTGACTGACTGACTGACTGACTGACT
>JANRMT010062791.1:68730084-68742492 GCA_026402145.1 Polypterus bichir lapradei
TTTAACACACTACTTCTCCGCTGCGAAGCGCGGGTATTCTGCTAGTAAAATATAAAGCCTACCCTTCAAGTTCTGATTTGATTCTGTAGCAGAAGCTTTAATAGCGAATTATCCGTCTTTGAAGGAGCAAGGGTCAGTGAAGGGCTTCTATGGCTGAAAAAGAAGTTTAAAATATAAAATGGCAAATTATCGCACTAAGCTTTAAAGCACTGGCTGTCAAGAGAAGATCATAAACACCTTCAAACCCAAGAGAACTGATCAGCACAAATCTCTAAATCAAGTAAAGAAACCTATAAGGGTTGAAGTAAATTACTGTACTGATTACCCAGCAGGGCACACCAAAGAGTGCATGAAGAAAGAAAGAATATTGCTACTGTCTGAGCTAAAGCAGAGAAACAACAACCAAGCCACTGGGGATTCAATTTAGGGAACACCTGCTCTTAGATGTTGTGAAGTCATTGAAGACAAGACAATCGTTCTGGAGTTCAAGACAATATGGCCAGCTCTCTTTTCTGAACATGAAGTGTAAATAATGTTGAATGTTTATATGAATCAATCAGCTAACATACTCAGTAGTTCTATGGAAGATATCAGTTCTTCCGTATCATGAATATTGTGCAAATTCTCAAAATTTACTGTGAGAAGCATTTAAGAAATTAAAGGAAGTATTCCAGATTAGTAAAACCATTCCACATATTTGAAAGATTTTATGAAGGTAATTATTACAAATGTTTAAACTTTTTGGTTTATTTTTGTTTGTTTTGTTTTTTCTTCTACACTCTGTAATGTAGACAGATACAGAATTTACTCGTATCACTACTGCCCCACTCAAATCTAAGTTCATGCAGCAACTAAATAGCCATTTTAACAGGCTCATGAGAGTTTTCTAAAGGGAAGTTGGGATACAAGGAAGAAAAATGAGGAACATCATGCCAGCCATTGACAAGGTGTATGATTGATATAGCACTACACTTTTTAAATTCAGTCACATTTTCTCAAGGTTTTGCAGCAATTTGGGGCTAAAGGTGCTTTTCATGAGATGGTGTTGGACAAAGGGAAGTGCTTATTTGAAGAGTTCAATTTATGTCACATTTACATAAATGATACTATATAAACAATATAGTCCTGTATTTTACAAAGCTGAAATAAATCACTGCACTTAAGAATTTGTGTTTGTGTATTTAGATGTGGCTTTTTAATTGGTTAAGCCACTAGGCTCTATTATAAAGCAAAAATGATGTTTGGGACTAGAACTGTTTATTTTAATTACCTTTTACTACTCTGCAAGCAAATCTAATGTCTCTATGCCAGCTGGCTAATTAATGTGGGGTGATATTGTTATTGATGTGTATTGTTTTAATGTACAGAAGCAAGTCCTACATATTTATAAATTAAATAACTGTAAGGTATTTCTATATGCTTTTCCTACAGAAAAACAGTAATGAAATGACAAGAGCTTGCATACTAAAAACACTTATGGCTTACCTTAATGAGAATCCTGAATACATGATAAAAGAGTACCTTGTAATATAAGTATGCAAACACCTGTTTACTGTTAAAGGCAATAAGGTATAGAGCAGAGGTTTCCAAACTTTTTTTATTCCACACACCAGAAGTCTGTAAACATTTTCCCACATATTTATATGGGTTTACTCCAGGTACTCCAACAACCCAAAGACATGGAGGTTAGGTGAATTGGGGAGGCAAATTTGGCCATGTGATCTTTGGGTGGTGTGAGTTTGATTGTCCATCTTCTCTGTCTATATGTGACCTGGAATGATCTGGCGCCTTGTCCATGGTGCCCGCAGCCCAGTGTCCTAAGCCACTGGAGATGGGCATTGAATCACTTTGACCCCACAATTGGATAAAAGTGATTAATGATAATGAATGTGTGTATACTGTTGCATAAAGCCAAGATGGGTGTTCTGTTACAAGTTTCTAACACTGTTCATTTTATTAAGATTTGCAGTTTAGCTCCATCTAGTGGGTACAGCTGGTATTTTCCCTCCCTTTCCTTGCTTCCTGCCATGTGAGTTAATCAGGATGTTAGTTTTAGGATCAGGAAGGCTGCTGTCATCTGCCCTTATCTTCATTCTTGTGATATCATCGTCCGTATGTACAGTCGATTCCGCTTAATTGGGCCACCGGTTAATTGGAGCAGCCGTTTATTTGGGCGAAATCTCAAGAAATGAAAACCAAACTAATAAACTAATACATAATTTAAATGATTAATTGGAACAAGATTCCACTTAATTGGGACAGTAGCAGACTCGTGCTGCCAGTCAGTCATCTATCATCGCCTGTCAAAGAAGCACAAGTAAGTTCAGCTAGTACAATCTTAGAGTGGAGTAGCATGTGTCTGCTTAATAGTCTACCGTCATCACTACCGTACCATATTCAGTTACCCCTACACCGTCTTGGGTCTATAACGTATGAGTAAACTTGTTTTTTGCCGATTTTATTTAAAAATTTATAATCCTTGCTAAGATGCCAATAAATGATTTTACACTTTCAAATTAAATTGCTTTGCTGGATAAAATTAAAAACCAGCCATTTAATACAAGCCATCGTAGGCTCGCTGAGATAACTGGTGTACCAAAATCTACCATTGCATGTCTCTTACAACAAGAAAATCAACTTCATGAGGAATGGGCATTACAGAAAGGACGAACAGGAACATCCAAAAGAAAACATGATGGAAGGGATCCAGAAGTCGAAGAAGCACTAGATCAATGGTTTTCTATAGTTAGTTGGTGAGGCGTGAATACCAGTAGCCCAGTGTTGAAGGTGAAGTCAGAGGAGATCGCTAAAAAACTGGGCCACAACGATTTTAAAGCAACTGATGGTTGGTTGTCTTGATGGAAAGCAAGACACAATATCAAATTTAAAACTCGCATGGTGAAAAGGGCAGTGCAGACAATATAAGAATTTCTGTGCAGATAACATTTACAACACTGATGAAATCGGCTTCTATTATCGTGCTACGCCAGACGGTTCTCTCTGTTATAAGCACATTGCACTGTCTTGGCATAAAAAGGCAATGGACTGTATTACTGTGTTATGCTGTGCAAATACGTCAGGTACTGACAAACGAAAGCTACTAATCGTAGGAAAAAGTGATAAGCCTCGATGCTTTAAGGGGTTAAGAATGGAGGGTTTACCAGTGGAGTACCATGCCAATAAAAATGCGTGGATGACTTCTAAAATTTTTCAGAATTGGATTGCGAGTTGGGATGTAGAATTACAACTTAAGCAAAGGAAAATTTTGTTTCTTCTTGACAATTCTGCAGCACACCCTCATTTAAGTAGTCTAAAAAATATAAAGCTGGAATTTCTTCCTCCTCCACATTGTTTGTGCAACCAATGGACATGGGGGTAATAAAAAAATTAAAGGTGTTGTATCGAGGAAAATTGGTTAATCACATACTAGAATCCATTGATGAAAACCTATTAACAAGTTCCTCAACAGCTAGAGAGATTAGTGCAAAAATTTCCCTTTTGCAAGCAATACAGTTTGTCGCTGACAGTTGGCAAGCTATAAAAACCAGCACCATACAGAACTGCTTTGCTGTTTGCATGTTAAATCCTTTGAAGATTACCTGAAATTTTGAGCACTGAGGAAAATGAGGACATATTATAAGTTCCTATTATAAATAACGAAGAATTTTCTACAACAGGTGACAATTTACCATGTTACGATGAAAATGAAGACCGTGAGGATCCAATTGTTGAAGTCATTGAATCAAAACACCAAAAATTTGCCAAATAAAACGATAATGATGATGATGATCCACCTGTGCCTGTGACTAACCGGGAGGCAAAAAAAATTTAGTGTTACAGTGTAAAGTACAGTTACAGTGTTATTTTATGCAGGAAGGCAACAAAGGTAGCCCTACATCTGCACTGAATATCTGTGCTGATTTTGTAGAAGTGCAAACTTAGAAAAACAAAAGACAGACTACACTTGATGCATTTTTACAAAATTCAATTGAATGTTCATACCTAATTATTTTACTTTTGAATTTTTTATTATTTTTTCTTCACAGTTTATATTATTTTCTTGCAATTTATACTTCTGTTCAATAATTTATCAAAGTATTGAAAGAAAATAATTTATTGTTTAATTTTATGTGAAATAAACTTAATTGGGCCAAAATGTCCTAGTCCTAATGTGTCCCAATTAAACGGAATCAACTGTATTATTTTATTTTAATGTTTATGTTTTAGTTTCACCCTTTTAATTCCAATAAACCTGAGGACAAAGAAAAACAGTCTATAGAGTTTTGGATAAAGAAAGGTGTTTATCTGCCTGTCAAAGCACGTAGTCTGTGTGGAGGCCAGGACAATGGGGTTGGATGTCTCCCACAGGCCTTTACACAACATTTAGTCCTAATGACTTTGACTGTACATGGATCAATGTGTTTGGAAATAATCTTTTAATGTGAAATGTAAAATTAGAAAAGCAAATTTGGTATCTTTTTTTGTGGAATAAAAAACACCCACCACTTGCAGTGATTTCCTGGCCAGTTCATGGCCTGCTACATGTCAGTTCCACTATTCCACTATATAAATCTTACGAGATTTGAAGTGTATCACTTAATCTGAAATCTAAATGAAATTGTTTAAATAGCTTTCTTTAGTATTTTTTTCTGTAGAGAATCACCAATCTATAAGCTTCATGTTTATATGTGTTTTAGTAATTGGACAGAATAGATGAGGGTCTACTGTTCTTGATGGATATTATCAACATTAGTTAAAAGCATCAGTCACTGAAATCCCACCAATTTACAGTTAGTGCAGAAATTAACACAAATTATTGTTATGCAATAATTTATATAAGAAACAATTATAAAATTAAATAAAAAGCAATGGTGCAAAGTTCAGGCATTTATTTGCTGCTGTGTGTGGAATGTTTCAGTAAAATAAAGGTTTAAATTTCTGGGTGCCTACGCTGGCCTAACTACCAAAGCATGAAAACCAATTTACCCATGTTTAATTTTTTCTAGATTTGATAATTATTTTAAAAAATGCACCAGAAACCAGAACTGAGAGAGAATTCATTTTCAAAAAGAAATGCTGCTGCCATGTGTTATTGGTAATGATTTGTCTCGTTTGAGATTTTTCAAGGATATTGCAGACAGCCATGAAGCCATGGACCAGACAACCATAGGCATATCTGTTTTCATACATGAAGAAGCAGAACTCACCGATGATTCTGAAGGCATTCAAGTGACGCACAACCTACATGACATTCCAAACACATTTGCCATTTTGTTTGGCTCAATGTATGCATTGAATTTGAGCTACCCACAAAATATGAGATACACCTTTGAGGTTCTGCAAAAGGTTACAATGGAAGTTGCAGCCAAACTATCACACAAGGCCCAAGTATTAAAAAACAAACCGTTTGAAGTGACAGCTTAGGCTTTCAAAATGCAATAAGTGTTGCACACAACAACTTTTTTTGTTTGTTTTTTTTTCTTAACTACAGTTGAAAGAAAAAATTTAAAGCACTTTTATTTTTTTTGAAAAGGGACAAACTTTTTTTTTGTTGTAGCAAAATGAAAAGGGTGTATGTTAACTTTTAGAATATTTTAGTACACAGTAATCATGTTAAATCATACATCATGGCACATCTGTGCGAAGGGAAATTACAGGAACTCTAAGAAACTCTGTGCGATTTTTGCACATCTTCTTCTTCTTTTGGCTGCTCCCGTTAGGGGTTGCCACAGCGGATCATCTTCTTCCTTATCTTTCTGTCCTCTGCATCTTGCTCTGTTACACCCATCACCTGCATGTCCTCTCTCACCACATCCATAAACCTTCTCTTAGGCCTTCTTCTTTTTCTCTTGCCTGGTAGCTCTACCTTTAACATCCTTCTCCCAATATACCCAGCATCTCTGCTCTGCACATGTCTAAACCAACGCAATCTCACCTCTATGACTTTGTCTCACAAATGTCCAACTTGAGCTGACCCTCTAATGTACTCATTTCTAATCCTATCCATCCTCGTCACCCCCATGCAAATCTTAACATCTTTAACTCTGCCACCTCCAGCTCTGTCTCCTGCTTTCTGGTCAGTGCCACGTCTCCAACCCATATAACATAGCTGGTCTCACTACTGTCCTGTAGACCTTCCCTTTCACTGTCACTAGTCACATATACAAAGTCCCTGTTTTACACATCCTTGTTTCAGCTTTGTTCAGGGAGGCTTCAAAAAGGACAAAGGTACTATTCAATAAATATTGATTATTTGATTAATTGCTGAAGAAATTCTAAGCAAATCAAAAAACCTTTACCACTGCTTCATTGACTTCAAGAAGGCATTCCATTCAATGTGACATGAAAGATTCTGGGGCTCACTGGCAAGTATGGCAACTCCAGAGACATTAAGAAGGATGACAAAAAGCTTGTACGAAATGACAGAGACTGCTGTAAAGCCAAGAATGGTGGATATGAATGAGTCTCAGCAATAATAGGCAGTAGACAAAAAGATTCAATGACACCATTAACTAGTCTGGAGAAAATCAGGGAATGAATGGAAGTGCAATAACATGGAAGTGTGGTAAAAGAACATTAAAGATCTGTGATTTGGGGTACTGCTTGTCCTTATAAATCATTTATTATCCAATATAATATTATCTGTTATAACAAATACTTATGACAATCTTCTAATAGCAGATAATTCCAATTTTCATAAAAATAATCAATGTGACATACATATTTCTCTTGTTCTGCCAAAGAAGGGGGAAGCAAATTTATTTATTAAATAAGACCAGGAGTAGAAGGAGTACACATTGAAAACCAAGCCAATATCAAAACCAAGAACCAGTCCTATCTTTCATCAATATCAGAATCAGAAACCAGAACACAAGTCTTTTATAGGTAATCACTAAATTAGTAAATTAAGGTCATTCTGTAATCTCAAATGAATATGAAGTGCATAGCGCTGACCATTGCAGGAATAACACAACATGTATGCTGCACAATGCTCTGACAACAGAAGAAGTTTTAAAATAGCTGTTTAAAAAACAGAGATTATGCTGTTCAAAGAGCCTATAATGATAAACAGAAGGTAATGAATAGAGTACATTTTTCAGAAAATACTCGGTAAATAAAGAGGAATCTTGAGGCATTGTTAGAAATGAATTCCAAAATTGACTTTCTTTATTACAGCTAACAAGTAGACACCCATGCCATGTAACAATGCAGTTTTCTATAGCATGACTGGTTAGGCTCAAGAGAGCTCCTCTTGTCATGTAGTCTCATTTATATACTATAATAACCAGGAAGCATTTCAATTACACCAATGAGCACACAGACATATTGTATTCCAGTAGCACCCTTCTGCTGTTAAGTACCATTCAAAATAGTTAATCATTAAGAATATTGGGTAGATAGCTATTTTAAAGAAATAAGACTTCTTATGTGTAACCTGTTATTAGAGAACAAAATACACAGTTAAATGCTATATAAGACCTCAATTTCTAAGAAGATTTACTGTACATCTATATTATGGATAACTATGCATTGTCATTAATATGGAGTAACGAAAAGTTTGTTGAACCAAGGGGCTATCTTACGGAATGCAGTCCTTGTGAGGCAAGCCAAACCTTCTACTTGAACCTAAACTCTGGGGTTGTTTTCTGTGGCTCACAAAACTGTTCAGCAGAGGCTTCCTCCATCTTTGTGTGCTTCTAAACCAAATGCCACACTGAATTAACTGAACTGAAACTCACAACTGATACCCACAATATAAACAGAAACAATGTAAAACCATGCAGAGCCTCAAAACAAAATATTCCAATAGCAGAATGACATAAGACATTACAGACAAATTCTGCATTAGGAGGAATATTTTTCCATGAGTTCACTTTGAAAACTCAGTCCACCCATTTGTTAAACTTATATTACAACATCACTTAGTACAGAAAAATGGCAAAACCTGAACACAAGTTGAGGTCCACAATCAGAAATTATAGAGGAATTATATAGAAATTATTTCAAAAACCTTACCATCACAAAATTTCTTTTAAGAAAATATCAGCCAGCTCACAAGCCATTATCAGTTTTATACTGGAATAAAGTGAGTGCATTTAGAAAACTGATCCACTAGTACCGAAATAGTATAGAAATTTTGGGATGTTGATAAATCAGTAATACAATCCATGGCAATTACCAGTGATTGATTTGAAGATGAAATAGATTGTAGTAGTCCTATTGGAAGACCTTGAAATATTTTACCCTTTCAATTAGTTAAAATGTGTGAGATTGGTTTACATGGCAAATGGTATCATTGTCAAGCGGAACTGACGTAAGTGATCTTGCCGCCGTCCAAACTTGCAGCTTTCTACTCCTACCTTATTGTGACTAGTAAATTACATCTGCACTTACCGTATTTAATCTGCCACTTATTAATGTACAGTACAGGCCAAAGGTTTGGACACACCTCCTCATTCAATGTGTTTTCTTTATTTTCATGACCATTTACAGCACTCCATCATTCTCCTTCTTGGTCAAATAGCCCTTACACAGCCTGGAGGTGTGTTTGGGGTCATTGTCCTGTTGAAAAATAAATGATCGCCCAACTAACCTGACTTCTGCACAACACAACTGCTGGTCCCAACCCCATTGATAAAGCAAGAAATTCCACTAAATAACCCTGATAAGGCACACCTGTGAAGTGAAAACCATTTCAGGTGACTACCTGTTGAAGCTCATCGAGAGAATGCCAAGAGTGTGCAAAGCAGTAATCAGAGCAAAGGGTGGCTATTTTGAAGAAACTAGAATATAAAACATGTTTTCAGTTATTTCACCTTTTTTTGTTAAGTACATAACTCCACATGTGTTCATTCATAGTTTTGATGCCTTCAGTCATGAAAATAAAGAAAACACATTGAATGAGGAGGTGTGTCCAAACTTTTGGCCTGTACTGTATGTTCATGTTATTTTTGTACAACTAATATTTTATAACAGTTTTATCAATGTATTGATAATTAAATTCAGTAAGTAAATATGTTTGTCTTGTCTGCTGTAGCTAGTCAAATTGCACACAGTTCTAATAAGTATCAGCGAACTTTAGCAAGTCAGCTTTTTCATTATCCAGCACTCCACATATTAGAAATTAAAACTAATCATTAATTAAAAAAGGGCGATGGACTTTTTCATCGGCGATGTCATTAGCCATCTTATACATTCATGTGCACTCAAAGCGGATATTTTTGTTGGAACAAAGAATACAACGCAAAGAGGACAAATGGAGAACTGTTGATGGGGTCGGGGAGCGCCCAAAATAATGCTTCCTGCAGTTCATCCTCAATTAAGGGAATGGTTTAACCAGATCAACAGTTCCCAAACTTTACGAATGTGCTACCTACCTAATAAAAAGTGTTTTTGCAACCTGCCCATGTGCAACTGCAAGTGAAGCAGGTGGGTTGTAACCGCACACGCAAATGTTAGAGTGGTGTGGGGAGCCACATAGAATCATGCTGCTGCTCACAGGTTGGAAGCCACTGAAATAGTCAAATTATGGTTGATCTTAGGGTTCATATTCTGTAATATAATATTGAAGTGATCTCAAACTATTGTGTGCAAGCAGGTGTGAAACGGTTACTGGTTCACGGTAAACCATAGCAACATTCCTGATGGTTAGCATTGTCATTTCAAATTTTAATTATCATTAAAACCATTGTTGATTACTGCCCTTTGAAAATCTCACGTTAAATATTGCCCAGCATCAATAAAAGTAAGTTTCACAGATGCAGAGGGCAGGCAACGTGTGTTCGTTTGTTTTAGTAAAAATAACGCAGAAAGCAGTGATAGCACTTCTAGGAGGATTAAATTTGAAGTCTTATGTTTACTTAAGGTATTGGCTATGTCATTATTTTAATGTTTATGCAAACAAAAATTGCAAGTGCTGCAAATTTTATTTGTGGTTTTCAATATAAAACTTACAGATTTTTTTCAGTTTGTGTACTTTTTGAACATTTTCATCACACTAATAAACAATACAGCTATAATACTAATAACTGTGATCTTTTGGTTACTATAATCAATTATACCACTAGTGTGCATATGGCAGTTGGTTCAGTGTTTAGAAAAGTTACTCATTTATTGTAAAATATTGCCTGAATATCACTGGCGTACAATTTAGAGCAGTGAAATTAGGCATTAAGCAAGTATGCAAAAAATCTGTTAACTGTAGTTGGAAAAAAAATGTCAATAGATTGCAAATGTTAACTTACACAAAGAGTGGTGCAGACATTTTACTTGTCATTTTGGTTGGAGTGGCAGTCAACTATATTTTATATTTTTCAGAAACTGGACCTACTGCAGTCAGTATAAAATGGACACATCTTTGGTCTAAAGGAAGACTGAGTACTAATGAAAAATCTACAAAAATTAATGCTGTCTTTGTGATTTCATAAGCAAGAACTTCACACAATTATAAAATCTGATGTTAAATGTACTATGTGACCAATTATGAACGTTTGTCTTTTACAGGTACCTAATTCTTTTGAAAGATTTTTTCTCCAGACCAAACTGAATACCGGGGCAACCTCTTAGATTTTTTAAGTATGCGAGATACAAAACTTTGATTTATAAAACCAAGAAATTAGATTTCATCAGAAAAATAACAATGAAGCTCATTTTGAGGTTCAGAAGAATCAATAATTAAAAGCATAAACATAAACATAACATGCCTGATGCTTAGTTCAAATAATTTTTGCAAAGTTTGTATATAGTATACCATAAATCATTTTTTCATTTTAAAAAAGTTTTTTTTTTAATATTTAACTTGTTAATTGGTATGACTTGTTAATGATCACACAACTAATTATTTTCAAGCTCGGCCGAGTTGGACACCTAAATGTTCTTGCCAACTCACTTAAGAACAAATTGAAAGGTCAGGGTAAACCAGATGCAAACATAAAGAAGCCTTGGAAGGCAGAGATTTTTTTATGTCCAAGCCATCCAAGACTTGAGACCACAGACACCCTAGAGATGGAAAGGGTTGCTCTTTTGACCGAGTTAAAAAAAAAAGAATGATGAGGCATTGATCAAGGAAAAGATGCAGTGTACCTTTTCGTACAGAAGATAAAAAGTTCTTCAGGAGCCAACGATTGCAGAGGTGTGAAACCGATGGCAAGCACTGTTTGAAGTTAGTGAAGTAAGTTTATTAACTCATTAATTTGAAATGTAGATGCAAATCCTTATACTAATCGCATTCAGTGTTATACTCTCCTCTTCTTTAGATCAACCCAGAGTTCATGTGTGTAACAACTGCTTCTCTAAATCTAAATTCGTTGGACAACTGGACAGATACACTGATGGCCTGATGGAGGCTTTCTGTGCCAAAGGATGATCTGCAGGACAGAAAATCCATGCCATAATGGCACCAGCAGCTACAGTAAGTGTGTTTTTATGTAGTATTTGTTTGAGTCAAGCAACAAGCTGCTGAAATTTATAGGATTTTTTTCTCTTTCTCCTCCTAATCCATTCTATCTCCTTCCCTAAAACTTGTACATATTTACCTACATGTTACATATCTGTCTATGTTTTTATGAATTTATATTACCAAATATTCACTATTTTGTTATTCTTAAACCTTTTGTTGATCTTTGTATTAAAGCGTATTAATACACACAAAGGACAAACAATTTCTCTCATGCAAAAGGTAACATGCAATCAGAGATTGTATATTGTATTTGAGATTATATGACTATATCAAAGTCCTTAGGATAATGTGGTTACAAACATGTCTTGAGAGTGGATCCACCAAATATAGCCCTGGGTGATATAAACTTTAAACATTACTTCGTTGATTTAACTTTGAATTCACCATTAATTAAACTAATTAAGTTATGTCCGTACATTGACAAATTTAATATTCTTTTGGATCTTTTTGGTATACTTGTTTCAGAATGAAAACAAACATTAAGCATAACTGTGTCCTAAGGAGCCTAAGTGTCTCCTTCAGTGAAGACATGGAGACACTTGTCAAAGAATACATGGTAAGTCTATGTCTACCTGCTCTCTTTACATTATATGTAAGTTATGCATATACAGTAGAACCTCGTTTCATGACCATAATTCGTTCCAAAACTCTGGTCGTAAACTGATTTGGTCGTGAACCGAAGCAATTTCCCCCATAGGATTGTATGTAAATATAATTAATCTGTTCCAGACCATACAAATTGTATGTAAATATATATTTTTTTTAAGTTTTTAAGCACAAATATAGTTAACTAGCAAAATACCCGCGCTTCACAGCGGAGAAGTAGTGTGTTAAAGAAGCAATGAAAAAGAAAAGGAAACATTTTGAAAATAACGTAACATGATTGTCAATGTAATTGTTTTGTCACTGTTGTGAGTGATGAGTGTTGCTGTCATATATATATATATATA
>JANRMT010062791.1:68754221-68820331 GCA_026402145.1 Polypterus bichir lapradei
CACACACACCTATCTACATTATATATATACACACACACACACACATACATACAGTGGCTTGCAAAAGTATTCGGCCCCCTTGAACTTTTCCACATTTTGTCACATTACAGCCACAAACATGAATCAATTTTATTGGAATTTCTCGTGAAAGACCAATACAAAGTGGTGTACACGTGAGAAGTGGAACGAAAATCATACATGATTCCAAACATTTTTTACAAATAAATAACTGAAAAGTGGGGTGTGCGTAATTATTCAGCCCCCTGAGTCAATACTTTGTAGAACCACCTTTTGCTGCAATTACAGCTGCCAGTCTTTTAGGGTATGTCTCTACCAGCTTTGCACATCTAGAGACTGAAATCCTTGCCCATTCTTCTTTGCAAAACAGCTCCAGCTCAGTCAGATTAGATGGACAGCGTTTGTGAACAGCAGTTTTCAGATCTTGCCACAGATTCTCAATTGGATTTAGATCTGGACTTTGACTGGGCCATTCTAACACATGGATATGTTTTGTTTTAAACCATTCCATTGTTGCCCTGGCTTTATGTTTAGGGTCGTTGTCCTGCTGGAAGGTGAACCTCCGCCCCAGTCTCAAGTCTTTTGCAGACTCCAAGAGGTTTTCTTCCAAGATTACCCTGTATTTGGCTCCATCCATCTTCCCATCAACTCTGACCAGCTTCCCTGTCCCTGCTGAAGAGAAGCACCCCCAAAGCATGATGCTGCCACCACCATATTTGACAGTGGGGATGGTGTGTTCAGAGTGATGTGCAGTGTTAGTTTTCCGCCACACATAGCGTTTTGCATTTTGGCCAAAAAGTTCCATTTTGGTCTCATCTGACCAGGGCACCTTCTTCCACATGTTTGCTGTGTCCCCCACATGGCTTGTGGCAAACTGCAAACGGGACTTCTTATGGTTTTCTGTTAACAATGGCTTTCTTCTTGCCACTGTTCCATAAAGGCCAACTTTGTGCAGTGCACGACTAATAGTTGTCCTATGGACAGATTCCCCCACCTGAGCTGTAGATCTCTGCAGCTCGTCCAGAGTCACCATGGGCCTCTTGGCTGCATTTCTGATCAGCGCTCTCCTTGTTCGGCCTGTGAGTTTAGGTGGACGGCCTTGTCTTGGTAGGTTTACAGTTGTGCCATACTCTGAATACCATTTCTGAATGATCGCTTGAACAGTGCTCCGTGGGATGTTCAAGGCTTTGGAAATCTTTTTGTAGCCTAAGCAGGTTTCATTTCGAAATTCTACGCGTAACAGTCATAACGGTCAACAACGTCCGCCATATTGAACTTTCTTATTCATGGCCCCATCTTCACAAAATTTGGTAGGCGGCTTCCCTGCGCTAACCGAAACCAATGTACATACTTATTTCGGTGGTATGACGCCACTATCGGTCCCCATATTGAACTTTCCAACGTCACTAATTCTCCAACTTCCCGTGTAGGTAGAAGGCTGAAATTTAGTACTTATTTCGGTGGTATGATGCCACTGTCGGCCACCATATTAAACTTTTAACGGAAGCCGATGTACGTACTTATTTCGTTGATATGACACCACTGTCGGCCGCCATATTGAACTTTCCAACGTCACTAATTCTCAAACTTCCCGTGCAGGTGGAAGGCTGAAATTTGGCAAGCTCATTCCTTACAGCTTACCTACAAAAGTTTAGCAGGTTTCATTTCGAAATTCTACGCGTAACGGTCATAACGGTCAACAACGTCCGCCATGTTGAACTTTCTTATTTACGGCCCCATCTTCACGAAATTTTATAGGCGGCTTCCCTGCACTAACCGAAACCAATGTACGTACTTATTTCGGTGGTATGATGCCACTGTCGGCCGCCATATTGAACATTTCAACAGTCTTTGTTACTTATGGGCCCATCTTCAAGAAATTTGGTACACGGGTTCCCAACGCTAACTGAATCCTACTTACGTACATATATACGTCCATAGCCTGCAGCTCGGTCACCGTGTGAGGTGGCGTTGGGTCCCCCATCCCAACGCCTCCTATGTTGTTGGCTGCCTGCCTATATAAGACCGTCCGTCGCTCCGGTCTCTACATTCCCTTCCTTGCTTCGCCACGGGATTCACATCTCCCTACTGATAACTACAGCCTTTTTGTTTAATCCACGGCTTCTCCGCTGTTTTATTGTATGTTTATTACAATTATAGTTATTGTATAGGTATTTTAGACTTACTTTACATTGCTCAGGTACCCATTTCCTTTATCATTCCAACCCCCATTACCATGTCTATCGAGGTGATCACTATCGATCAAAGAACTGTCACTTACTGAGTGGTTTCCATGCCCGGAGATGGCACCTACCTTTTCCATTCTCTTTGTTACATATTGCACGGCCATATCAGGCTCACTGTTGATATCCGGAGAAACATTGTGTCTTATGTATTGAATGACTGGGACAGGTTCAAGGTGTGGACTGATGACGGTACAGGAGATAATTATACTACACAGGAGCATTATAAGAGTGAAATGCTTAAGCCCTTCACCTATGGTTCTGCATGTGAGTTGATGGCTGCCGCTGAATTGTTTGGTTGTCGCTTTCAAGTGTACCGAAATGGCCAAATATTTTACACCTTTCGACAACCGCCAATACCTCTTAAACATCTTAGATTCACAGGTGACGATTTCAGTAGTGGACACTTTGATGTTTATGAATGTTTAAACTCTTAAAAGCTGGATGTGATTTTATCGATGAAACCGGTTGTGTGCTTATAACGCTTGACAGATGCCGAATGTCACTTCAACACAACAAATCCTGCAAATACTGTCGTAATTGAAACAAACCATGAAACTCAAACCAATTATGACAGCAGAAATCCAAGCTGTGAGATTTGAGACAAGATTACTGTTCACATGGCCAACTGTAAGTTACATGCTCAAGAGTAAGCTCAGCGCACAGCTTGGTCATGTTACAACCGGAGGGCCGAACTGACAACATGGTATACAAAGAGATAAAGGTTGAGCATAACCTCCTTGTACTTGTACTCCACACATCGTGCTATATATCCTAACATTCTGTTAGCCTTCTTAATGGCTTCTGAACACTGTCGGGAAGTTGATAGCTTAGAATCCACTATGACTCCTAAATCCTTCTCATAAGGTGTACTCTCGATTTTCCGACCGCCCATTGTGTATTCAAACCCAATATTTTTACTTCCTATGTGTAATACTTTACATTTACTGACATTAAATTTCATCTGCCACAAATCTGCCCAAGCCTGTATGCTATCCAAGTCCTTCTGTAATGATATAACAGATTCCAAATTATCTGCTAATCCACCTATCTTGGTATCATCTGCAAACTTAACCAGCTTGTTACTTGTATTCCTATCTAAATCATTTATATATATTAAAAATAGCAGCGGCCCTAGCACTGACCCCTGTGGAACACCACTCTTAACATCGGCCAGTTCTGATGAGGTTCCTCGCACCATCACCCTCTGCTTGCTGTGTCTGAGCCAATTCTGTACCCATCTGAAAACATCACCCTGAACTCCCACTTCTTTTAACTTGATGCCCAACCTCTCATGTGGCACCTTATCAAATGCTTTCTGAAAGTCCAGATAAATAACATCATATGCTCCACTTTGATCGTATGCTTTTGTTGCAACCTCATAGAATTCCAACATGTTAGTAAAGCACGACCTCCCTCTTCTGAACCCATGCTGACTGTTCCTAATAACTCCTGTCCTTGCCATGTGTTGCTCAATCTTATCCTTAATAATTCCTTCCATTAATTTTCCTGTGATGCATGTTAAGCTTACTGGCCTATAGTTGCTTGGATCTGCCCTGTCACCCTTTTTATATAATGGAATGATATTTGCCATTTTCCAGTCCTTCGGAATCTCTCCAGTGCTCAGTGACTTCCTAAAAATATGTGTCAAGGGTTTATATATGTACTCACTAGCCTCCTTAAGAACACGAGGATAAATATTATCTGGGCCTGGTGATTTGTTTGATTTCAGCTTATTTAATCTGAGGAGCACTTCTCCCTCTTCAATTTCCAAATCCCTCAGTACCTCCTTAGTAGTTGCGTTTACCTCTGGGAGGTTATCCACTCGCTCACTTGTAAACACCTCCGAAAAATGTAAGTTTAGGGCATCTGCTATTTCATTGTCTGTATCTTTTAATTCCCCTTTACTATTCCTGATGAACTTGACCTCCTCCTTGACTGTTCTTTTACTACTAAAATACTGAAAGAATCTCTTGGGGTCTTCTTTCGCCTTATCTGCTATATTCCTCTCCAACTGTCTTTTAGCCTCCCTGATATCCTTCTTAATGGTTGCTCTCATATTTTCATACGCTCTACGATTCACTTTGCAGTCATTAGTCTTATATGCCTTATACAGCAGTTTTTTCCTTTGCAACTTCTTTTTTAAATCTTTATTAATCCATCGTGGAGTTTTTTTTAGTTTCCTATTAATTCCAAATTTAGGTATGTATCTGTCCTGCATTACATGTAAAACATTTTTAAATCTGTTCCACTGCTCCTCGACTGTCTCCACACTTAAAAGCTTATCCCAGTCTATCCTACTTAGACTTTGTCGAATCTTCTCAAAATTAGCCCTACCAAAGTTCAACTTAACAATTTTAGTCTTTGCATCCGTACTATTACAAAATACTGAGAACTGTATTACATTATGGTCACTTGACCCTAGTGGTTCAATTACCTCTACACCCTCAATTCTATCCTGATTATTACAGAATACTAAATCTAGACAGGCTTCACCCCGTGTTGGTACTTTAACATGCTGTGTTAAAAAACAGTCGCTGATTACTTCTAAAAACTCCTGCTCTTGTGCTCCTCCATCTGCAAGGTTATCCCAGTTAATATTTGGATAATTAAAGTCCCCCATGACTATAATATCCCCCTGTAAACTTGCCTTTTTGATATTACTAAAAAGATGTGTGTTGAAATTATTGTCTGAATTGGGTGGTCTATAACACACTCCTAAAATAAGACCTCTTTCCCTAATATTTTCCAGGCGAAGCCACATGTCCTCACTAAGATGGGGCTCATCATCCAACTGAAGAGGACTTACATTTAAACCTTGTTTGGCATAAACAGCAACCCCACCTCCTTTTCTGTTTTGTCTGTCCTTCCTAAAAAATGTGTATCCCTCTATGTTACACTCATCTCCATCTTTGTTATTTAGCCAGGTTTCCGTTATTGCTATAATATCATAATTATGCTCTGCTACATACAACTCCAACTCACTTACCTTATTTTTGATACTTCTAGCATTAAGGCAAGCTATTTTTAAAGTGTTAATCCTTCTACATTTACGTGTTTGCTTAGAATTTACATTACTATGCATTTTGTTTTCTACACCATTGTTTGTTCTTCCATATATAGATCTAAATCTGGCCTGTCCTAAACTCCCTGCCCCCCCATTCCCTAGTTTAAACAATCCTCGACTAGCCTAGACATACGCCTCCCCAATACATTGGTGCCCCTCCGGTTCAGATGTAACCCGTCACGGCGGAACAGGTCCCATCTGTTCCAAAAGGAGTCCCAATGCCCCATAAACCTATACCCTTCTACCCTGCACCAAGATTTGAGCCACGCGTTAAGCCTTCTAATCTCCTCAATCTTACCTGGACTGGCGCGTGGCACAGGCAGAACTTCGGAGAAGACTACCTTGTCAGTTCTGCTCCTCAGCTTGGTACCTAACTCTTTGAATTTGGATCGCAGAACTGACAGACTACCCTTATGTATGTCATTTGTTCCAACAGATCCTTAACAAATAATTATTGGCATATTTTCCCTCAGTTTAAAAAGGTTAAATTTTCTTCTTAATAAAAATTTTAAGGCAGTACTTCGCCGCTGAGAAGCACGGGTATTTTGCTAGTATATATATATATGCACACACACACACACACAAGGGATGTTCAAAACGTTTCCGCATTTTTGTTATTTTCTTTGGAAACAGTTAAGCTGGGAGGAGTAGTAATTGGGCATTAAAAAGTTTGTACGACTCTGGGAAAATTACATCACAAAGGAAGGTGACCATGTAGAAAAGTGATGTCATTCGTTTTTGAAATTCTTAATAGAGTTAAAAAAAAACTGCAGAAACGTCCCTTGTTTATGTGTATATTGTGACAGATAGGGGGCGCTATTGCTCCCTTGAACCCTCGGACAATACGTCAGACACCAAATAAAAGTCCAAATAGTTGACTTTTTATTATTGCACAGTGCACAAAGCACCCTCCTCTCCACAATACTCATACAACAAACCAATAATTACAATAATAAACTCTCCACCACTCCCAGACGCATTGCCACCCTTCCACCCAGCTCAGCTCGACGCTCTGGTGTTCCTTAAAGTCTTTTATAGTCCATGACCCGGAAGTGTTGATGATGATTCCTTATCACTTCCGGTTCAGATAAAAAGTCCTTTTCTTCACCCTGGAAGTACGTCATTCCCTCTGTCGCCTTGACTAAGATGTACTTCTGGGTTATAGGTGAAACCAAAGTCTCTGTGTCTTTCTGCAGCGTCCCCTGGAGGTCCCCATGGTGTCCAGTAGGGCTGTGATGAAAAACTCCATTGTCCATAATGCGATGCTGGAACTCGGGGCACTTCTATGTTGCTTGCAGGACTCCACCTGGTGGCCTGGGGGTATTGGTCAAGATGAAAGGCAGGCCATATCCCACAGTACTCTCCCCCCAGCAAAGAACCATGGTTCGAAGCGTCCAGCCCCGCAAGGGATGACTTCCTCCAGGAAGCGTTATTGGTCGGGCCTTGGCACTGTCCTGTATACTCCCAGTAGAACCTAGGGGGAACATTAAATAAATGATTCATCTTATCCCCTGGTCCCCGAGGACAATTTCTCCATTCGTGGCCAAGTCTGGCTCCGCCCCTTTTCCCACTGAGTAGGAGTCTCCAGCCGCCTCTGCTATCTCAGCAGCCTTCTCTCTTTTGTCAGGAGACCCCCCCTTTACCTTAAGGATCTCCTGTCTAATCTGGGGCTTTCCCACAGTCTGAGTCTCTCTATGAGATAGAGAGAGACCCTTTACTCTCTGCATCCCCTTCGATTTATAAATAATCGGTGGCGGCGTCTTTAGAACCATATCGCTCCGCTAGCCAGCACTATCCAGCTGCCCCAGCTCTATCGATCCTTCTGCTGCCCACTCGTTCAAGGTTCCCGACTCCCTTGTAGGGCTTGCAGCTACTTGGCACCCGTTATGAATTACCAGCGAGCCCGTGTCACTCTGCGTCCCTTTATGTTGTACGGTACGGGCTTAGCTTACCTGTTCCACCGCATTCATCATGACGGGATGCTCCTGACCAAATCGTTGCATGTATTCTCTCACCTTTCTTAAAGGCGCTTCGGCCGTTGCTCCCAACTCAGACGATCTTCTCAATGCTTGTCAGGACCTGCAAGAAACTTTGTACAGCCTCGATCAGCTTCTCGAATTCCCGTATGTCCATAATGTTATTTAATTCGGCCAGAGGCAGGCTTACTTCCTCATTTGCCATACCTTCTGGCCGGGAGCCAATGAGCCGTTGTCGGCACGTGCTCTGACGGGTCTTGCAAGGTTACCTGGGATTTGGAGTTCTTTGTGTCTGAGGACCAGGTTGCCTTCTTCGGCGGACTGCAGTCTGTCTTTATTAATTTGATTTTATTATTGCACAGTGCATCCTCCTCTCCACAATACTCGTACAACAAAACCAATAATTACAATAATAAACTCTCCACCACTCCCAGACGCGTTCCCACCCTTCCACTCAGCTCAGCTCGATGCTCTGGTGTTCCTTCAAGTCTTTTATAGTCCATGACCCGGAAGTGTTTCCAATCCATCATTTCATGATTCCTTATCACTTCCAGGTCAGATAAAAAGTCCTTTTCTTCACCCCGGAAGTACGTCATTCCCTCTGTCACCTTGACTAAGACGTACTTCCGGGTTATAGGTGAAACCAAAGTCTCTGTGTCTTCTTGCAGCGTCCCCTGGAGGTCCCCATGGTATCCAGCAGGGCTGTGATGAAAAACTCCATTGTCCATAATGCCCTGCTGGAACTCGGGGCACCTCTATGTTGCTTGCAGGGCTCCACCTGTTGGCCTGGTATTGGCCGAGATTAAAGGCAGGCCATATCCCACTATATATATATTTATATTTATATATGTTTATCATGTAGCAAGCAGCAAAGTGTTAAAACCAATGGCACACAGCTGTTTGCCTGGTCCTTGTGATAATGTTTTTGATTCTGATTTCAACATTTGAACTGAGTTCAGAAAATCAGTGTTGCTGCCTTTGAGATTTTGCAGTGCAACATACCACAAGTGTTAATAAATTGTTAAATGTGGAACATGATGGTCTTTGTTATATTTTGTAGTTATTTGTGACATGAATGGGTAAAAACATATTTTGAAATACCTTTGTTATGAATTGAAAATACATTGATCTTATTAATAAAAAGTATGTACATTGGATACACTGTCAGTAAAATGGGTCTACCTGGTTATTAAGCATAATTTTAAACAGAATGGATTTATTAGCATGAATCTGGATATGCATTTTAAACAAATAGGCTTTATTCATATTAACTACATAAACCCTGGTACCTATGAATTTGACAAACATTGTATGTATTCATGATAAATACATAGGCACAGCTATTTTATGTTTAAAAGACATTAGGTTTATTAGTACAATTACATAACCCTCATTCGTTCCTGTTTCATTAATGTTGGACAGATAAATACACTTCACATTAGGTTTATTAGTTTGCATACTTTAAAACTGTGTAATCCAAATAAATTGAAAATGTATATGTACAGTATTTAGAATACATAAATTTTAAATTTTATGCTTAAATATTTTTTTGATTGTTCATTATCAAAAACTGTAAGATGTTTAATTTTAAGTTCGACCTACTGTAGATATCCATGATATCCAAACACACAGCTATGTAAAGCACCAAACGACTCCCATTAATTAATTGTAGAACTATGGCTAGTTGAGAATAGAAAACTGTAAAAGAGGAAATCAAAGATAAAGTCAGACAAAGTCACAGCCCTAGAGACCATAGCCAACTAGTCGTCTACCCTCTCCTGGGTGTTCTATAATAGAGTTTTTATGGGGCCGTTCAATCTGATGAGAGAATCTTTCATTCTGATGATTCTAATACTCCTTTATCAAGATGAATTTTTCATGGATAAAAGAGCTGCTTGGCAGATAACAGATACATCAAATGCTACATCAGGATACCTAGAAGAGAAACCAAATACAGGTGGGTTAGTAAAATTTAATAAATGTTGTATTATTTGTAATTTTGAACAAACAACTAACAAACAGAGATGTACAGCTAAGCAGCAGCTCTAGTCAGGGCATACTAGGGTAAAGTACTGAATCTTCACCCTGGATTTAAAAGCTGAGACTGAAGGAGCATCTCTAATATTATCAGCTTGAAGAAACAATTCAGTCATAACACAACTTCGCAAACTTTACCCTGACACAGTATAGATCAAGCGTATATGTCATTCAGTTAAACTAGTTCATCACATGCACTGAAGGCGATGCCAATAAACACTGATTTCATGATATCAGAGATCTATAACTGGTTTGCCCACAGTACAATTCTCCAGCTGAAAAACAAATCATTTATTGCAGTGCATTAATGTTGGCGATGAACCACTAAACATTTTGAAGTTGTCAGATACTCCTTGGTTATCTTTCACCCCAGCGAGTTCTTGATCAGTACAACAAATTGAAGCTGCATTTTCAAATAGTCAAAGACAAACTGTGAGACTACACTGCTGAGCTGCTGTATCAGATGTTTAGTTCTCCAGAGAACAAACTTTACTTGCTGTTTTTACACCCCATATTACAGGAACTGAACAGAGTGAACAAATTATTTGAGCAAGACAAAGGAAGTCCTGTAAAGTTGCTCACTGAACTGTTTACTTTGTATCAAAACATACTTGAACAAATTATGAGACCGACCACATTTATGTCTTGGGAATCAACAATAACTTTTGATCTGGGAAATTGTTCAAATTATCTGCCCCTAGCAGCTATGAACTTTGGCATAGAATTCAACTTGCTTTTGCATGACTCAAAAATAGACCGTAATGCAGCAGAGAAACTTAAAGAAACTGTCTACTGGAATTCCTAAGGGAACTGGGACAGAAACTGCTAACAAATGTGCAACAGCTGGAGTCGCTGGCTGATCTATCACTTTTTGTTGTCCTTGGACCACAGAAACCACAACTGTCAAAGTTGTAATTTTTGCTTTTGTACACAGGCAATTTGGGCGATCTAGAGCTGCAGTGGATACGAATCAGAACAGTGTCATGGCCACAATTCAGCAATAAGAACATTGAGGAATTTTGGATAATTGTTGCAAATCACAAGGATACTTCAGGGGATTTTGACTTTTTACAGCTTGGACATTTCACCTGAAGTTTGCTGGTGATGCCTTTCATAAATCTGATTAAAACAAACCTGAGAAACATAATGTGGCAAGGCATGCATTACAAGCTACATGAGGCACAGAAGGATCTATTGTAATGTATTTATTCCAACAACAGCTCTGCTGACTTAATTCAACGCATTTATTCCACTAACGAGCAAGAAAATGTTTTTTTAATAAGCAAGACGACGTTAGTTTTTGACTTTTTATAGAACAGTAATGCCGTTTTTGATCTATTTTACTGTTGGAGGTTTGAAGTCAGCACTTGGGCTGTTTGTGGGCTACCTTTTCTAGACAAATGGGCAGGATCTGAAACCTGACCTTGTGTGCTGCACTGAATACTGCATGGAGTTTTAAAGCAAAGCATCTGTGACATGGTGCATAGTGCCTTCTTGGAGAGATTTATTACCAAAGTGCAGTGTGTCCTAGCAACAAAATGCCAAATCTACAAAAAGGCTACAGGACACACTTATAATTAAATTATACAAATGTTTTTATTGGTTCTTATTAATTCACAATACACATGTATTAGTATTTCTTTTGATAAAATCTTATCCCAAATATAACAGGAAAAATGTATTTAATAGAAGAAAATATTTAACATGATGTTCCAACTCATAACAGGATTTTACTTTTTTTCTTTGTATTCTTGTTCTTGGTTTTGATTCTTGATTTTGTCCAATTTGATTTTGTATGTAATTAGATTGACTTTTTTGTACTTGGTTATTATTTTATTTTTTTAAATTTGGCAGCTTTTGAAATCTTTGAGTCCTTTGGATTTTTTGGACTTTTTCTTAATTTAATATTGTGAAATTTAACGTAAAAGATGGATCCCATGTCCCTTTTTAGCTTTTTGTCTCTAGGCATTTTTTGAGGATGTAAGTTGAAGGCCTTTCTATGAAATATTCAGGCTTTTTATTTGTTAGGCCAAAATACCAACAAGTCATGAATTAACTGCAATATTTTGCTTACCACTAACGGTAACGTGCAGTGAATACACTTGACTTCAGCAATCATAGTTTTTTTCTGTATGTTTAGCATTTGTTTGCTCAGAGGTGATGCGCTTGCTGCTTCCTGAACAGCTCTTCTTTTCTCCATCCTAGCGGTTCGCTTCTTCTCATCTTTTCACGTTAAAAGTGATTAAATCAGTGTTTGTGTTGCAATAACTTTTCCCTAATTTTTCATTTAAGCTGGCACTTAAGTCTTCAATCTGCCTCAAGAATGACTTACGATATGAAGAGGTAGGAGAAGTGATGGTGAACGGGGTAGGCATGAGAATGCTGCCCGTACGCATGTGTCGCACAGCCGCCCTGCTGGCAAATACCAAGAGCTGATTCTATGATAAAATAAAAATAAAAAGAGGATTAACCTTGGAGGTCAATCACCTCCCCGAAAGCGGACAGTAGACGTCACGCAGTATATGTGTACCAAATTTCAGGTCAGTTGGTCAAAAGTTTTGCGAGCTACAGGTGATTTAAAATCCTGGACAGACAAACGGACAGCCATGGTAGCGTATTATATAAGAAGTCTGCAGCAAATATTTGTGGGTTGCTTGTTGAAAAATCTTGTTACATCTAAAACTGCAAAGAGAGAGAAGTAAAGGTTGATTTGCATACACTTTCTCAATAAGATATTTATCTGAAAATTGAGGTGTCCCAGCTTGAATGTGAAACAGAAAAATCCTATGGATTTAGATACTATTTAATTTATCCCATTTATGTACATTAAAATGCTCAGATAGGGCTGGGTGGTCTGTAGTGCCTTACATTCCTGGAAGTTTATTTTTCCAGCAACCATACCACCTGGAGTTTTTTTCTTCCTGTCTTCTCTGGCCATCTAACTATATGAGATTTTATAAAACTGAATATTAACTATTACCATTTTAATCAATCAAAATTTACAATACAAGGATTGTTCCATTTTACTTCTTTCATCACTTTTAATTTTCTTGTACGGCTCTTAAAGCATTTTGAGCTATGCTTACCAATGAAAATGTGCTATATAAATAAATTCTTTTGTTGAACTCAGGGTCCTGGAAATATAAAATGGCAGCACTAATGACTGTACCTCCATGCCATCCAAGAAGTTACATTATATATGTCTAAATTTTTCTATTGCAAAAAGTCAGCAAATCCTAAAACAAAATGGCAATTAAAAAAATTAAGATCAACTTAGTTTGAAATCTATTATGTTATAAAAATTAAGTTGGGAAAAGAAGGCAGTACATGTTTTTTACACTACCTTTTGTCTCGTGATGGGTGAAACCTGTCCTTCCTTTGTAATTTATGAATACTGCTATATTCCAATAATAGTAGAAAAATATAGTAAATTACTTTTATTTGTTTTATGGCCTCAGTTTTTTTCTGTCCTTTGAATACAATGCATTGCATACATACTGTACACATGGGAACCACGGTAACAAAATTTACTTTAGCTAACATGAAATTGAGACAAGCCCTTAGTATAAGAGAATGTATCCTCTAATCAAAGCAGACAATTCTTTTTTTAAGAGAATGTTTTCATCTTCCGTGAGTATGTCTTCCTTGATTTGTTAGTTTTCCCATGCTAGTCTTCTATGCAATGTCTAAATATTACATAAAAAAGGGGAGATATGATCATTGGTAACACATAAGACACCATATAATGAATAAAAACATAATCTGGAAAATGTATTTTTCACCTTCTTATGTTTAGTTATACCAAAAGTGTCAGATAAATACCACAAATTGGTCCCGGAGGTATAAGGAACAGAGTAAGCAGCAGTAATGAATAAAAATAGAATTTTTGTCCCTTGTTCAAGTATTGCTGCGTTGATTCTCCCACAGGCTATTAAGAAACTGTTGAACTATGATTATTTAATATCAGAAGAAAAAATTAAAACATGAAGCTGAATCAAAAAGATGAAGATAAAAACACCATGGCAACAGAGAAATTTAAAAAGTTTAAGGCTGAGTTTGTGGAAGCACAGATTTTGGAACTGTTGGACTGTAACAGATATACATTAATTGGAAGTAAATCTGACAGCTTGGGGGAAACGCATGGTTGGTAAGAAAAAAAAAAACATCAACATACATCTAGATGTAGGAATGAGTAAAGTGATGAATCAAATGCTGTGAAGTGTGACTTTAAACATGTTTTCCTCATTATGTATTTATGATTTATACTTTGTCCTTTTATTTTTCTGCCAGATTTAAAAAAATATTTATGTGGGAGAAAGTACAATTTCTAAAATGGCATTAAAATCACTGATTCTTCTTTATAGAATACTTATATAAAAGGCTGATGGTTTTAATGATGTACAATCAACCTTCCTGACAGACACTGTGAAACACACTCTGCTTTTTAAAGTGCATTTTTTGACAGTTCTTGCCTTCCTAAAAAGCAATGAGGGATTAGAGAAAATATACCTTACATTAGGAATAAAATATAAAACGTTGAATTCCTGCATTAAAAATATAAACTATTGTGGCATTAAGTTAACAATGCCCTGTCAACATTTAAAAAAGAGGCCTAAAACCCTGTTGACTTTAAAATATGCAGTAATACATCTACAGATTTTCTGAACCTGTTCATCCCTTATTAGAGATTTATGTATGCTAGGAACCCAGTGATAAAACCAGATCTAAAAGAAAGTTTGAACAAATTGTATAAGCTGAGTCCCCAACAAGACTTGTGGCTGTCTGTCTTGTTAGTTGTTTTAGATTATTTCAATTGATAAGCATTGTTCTGAAGTTATGATTTAAAATTGGCAGAGTAGTTTTGTATTTAAAATCCTATGCATATTAATTGGTATTTCGGTGGTGTATTTTAGGCAAAGATTATAAGGAATACAGTATAGATAGATAGATAGATACTTTATTAATCCCAATTGGAAAGTATACAGTATATGGTTGTGGAAAGATTAATAGTCCAAAACTTAATTTAGTTCACTGCTGCCTCACTGGGATACTTTAACCATCACCAACTCACAACAAATTATTATCTCATATATCTATAGATTATGTCACTGATAATGATGAATGAACCATGTTGAATTTGCTTTCCATTATGTTTATCAAAATCATGTAAATGTTTGTGAACAAATCCTCAAACTGCAAGTCAATAGCACAAAAGGAACGGAAATAGTTGTGAGTGGATTATAAAGGTACAGTGATCTTTTAAGTGTTCCTGAGGGTTAGGTTGGCAACTATGCTGGACAAACTATTGTGCTCAAATATGCGATCTGAGCTGTGAGGCAGTCATACTAACCACTGCCCCACCATACCTCAAAAATCAAAAGACCCAGATGGAATAAATATCACAAACAAAAATACAACAAACAGCCACAAACTTGCAATAAGTAAATAAAATATAGATTAATGTGCTCATAGTGTTATAGTCTTGGGGCACACATTAGCCAAGCCACAAAGCAGCGGCGAGGGTCTAGCTGTCTCTGGGCGCTACAGGAACAGATTTTTTGTTTCTCATGTATCTGTGCAGATGCCTCACATTTTCTTCTTCCATCAAGAAGAAAAGACATGATTTGTAAATAATAATAAATGTTTTGTTTTTATTATTTCACAGCCTGTCCTGTGTTTTCTGCTGAGGTAGAAGAAAGGGGAATGCTCCTTTAAGGCTTGTTTTGAGTTCATTCCTGGGCACATGACTAATTTCCATGCATAATTATGGGTGCATCTCAGTTGATAAAAACAGCATTTTTTTCCTGTTGTGCTTGAAACCCAGCTATAGCAACAGTCTTGCAGTAGGCATGCTTGAACATTCTATGAATGGCTGCTATAGCTCTGTGGTGTCAAACTAGACTTGCAAAGCATCATAGAGCAATTGGAAGAAATAAATGACCTAATCCAGCCGCATGGCAAATTCTCAGAAAAATAATCGACGCACAAGGTTGCCACTGAACACAGCATATTCACTGGGAAAAACACTGGCAAATTTCACCAATCGATGCAAGTCACTGATCTATCACCATCAAAAGCATTTGATAATACATTAATATCAGCAGCTTTTATACTTGCTGTTATTTTCAACTCTGAAATCTTCTGGGTACATGGATTCTTACTATCCATTGTCTACAGCTTATGTCTCATTATTATATGTACTGACGTTTTTCTATAGGGTAAACATAATTATGATTTTCAATCTATTTACTCTGCCTTGTGCAGGATTTTGTCAAAATTCTCATTAAAACTTGACATTAATTGTACATTAAGGTACCAACTATCCATTGTCTTTAACAATTTCCAGCAACACAAGTTCCAAGTCTTTTTTTATTTTATGAAATATCTGAACTAAAATGAAACCAGTTTTTAGCAGTTGTTGACTTTATCAACCAATGTAGTGAACTGGTCAATAAGTTTGCTTTTTTACTAGATAACCATCAGAGAAACTACATCTACATGGTAGTAGACCATATGGAATTGTGAAACAAGTTAAATCATTTTTGATATTTTTCCCCTGTTCATTTTTATTTGATAGTACAGTATTGTATTTAAAATGATAATGCGAACAGTAAAACAATTAGAACATTACAACAATACATTCAAACAAAACTCATCTATCCAATTCAATTATTTTATAAATTACTTGAAGTTGAATTTTGAAGGTTTCTACAATTTTATTATCATTTTATTTGATAAGTTTTTCTACAGTATATATTGATGCTTCTCTGTTTGAAGAAAAACATACATTTGTGCAAAATTTACACTTAGCCAGTTTCCATCTCATTCTGTTTTCTTATTGAAGAACTCATTAATTCCATTCATACTTTTGATCACATAAATCATGTCACTTCTTACTCTGTGTGCTTAAACTGTAAATGACCAGTTCCTGCAGACTGTATACCTCATGATCCTCGAATCAGCAAATTTTCTCTTTTGTCAACATTTTTTAACTTTGCATATAGATGGCTATTTGGCCAAGGTCACCAGAACTTGAACTATATTTTTGATTTTCTCTCTTGTGCAATATTGATCTCCACCCTTGTCAACTAGTTCATCAATTAATTAATGAACAGATCTTGTTTGTTTCATTTATGTTTTAGTGTTTTAGCAAATCTGCATCTGTACTGGTTCTGTACTTAATAATTAGTATAATCTATACTTTACACCTGCAATCAGTGAAGAGCCCATTACAAAAAGTAGGTTGTATTGTATTGTATGGTATTGTATATTATCATCAGCTTGTTTTTTTATTCTTATCAAGATGATTTATATAAGTTTGAAAGAGCAGTGTTCCCAGCACTAATTCTTGAAAAACACCACTTTTAACATCACTTAATTCTGAAAAGGTTCTTCACATCAAAACCCTTTGACTCCTATGTTAAAAACCAATTTTGCACCCATTTTCACTTTGCACTTTGACCACCTTCGTTTAGTTTGATTATCAGCCTCTCATGTGGAACCTAAAAGCTTTCTGAAAATCAAACATAAAGGATATCATATGCACTTCTTGGATCATACTTGTGTGCTTGTGTTAATTTCTTATTAAATTTTATTATATTAGTGTACAAGATATCCCATATCTTAACCTATATTCAGTTTTCACTAGTATATGTGATGCTTAATCATGCCCTTAATTATTTGTCTGTGATGCATGTTAAACTTACTTACTTATAGCTTAGATCACCATGGTTGCCTTTTTTATGATGGGACAACACTTGCTAGCTTTCAATCCAGCAATTTCTTCAGTGTGCAGTGATTTTTGAAAAATAAATGTCAGTCATTCTGTCATTTTTCTAAACTGCTTAGTCCTGAACAGGGTGGGGGTGGAGGGTGCTGGAGTCTATCCCAGCTATCCTGGGGCATAAGGCAGTGCAAATACACACACAGCCCGACTGCATTGGGAGGAAACCAAAGCAGACATGGAGAGAACATACAAACTTCACACGGGGGGGGGCTCAGGACATGAACCTTGATTTCTTTACTGTGAACCACCGTGACACTAACCCTAACCTCTTTTAGCACTGGATAGTAAATATTATGGGATCCCAGTAACTTACTTAATTTCATACTTTTTAATCTAGCCAGAACTATGCTTTATACAATTTTCATATCATTCAGTTTCTCCTTAGTAGTCCCTGCAGCTGCTAGGAGGATTATTGACTTCAGAACACTCAAAAACAACAGTAAGTATGTTTGTTAAACTTGTGCAGTAATACCTAAGGGGCAGGTTACCAGTAATAAAAGGAACACAGCATATATAAAACCAGCAAATATATGGACAAATAAAAACACAAAAATGTTATAACAAAACAGACTGCTGGAAAAATACTATATGTAAAGGGTATATCAGTAACATGGAGGAATGTACTGCACACTCAAAGTAAAATAAACAGAATTTCCCTGAAGCAATTGAAAGTAGAAAAATATTTAGGGTGAATCTGGGGTTTTGACCTGTAAAACCACTTTCTTTCAGCCTTGCTCAATCAAATCACTGGTTCCACTGTCTTCATGAAACTTGATCTACAAAGTGTACACAAATAGGGTCCTTTATTTTTATTGTAGAAAGTTTACCTCAGTAGAACAAAATTTTGATGTGGGAAACAGAGTGTTATTGGCCATAAAATAAGCATTTAAAATGACATTACTGGTTTCAGGGGCCACAGCATTCCTTTTTGATATACATAAGTAATAATTTATTATAGTAGTGCACCGCAACTATTCATTATTATCTAGTTATTAAAAATAATGATGAATTAAGTATTATCTAGGTGCTATCATACTTCATTCTTTACAATGCTGGTGGTTGCAGAGTATTTTGGTAAGGTGGCAGTTGCATATGGCATCCCCACAGGTTATCAAAAGAAGACAACACAAAAGTAGTGATTGGTAACTGGAAAAATTAAATTTGACCAATTACAGTTTACTCTATGTAAAAACGTCCATCCACATCTATCACAGTGAGTAAATGCAAAGTTTAAACTGTATGAAGATGCAGGATTATTACTAGCTTTATAGCATAGATGGGCCAAAAATAAATTATAAATAAGGTGAATTAACTTTAACTTTAGCTGTTTTTGAAATATTCAACAATAGTAGCTTGACACATCTCTATCAGTAAAGTATTCACCTATTCATTTATGTTTCAGACTTAATCATTAGAAGATTCGGCAAGTTAATGTTTGAAGATTTGAGATTATATTTATGGATGTAACAGAACAGGCACACAGTAGTATACGAAGGTTCCGGACTGTTGAAAACCTTATAAACAGGAGTATTTTAAAATGAATCCTATAAAATCAATGAAATAAATTGAATAAATCTAAACTGAAGGATTTACAAACATTTTTATAAAAGAATACTTTAATCTGAACAGGTTTCCCTAAACTATGATGACAGAACATGGTTCCCAATTTGGTTTCTAGTTTTGGAAGTATTTTTGTGGTAAATTCGGTAATTAATTAAATCTTGCTTCAGGCTACCAAGTTGACAGAAACAGTCAAACCGAATGTATAAATCAGAAGAAACTGGCAGCACATGTCCACTTTCTAAACCAGCAGAAAAGCGATTTCTTAATTAGGGACACTGATTCTTTATCTTAATGAAGATTACTGGTTAAATGTATGTTGATCTGTATTTTTTTTTATTTCTGATATTAAGCAATTTATATATTTTTGTGGCAATAAGGTAAATACATTTGATTCAGCATCATGCTATATTTCAGTCCAAATGTAAATATAAAATATAAATTCTATATTTTTTAATGACAAATTAGCGCTTTTGGTTTCATGCCAAGAAAGAGCACCACAGATGCAGTGTTTGCTCTAAGGATGTTGATGGAGAAGTTTAGAGAAGGCCAGAAGGAGTTGCATTGCGTCTTTGTGGACCTGGAGAAAGCATATGACGGTGCCTCGAGAGGAGCTGTGGTATTGTATAAGGAAGTCAGGAGTGACAGAGAAGTATGTAAGACTTGTACAGGATATGTATGAGGGAAGTGTGACAGTGGTGAGGTCTGCGGTAGGAGTGACAGATGCATTCAAGTTGGAGGTGAGAACACGTGAAGGACTGGCTCTGAGCCATTTATTATTTGCAATGGCGATGGACAGGTTGACAGATGAGATTAGGCAGGAGTCCCCATGGACTATGATGTTTGCTGATGACATTGTGATCTGTAGCGAGAGTAGGGAACAGGTCGAGGAGACCCTGGAGAGGTGGAGATACTGTATGCTCTAGAGAGGAGAGGAATGAAGGTCAGTTGGAACAAGATAGAATACATGTGTGTGAATGAGTTGGAGGTCAGTGGAATGGTGAGGATGCAAGGAGTAGAGCTGGCAAAGGTGGATGAGTTTAAATACTTGGGATCAACAATTTAGAGTAATGGGGATTGAGGTGAAAAAGAGAGTACAGGCAGGGTGGAATGGGTGGAGTAGAGTGTCATGAGTAATTTGTGACAGACAGGTATCAGCAAGAGTGAATGGGAAGGTCTACAGGACAGTAGTGAGACCAGCTATGTTATATGGGTTGGAGACGGTGGCACTGACCAGAAAGCAGGAGACAGAGCTGGAGGTGGCAGAGTTAAAGATGCTAAGATTTGCATTGGGTGTGACGAGGATGGATAGGATTAGAAATGAGTACATTAGAGGGTCAGCTCAAGGTGGACGTTTGGGAGACAAAGTCAGAGAGGTGAGATTGCGTTGGTTTGGACTTGTGCAGAGGAGAGATGCTGGGTATATTGGGAGAAGGATGCTAAGGATAGAGCTGCCAGGGAAGAGGAAAAAAGGAAGGCCTAAGCAAAGGTTTATGGATGTGATGAGAGAGGACATGCAGGTGATGGGTGTGTCAGAGCAAGATGCAGAGGACAGAAAGATATGGAAGAGCCCTAACAGGAGCAGCCAAAAGAAGAAGATGTCCATTTTTTTCTCCCTGTAGTGTGTACACCCTGATGCAACACAGCTGGGAAACATACTGTACATAGGGCGCTGAGAATTAAAAGAAGCAATTTCTACCACTCATCTAAATGGTCAGCTGCCAATTAAGCAGCTTGCTTATGATTAAAAAGTATAAAATGATTAAAAATAATGTCAGAGTTCATAGGGTGCAGTACAATCTACAACTTTAATAATACTGCTACATATTTATCTGTATCAATACTACTTGTAGTTCTGTGCTGCTACAGCAGCCGGTGTTAATATTGTTATTAGACAGCTAATTTATTATTAGTCCTTCCCCAAAGCTTTTAATTTGATACATATTGAACCCTAGCTCACCTTTTTCTACTTGCATTGTTTTAACCTTAGTTTTACCTTCTGCCATATTAGGTTAAATAGATTATCGTGTTTTTACTTTCAAGTTGTCATTGGTTATAAGTTTCTAATACTTTGTATGACTTCTTATCAAAAACCTACGTTAAAGTATTTGGATTGTCAGACTTTGACTTCCTTGCTGAGTAAAGTTATCTGTCCACGTTAACTACAGCCAATAGGGTAATGCACCCTCCATAAGGACTGGGTCTTAGTAGAGACACCTTGCTAATATGGTGTTGAGGGACAGAATAAATTCACTTAATTTTTAAGTAAGAAATGAAAGTTGTTAGATTAAAATTTACATTATTTCAAGTGCAAAGGAAAATTTTGAGATTGTATGTGCTTGTTCGTATCTACAGAACTACCATAACCAGGGACTGCTGTAGTCAATGACCCATGAGTATTTGACATTTATGTCAGTGGCAATCTAAAATTTGGTGACCCATTCACTCAGTACATTACACCAGTAACATCAGATATTGGAAAGTTTATTTTCTGCCATGGCTTGTAACAATAGTACTATGCAGAAAAATGCTGCAATATATAGTGGCAAAGCTGTCAATATATTATGAAATCAATTAGTTTTACTTTAAGATCTCATGTAACACCCCTTTGAGAGTTACTAAGGCACATTTTGTTCTCTAAATTATACATTAATTAGCTTTATAGAATATTTTGACAATTAATGAAAATAAAAAATTAAAGTTTATATGTCAACACTCAGCAGCACTACATGATCAAGCATAAAGAGGTATTCCAATAAACCTGACTACACTTTAGATTAATGTATGGTGTCATCTTCCACAAAGAAGCCTATGATTTTACTAAAAATTCATTTGATAAACCCCAGCTGTCCATGAATTCAATGAGACAAAACCAGAATGGGAAGCAAGTCTATGGCAGAAGAAAACAAATGGGCAGTTTAGCTTTGTCAACTGAATCCCAAACAGTATCCTGGTTGAAGTAGGGCCTTGAAGTCATCATTATGAAATTAGGGTACTGTCTGCCACTCTCTCTACTCATTTTGCACTAAGCAATCTGGAATGATTATCTTATTCACTTGTCATATTTTAAACATAACATTACAAATCAGTCTTTTTTAAAGTATGTCCTAAAAAGTCAACAATGTAAAATGTACATATATAATTCAGTATTTTCAGTCTTTTACATTTCAGGGTTGGGAAGTTTCCACTTTGTGTTTCTAGGTTATGTAGCCGTGTATTTCTCACTAAACTGTGAAATTGTATGTATGCTTTCCAATCATACCGCTCTTTCTCTTCTGCCTTAAGGCAAAATCTATCTTGATATTGTGGGTTTTACAGTATCTCCATGAAAGAGATTCTGCAGTGCAATCATTGAGCTGGTTCATGCATTTTTCATAACACAGAAACCTTCAAGCTTTTGTTGTGGATGCATTCTGCCTATCTCTTAAACAACAAAAGGAAATTCATAAATATTATAAGGTATTTTGTATGTGTTGATGTATTCGCCTGTCACCTTGCAATGTTTTTGCATATAACTAAAATATACACTTAAATGTTTCACTTTTTTAACGATATTTAAGTCATTACTAAAGTCTCTTATATTATCTTTATTTTCCTGTACAGATAATGACACAAATAAGCTGATCTTTTAAGAGCAAAAGTCACATCAACAAAAATACAGTTGAAGCTTCTCTCAAGCTTTTCTGAAGAAGGTATAATTTAATGCAAGTCATATCTACAGCACTCTTGGCAGACACTACTGAATAATGAGGTGCTATTAATAGCAAAGCCTGCAAGATTATAGAATGTACTAAACATAATTCCATGATTATTCTTACTATTTTTGTTTATTAAAAGCTCAAAGTCTCAAGTTTAAAAATTAAAAACGTACTAAAATGTGATACTACAGAAGACTGTAATAGCTTCCCCAAAGGATTTAAAGATAACATCCTCCATCCATCCCGCTATATCCTAACTACAGGGTCACAGGGGTCTGCTGGAGCCAATCCCAGCCAACACAGGGTGGAAGGCAGGAAATGAACCCCGGGCAGGGTGCCAACCCACCACAGGGTGCGCACACACACACACACAACAAGCACAAACTTGGGACAATAATTTAGAATCGCCAATGTACCTTACCTGCATGTCTTTGGACTGTGGGAGGAAACTGGAGCACCCGGAGGAAACCCATGCAGACACGGGGAGAACATGCAAACTCCACGCAGGGAGGACTCTAGTCTCCTAACTGTGAAGCAGCAGTGCTACCCACTGCGCCACCGTACCGCCCAAAATAACATCCTACATATTAAATACATTTAAAATACAGGCTTCTTTAAATTTAAAGGTAATTAAGAAAATAATCAGCAACAGTAAAGAACCTGTGTATAATACTGTAGGCAGTTTGAGGGACTTTCAAGCATAATCCCAATCTATACTGACGTCAATACATGGATAAAAAAAGGAAAAATGACTGAATAAAAAATAAATATGAAAAGGGAGAGATGTCACAGAAGGAGTCAACAACAAATATATTAATAAAAAAACCTACGTCTCACTGGGTTTACTTATTACAAATAGAGGACCACAGCTACCTTGTGGGGTGGCTAGTCCACATTCCCCTACCTTCATGTGTAGTTAAGCACTCCTTAATTTCTCCACCTTTCTCACCAACCACTCTGTCCTCTCTTTCTACGTGTCAAATGAGATTTTGCCAAAGCTCTGCTCCCAAATCCAAGTCCAAGACACTGAAAGAATATTTTAAACCCTATCAATTTCACTACTTTAGTATTGGATCCTCAGAACTGCATGGGCTGTTCTTCTAGCACTTTCCATGACAGTTACAAATATCTCTATTATCCTGAACCCTAACCTATTTTTGAATAGGTCAATTAAACAGCCAGATTAAAGGATACATTTGGTATTTTTCAAATAAAATATACCATTATTGTGAAGAAATAAATTTGAATTTGCCATATGCAATTTTTTTCTAAAGTGAAGTATTTTTTGTAATTTTTAAAAGAACCTAGCCTGCTTTTGCATTTTAAAATGAAAATAATGTTCTGCCCCAAAGAGTCATTATGGATTTCTAAGGACAGGTTTAGGAGAAAAGATGTTAATAAACCTATGCCAGGATTGTAAACCATAAGTCAAGCTTGGCTTTCATCCCAACCAAAGGGTAAACTAAAAATCTTAGTCCAAAAATGACAAAAACAAAAGTCTTGAAATAGAAACACACCAAAATAAAGACTTCTAAAAAAAAGTAACAGTTTTTATCCCATCTCAGATACCATTAAGTATATTAAGCTGATCTTTACACTCATGACCCCCAAAGATGTGCACACTTAGATATGAAAAACAAATGCCAGAATTAAATTCCTTGGGTCTTTAAACCCAAGAATAGACAAGATAAACAGAAACATAAAAGAAAACTATAAAAATTAGAAAGAAACCAATTACAACAGGTAAAGAGTAAAGGACTATGGAAGTCTTAAATTTACAAACCAAAATGTTATTGAGGATTGATCTGTGTCTTCAAATTGTACAACTATTGCAAAACAGTGTGGTTGTGCACTACACCTCACTGCTTGTGTTTCTTTACCAAGTGTTGTGGTTTCCTCCAGCATATACTTTTAACCTCAAAAGTCATCTCTAAGTACAGTTATTGACATTATGGAATGCTGTTGCCCAGATGTGAACTGCAATCACTGTTCTGTAGACAAGTAGATAATAATCGCTGAAAAAATGATCACCTACAGTCTTTACACTACCATACATCACAGGCTGTATACCCAGAAGAAAATAGATGGATATAATTTACTGCACAGCACATGAATGACTGAACATATTTGTCAATTTACAATAATTAGATCCCCTTCACATAAGTACATATAAAAGTGATGCCAAATGCCAGTCACTGTTAGTACACTAAATAGGAACTCATGATCACCACCACTAATAAATATACGGGTGTCCTCGTGACACATGAATGCTTGGTCACTTTGGTTATATGGCCATTTTCTAACCAACAGTGTCTTATTTCAATCGTACTTGTTCTATTTCTCAACCATGATAACCCTGTGGGAAAGAAAGCAACAATCTTCCTATCTATTTCCTTCAAACTACTCAAGATACGAAGACAAAATATAAAAAGTATAAAACCAACCTGGAATTTATCAACATATAATAATACCAAATAAAAAGAAGATATAATAAAAAATAAAGCATAGATAGCAAAGTCTTGATATATATACATATATATACATATATATATATAGTCTTAGAAAAGCTTACTGAATTTTAGATGTGAATACTGTCCCGGGCAGCTGGTCTTTTAAAGATCAGTGGTATTCATAGGTCAAGTTCTTTGACATCCAAATCAGATGGTCTCATGTCTCTATCTCTTGACATGACGTCCTATGGAATTCTGCTTTCCACGTCTCTTCTGGTCCCTCACAGATGAACCATACTTATGTTTTAAATTTAATGTGGGGCTTCTGGACGAGTGACATTTCACACATCTGATTGGCTGGCTGTTCTTTTGATGAATGACTCTCCTCCAAGTCTTTGATCTTCATGACTCTTTCCTTTCCAAACTAATAAGTAATTGAAAGAATTTTTGATCCATACTTACTTTCTGTTCTTAGGTTAAAATTAGGTTGTAATTTACTGGTGCAATACAGAAAGAATGTACGAGATAGAAACAGTTTTGATGTGAATTGGCTCTGTACAGAAATTGAAATCCGGTCTCAGACAACCTCGGTGAGGCTCGGCAAGGGTGTTGGTGCGACAGGACATACATAAATTAAATTCTGAGTCAGTGCTCCACTGAGCATTCACGTGGGTAGTTTTGTCATGTGCTGATACGGTCCTGTACGAGTTTCTTACCACTTCTCAATGTTTGCACTGAAAGAAAATTGAATATTCCTTGAAAAATGTGATATTGGAATGAATAAAAATGATGTGGCAAAAGCACTCGGAATCACTTCTTCAATACTGTCAACAAATCTGAAGAACTGAAAAAACTTGAAGACAAAGTTAAATATCGGTCATTGGGACATGAATGAGAAGATGTTAGAAGTGCATTTGTTTTTCTATAAATAAAAATAACTTACATCTAACCTCATTTTCATTCTGTATTCCTACATTTCTATAAAAAAGTGACAAGCAACATCTCATTTTCAAATAAAACTTTTGCAGCTTAAGAAGTACTGTTTTTTTAAAAAGGCATTGTCAAGCTTGTGTCACAGAGTTGCACAAGAGACAGCAAATTGAGTCCAGGTTTTCAAGGAAAATAGAGATACCTTATTATGCATTAGATTATTACTGTATAGAGAAGTCCGGTACAGTCTCAAGACTTCATTCAAAATAGGAGCTCTTACTTCAGCACTCAAGCACACAAGACAGGAGCCACAACACCTGGTTTAGCTCCCATCTTCAGTGGCTCAGACAAACCGCTGTGGCAGACCAGGGGCCTCATGCATAAACGGTGCGTATGCACAGAAATGTTGCGTAAGAACGTTTCCACGTTCAAATCGCGATGTATAAAACCTACACTTGGCATAAAGCCACACACATTTCCACGGTACCTCATACCCTGTCGTACACAAGTTCTCCGCTCGGTTTTGCAGACTGGCGGCACCCTGTGTCAAAGCAGTGCTACTGTTCCTGTGTGGTTACTCTTTTATTTTCCAGACGTGGCTTTATAAATACACTGAAACTAACCGCATAATGTTTATTAGTGTAATGCATCTGATTGTAATTAACTTGTAACAATATAATGGTTCAGGGAATAGCCATAGTATTCCAAATACCATAACTGCTTTAGCTTTGTTACTCTCACTGCGCCTTTTTTTTCTTCTTTCAGCTGCTCCCGTTAGGTGTTGCCACAGCGGATCATCTTTTTCCATTTTACTTTCACTGCACCGCTTGGAGTATTTATATCACTGTATCTGAGTGGGGAATCACAGCAGCAGCTGATCGGAAACAGAATTATTGGTATACAGCATCAAGCACTTTCCTGTACGGACCTCACGGTTCAGGAACAGTTTCATCCCAAGAACTTTAAACAATCAATTAGTCCATCAAGTGCTCCTTGTAGAACTGTTTGTACTTATAAGTACAATCACCTCACTGTAAACTTGCACTACAGTTATAATATTGCACAACCTGTGCCACTTTATAAAGTGCGTATTTACATATGATGACAATATCATTTTTAAGATGAAATGCAGCAAAATATGTTGATTATATTACATAGATAAAACCTTAACTTCATTTAAATAATTTGTATTGTTAATAATTAAACACGTGAGGACACGGTTCCGCAGCGCTAGCTAGTTCACGGATTGTGCTGTATTCTTTCTTGAGCTGATGTGACACTGGAAGGATAAATGGATAGAATAATTAAACATGTACTACAAAGATATTTCAATGTTCCTTAAAAGTTTTGAAGAATCGTCGTAAGCTTACAGATGGCTTAACGTCTATTACAGAGCTGATTGTGTGGCGATTGGGTATTTGGAGAAAGAAAAGTAAGGACAGGATTTGAAGATTAGTACGTTTGAAAGAGACAGCACTGCTACAATAATTTCATCAAAGGTCGCACACAATCACGCACTGTTTTCCCCTGGTTAATGACATGCTTTAACTGCTATCATCATGAAAAAGATATCACGTATACATCTCATCGATTCGCACACATTGAGCAAAAGATCAAATACAAAACAAAGCATTTAACGTGCTACTTTAGTTACGATGAGATTTGAGAAACTAGTAAATTAAAAGATTTTAAGATGAAGTTTATGATGTTCTGCTTTAATGACAAAATAAACTATGTGATTAAAGTGGAAATTTCAAGATTGAAGTTAACATTTCGTGCTTTTTTCCTACCATGTGCCTTTTTTCTCTGTACCCTAATAAGCTTTCATATGGCACTCAGATGGTGGGCTATGTGTCGCCTTTTCACGGCGACTTTGATATGTGACAACTTCTTTTTTATGTCGGGCACTGTGCAACTTTGTGAACTTGAGCTTTCAAGTTTCTCCAACACGCTATGTCACTCGATCAACTTCCTTTTGTTGATTATACCACTGTTTAAACCAACAAATAGTACGTTTTTCTTTGCCTCCACTTGGTATTCGCTGAAATTCTTATATTTTCCCTCTTGCTTTTGCCATTGCCTTTTCACAGAACGCTGAGCTTAAGGGCTATTTATATTGATTTGCATAATTAAAGAGGCGTGATTCTGGGAGGAGATGGTGTGGGACAGAAGGCGCATGCACATGTGTTACTTCTCACGCTGATCAGGATTTATGGAACGGAAGAACGCGGAAGTGGGCGAACGCACAGATTTATGCATCTGGATTTTTCTGTGCGGAAGCACATTTCGGCTTTTGTGCTTATATCATGTTATAGTGCAAATTCTATGCACGGAGTTATGCATGAGGCCCCAGGAGTTTGAGGAAGCAGATAAGCAGATCAAAGCCTGGTGTTCTAAACATTGGGCAACAGGCTCATTACGCAGTGAGCCTTATTCTGCAGAGGACAGCCAATTACTTTGCCTTGATTTACTGTTTTCCAGACACAGCAGAGCAGCTATGTCCTTGCACCGCTGCCATTACAGATGGCAAATAGCCAGTAACCCCGGCCACAATAGTATATATATTTTCCCCATATTTGTTATAATGAAATTTCTGTTATAACAAAATATTTTTATGGTTCCATGAATTTCATTACAATAAGATTCTACCTGTATTTTTCTCCACTGGATGCAGCATGTGTTCTTTTTTCTCATTCATGATTCAGGTTTTTACATTAAAGCTGATAATTCTAGATTCTTTTTGCTGTGAAGGTTTCTTGCAAACAAACTTCTAAACCATAGTGATTCTGTTGTTCTCCACTATCCTGTAATAACCAAAATGCAAATATTCCTCATATTATTAATAATTCATCCATTACAAAACAAAACTGCATATATGTTTACCTTACATTACATATTTAACATTATGCACAATGTCCTTGACTAGGATTTTACACATATACGGAAGCACAGAGCAGCGGCGTCTCCCACAGGCACGTAGCCCTTCGCAAGCACCCGAGCAAGTTCACCTGAGGTAAAGCCGGCAGCTGACCAGTAGAAATAACCGGCAGTGAGAAATTAAAGTCGATCGCTCAGCGGGTGGTGGAAACTTAAAGCCGACAGTCTCTTAGTGATTCAGCTGAACACGGAAAGCGCCGAAGCACCTATAAAAACGGCAAAGATGACTTCAACACTTAACGTAAGTTCTATCTGCTCTCTGCCCGTTGAGGGCACGTTTATATGTTGTGTGTCCTGCAGTATGTACAGTTCAGGTTTTCCGGCCGACAGTGTAGATAGCTTCACCTGCCAAAAGTGTTTAGTTAATTTAGAGTTGGTCGGGAAAATATGCGAATTGGAGGACCGCGTTAGGAATCTGATAGCTATTAGGCAAACTGAAAATTGGATTGACTCGGTTTGTTCAGACAATTCGCCTACTTCTGATTCGGATTCAGTCTCTCCAGGTCCCACTGTAGTCAGTGCGCGGCCGAATCAGCAGCACCAATTCAGCCACAGGGCGAGTGAGTAACAGTAAGACGGGGGTCTAAGAATCCAAAATGTAGTCCCCTAGCACCCAGGTCACCAATTCGGACCAGAACAGATTCTCAGCTCTCTGCAGCGTGCCTGTGGAAACTGAGAATAATAAAGTGCTCATAATTGGCGATTCCATAGTGCGGAATGTTAGAATTCCAAACTATGTTAAACCAGCAGTTAATGTTAAGTGCCTCGCAGGGGCCAAGGTTTCTAGCATGGAGGCCGCATTGGACCGTGTCGCCGACGATGAAGTATCTACCTTATTGCTGCATGTCGGCACTAATGATATTTATTTACAGCAATCTAAGGTATTAAAGCGGAACTTCATCTCTCTATGCACCAAAGCTAAAACAAAATGTCGGAATTTAATTGTATCTGGTCCCTTACCAAGATTATATAGAGGGGATGTGATTTATAGCAGATTGCATTCCCTTCACTGCTGGCTAGAAACCTGGTGTGCAAATAAAATCATAGCGTTTGTGAACAATTGGGATGATTTTTGGGAAAGGCCTGGATTTTTCAGAAGAGATGGTCTTCATTCTAACTGGAGGGGATCTTATGTATTATCCCAAAATATGGCAGCAAAACTGCCTGGTTGACTGATTAGAGCACCATCCAGGCCACAGTCATGTGATCTTAAATCACAGGCTTTGTTTATCCCACCTGTTATTTTCCTGAAGCTGTTACCCTAAACCCTCGTGGGGCATCCAGTAAATTTAGTCTTGATACAAACCTTAAATTAATTGATAACCAAAAAATAAGTTGTATAATTAGACCAAGGGATAAAACCAGACCCTCCACCAGGGGCATCTGTAATAGAAATTTACTTCAAATTAAAACAAAAAATATATCACCAGTTCATAAAGAACCATGCAGTTTTAAATACTGTTTATTGAACATTCGCTCTCTTGGCACTAAAGCTGTTTTGGTAAATGATATTATATTAAGTACAAAATCTGATCTGTGTCTTCTCACTGAAACCTGGCTTAGTAAATATGACACTGTTCCCCTAGCTGAGGCGTCACCAGATGGATACTCGTTCTTTCATAAGTCTAGAGATTCTGGTCGAGGAGGTGGCCTTGGAATAATTCATTGTAACAAAATGCAAATCACTTCTAAAAATTTAGGCAACTTTACATCCTTTGAGGCATTCATTTTAAATATTAAAACAGATTCCAACACAATTATAGTGCTAGTCTACAGACCACCAGGGCCGTATTCATTGTTCATGACTGAATTTAGCAACCTTCTATCAGATTTGGCTATAAATTATCACGTTGTACTGATGGGGGATTTTAATGTACACATTGATGTGGAAACTGACACTTTTAGCAAATGTTTTACTTATTTGTTACATTCAGTAGGATTTTGTCAGATTGTCAAAGGTCCAACTCATAATCATAACCACACATTAGATTTAATTATAACTTACAAAGTTGAAATTCAAAATTTAAATATTACTCCATTAAATGAAGTTATTTCCGATCACTTCTTAATTACATTTGATTTAGTCCTGCCCTTGCCAATGCAGTCACAGATTAAAACAAAGACAGTGCGACATCTAGTTTGTAATTCTGCTTCAAAATTTATAGATACCTTGAGTAAGTCGAGTGTAAATGTGGAATACAATCTAGATCAGCTAACATCACATTATAACCTTGAGAGATGCTCTGGACACAGTGGCTCCCCTTAAAACAAAAGTGATCAAAGCACATAGAAACTCTCCCTGGTTTAATGAAAACACTCGTGCTCTTAAATTAGAGTGTAGAAAATTGGAGTGCAGATGGAGAACAACAAAGCTACATGTCTTTCAAATTGCATGGACAGAGAGTGTTAATAAATATAAAAAAGCCCACTTTAAAGCTCGCTCAGAATACTATTCTACATTAATAGATAGCAATAATAAAAATCCTCAGGTACTGTTTAGTACAGTGGCTAAATTAACAAATGGGAATTCAGATCAACAGTGCAAAATACCAACAGATATTAGCAGTACAGACTTTAGAAAATTAAAAAAATAAGATCCCAGATCTCTGCATCACAGTACAAACCACATACTAGCTTAGCAGACCCTGTCTCACATTGCATTCAGCACTTTAATAATTTTAATCCTGTAACTGAGCAGGAAGTCTTAACTTTAATTACTAAAATGAAGCCCACTACTTGTTCCCTAGATCCAGTGCCAACAAAACTAGTAAAAAGTGCCATGGATGTTCTTGCGGCACCTAATCTAACCATTATCAATAGTTCATTACTGCATGGCACCGTACCTGATGCACTAAAAGTGTCAGTCATTAAATAATTACTTAAAAAGTCAGACCTAGACCCACACATAGTAAATAATTATAAGCCTATTTCAAATTTACCGTTTCTCTCTAAAATACTAGAAAAAGTAGTCGCCAGTCAGCTTTAGTCACACCTTACGCATTACAATTTATTTGAGAAATTCCAGTCTGGTTTTCGTACTGGTCATAGTACAGAAACTGCACTAACACGGGTTGTAAATGACATTCTGATATCCTCTGATGAAGGAAACTCCACTGTAGTTATGTTGTTAGACTTAAGTGCAGCATTTGACACCATTGACCATTCTATTTTACTGCACAGGCTAGAAAACGATGTTGGGCTTACAGGCCCCATGCTCACTTGGTTTAGTTCTTATTTATCAAATGGATTCCAATATGTACAGAAATGTGCTGACAGTACTCCATCATTATACACAGAAGCTCAATATGGTGTCCCGCAGGGCTCAGTACTGGGACCTTTACTGTTTTCACTTTACATGCTTCCACTGGGATTTCTCATTAGGAAACATAATGTTAATTTTCACTCGTATGCAGATGACACCCAGTTATACCTTTCATTTAAATCAAATGAAGTTTCTCCGATGTTGTCTTTAATTAGTTGTGTTAGCGAATTAAAGGAGTGGATGAATGATAACTACTTGTCTTTAAATACAGATAAAACAGAGATGTTAATTGTTGGAGGGAATGACATTGATCACAACAATATTTTGTCATCATTTAACTCCGTTAGAATCCCAATTAATTTTACTGAATCAGCCCGCAATTTAGGAGTTATCTTTGATTCTAGCATGTCATTTAAAGCACATATTACAAAGTTGTCCAAAACATGTTTCTTCCATCTTAAAAATGTTAGGAAATTAAGGCGCGTTCTAAATAAACAGGATTCTGAGAAATTAATTCATGCATTTATCTCTAGTAGGATTGACTACTGCAATGCGGTGTTTACTGGCCGTTCAAACTGTTCTCTATACAGCCTCCAGTTAATCCAAAATGCGGCTGCAAGAATTATTACAAGAACAAGAAAATATGAACACATAACTCCAGTTCTTAAATCCTTACATTGGCTCCCAGTTACGTTTAGGGCAGATTTCAAAATCCTCCTTTTAACATATAAAGCATTAAATGGCCAAGGTCCGACTTACTTGTCTGAACTTATCATGACTTACAAACCTGAGCGCACATTAAGATCTCAAGATGCCGGTCTGCTTATGATTCCAAGGATTAATAAAATAACAGTGTGAGGTCGAGCTTTTAGTTACAGGGCCCCTAAACTGTGGAATGGTCTTCCCGCTTCTATAAGAGATGCCCCTTTGGTCTCAGTCTTTAAATCCCGGCAGAAGATTAAGTGTAGAGACTGCATCCCTGTTGTTAGTCATTAGCACTAAAACATAAGTAACATGATAGTTATAATTGAATACTAACCCTCACCTATTCTGTTTCTGTTCTCGGTACTCAAATGTGGCAGTTGGTGCCACGACCCACCTGCCAAGTTGTTTGCCTGCCTATGGTAAAGTCATCCCTGATGGAGGATCACAGGAATCATGGGAAAGAGGGATCCTTTCATCGGATTGGCTGGCCCAGCACTGTTTCAGCCGTGTAATGGCCAAATGGGGGAGGTAGCTTGATCGATGAGGTCTCCAGGACTCTAAAAATATCCAAATCTTATTATGTGATATCATCTACTGTTAAATTCTGCTCCGTACTTCTAAAATTTTTATTTTTATGCTGTATTAAGGATTTGTTCTGTTCTGTGTATTGTATTGACCCCCTTCTTTTGACACCCACTGCACGCCCAACCTACCTGGAAAGGGGTCTCTCTTTGAACTGCTTTTTCCAAGGTTTCTTCCATTTTTTCCCTACAAGGTTTTTTTGGGAGTTTTTCCTTGTATTCTCAGAGAGTCAAGGCTCGGGGACTGTCAAGAGGCAGGGCCTGTTAAAGCCCATTGCGGCACTTCCTGTGTGATTTTGGGCTATACAAAAATAAATTGTATTGTATTGTATACTAGTACATTTTCAGCAGTTATGTTTACCCAGTGAGTCTTTGGCTGACTTTTTTATCTGTTGTCGTGGCGAAAAATTCATCATCAGAAGGCTTTTTACCTAAAAATAAAGGCTATTAGGATTCGAGATAGACAGAGTTTTAAGGATTTATTGCAATAAATCAACCACAAAAAATAACAAGGACTCAACCCAATACGGCCAAATTAGATTGAGCGACGATCATTTCAGCCATTGAAGCTTTTATAACAATTTCTTGTCATTTTGGCTCATTCATTAAGCTGACTCTGCATCTGGTTCAACTGTCCATTGTTCCTCTTGGTGTCTGTTTGGCTTATTCTGATTGGTCTAAGACTGGGTGGATGGCTTCCTCTTTCCATCTTTGGGCTTTCCTGATGTAATTTTCTATCTTTTCTGACCTTGCTCTAATGAGCTGGTTTGCTTACCTCCGCTGACTCCCTCTTACTCCCATTCGACCAAATCTTGAGTTTCCGTGGGAACCCTTACCATCTCTTTAGACTGGTCTGCTAGTGGAATGTGTTCTCTTTCTATTCTGTTCCCATTTTTTCTAACTGGCCAAGGCTACTAATCCATATATGGGTTTTCCTCTCTTAGGCTTTCTAAACTTTTTACTATAGTGACCTGAAGCTTAAGCTTTAATTAAAAAGAAGTATAGTATGTGCTTTCATTTGATCATTGCTTGGCATGCTTGATTTGTCTTAATTTCTACACTAAAGTTAATTGCTAATATATTCTTATAATACTTTTGCTAATGCCTGCATTTACTAAGATTTTCTCTTCATGCATTAAGTCAGTGTGACCCTGCCTATAGTAAAAGCTTTTCTGCTGATTCATCAATCCAGCTGCTCTTAGAGGCCTCTTCTCTATGTTATCTCTTCCTAGCCTTGAATCACAGGTGTTCTCAAACTCTTATCCTGTCCAAAACTGGTTTCACTGTATCAATTAGCTATTCTTTTCTTTACTTTGGAATTTTTAATGTAAGCCTATAAAATAATGCAATATAACTGATTTTTAGTTAACTATTTGCTTAACATTCTAATTTATGCTTAATCTAATGTTTTAGAAGCTTTTAATTACTTTTTATGACTTTATATGCTAATTTGCTATTCTCTTATGCTAATAAAAAATTTTCCTTCTACACTGTCTAACTGCGTGACTGTGAAACCATTTACAGTATGAAAGACAGTCTTGTGGAGCAAATAACAAAATACTGGAAGTATGTGCACGGCAGAAGTGATTGTTGAATGACATGGTACATTGTGATAGGTCACTGCCAGCTATACTATCGTATACAGAAGCTCAGTAATTGCCATATGATTTTTGTTTTTGCTTTCAACTGTGCATTATTGACTCTTCCCATATCCCTTGTCACACCAGTGCCACGTATGCCCCAACAACCTCTTTGTAGTCAGGAAAACAAATTAAATAGTATACAATCATCTGGTATTCCTAAATGTTTGTGAACAGGCAGCTATTATATCATATGTCTCCTATTCAATATGTCTCTAATTCAAAAAGTCCATTTTTTATTTTTATTTTAACTTATTATAAATTAAATCTAAAATAACATAGTGCTAATTTAAATGTAATTGGTCGAATCCAATTATTAATCCTATTTGGATGTGTGAACTGTTCCAAAACAGAAGTTTTAATTGTGTAGTAAACCACAATTTTAAACCATTCCTAAAATCTACAAGATTCCTTAAGCCCGTGATCAGTAAATTTGTTTACAGATGTTCTGCTAAACAGAGCAGAAAAGATTTGAAGTGAGGGCCAGAAAATGAAACATAAATCAGGAAATACACTAAGTTGTTAAATCAGGATCATGTATACCTTTCATCAAACTAAAACTAAAAGTGCTAAATCACAGTCAAAAGAACACTGTCGAAAATTTGAATACAAGGAAAATTAAGCAGAAAAACATAGAACAAGTGTTACTGAGATTAATCTTCAAACTCAGATAAAATATGGCTGCTTAATTTGACCTTTAACACAACTTAAATAAACATACTCAGAGTAACTGCAGGATTTATCATAGTAACTGGATTCACAAAATTGTGGCACTCAAGAGAAAAGACAAAATGGCATCAGAAAAAGATGCAACTTAAATGTAACAATGTCAAATAAAAGTGAAACAAAAAAACACTATCAGAATAGAATTCTGTATCTTAAAAAATCATAATACATAATAATTTAAAAATATGCTTTCATAAAGGGTTAGAAATGTTAAATATAACATAATCACAACAACAGAGGTGACATCCTTCTTCAGAGTCTCCCAAACCTTAGCCTAAATCTGCTTACAATTTTCCAAAATGTTAAAACTCTGGGTATTGAGGTTGAAGTGTAAGTGACTGAAATATGAGTGGTTTATAACCATACAGACGGACAATCCTATCGACTTACAAATATATGACAACTATTAATCCAAAAGAAGAAATATCATTAAAGTTAGCCAGGACCTCATTGTAGGCATTTCTCTATTTTGTTATTCACCTCCTCACTCTGACCTCCCTTTAGATCTGTTTCCTGAATACTTCTGGAAAATCAAAATACTCCTCTGAAATAGTGATACGGACAAGCATTAAGGAGATGAAATTACTCTGCTTGTCACTGATTTCATTATGATGGTTGAGCCATGTAATACTTAAATTATTTTTTGGAAAGTAAAATTTTGATGATTCAAAAAAAATTACTAAATGAATTACAACTCTGGTTGTTATTCTTAAGGGTTAGATCAAATGCACAATAACTCATTAACCAATATGCCCAGTTGAATTGCCTATATTCTTGTTTTGTTTTGGTGGATACACTTAAATTATACTGCAGTACTAATGGAGAACTAATAAAACTGTTTGCTGCACATGAATCTACCAGAGTTAGTATTTTGGATGTTTTCCTATATTAGCACTGGCAGGAAGATCCTATTTATATGAGTTGAGATTGGAAGCAGTTATACTAAGAATCATGGAATAATGTAAGCAGTAGTTTACCTGGATCATTGGACACATATTTTAGATGTCCTAATCCCCAGCCAGTAAAAATATACCCCCTTCAGGGTGCAGCCTCTTCTTTTATTAACATTAATTTAAAAATTGTCTAGATTTTTTGTTTTCAGGCTTTCTTCTTGGCAAACATTTTTTTTTTCAGTCTGTCCTCTCATTCTTTCAGAAAGACATACGTAACTATAAGGGCAAGACTATAGAAGACCATTTATAGAAACTGACTTTAAATCAGTACCACTGAGTCTTCTAAGAGGATTTTAAAATTTGTTACATGTTTAATAATTGATTTGTGCATCTCCAGGGTATTAAAGACTGAACGAATATCTAGCTTTCTAGATTATTATAACAACATCTGAATATACAGTAAAAAATTTAAACATATGTAAAAAAATATAAAGAATCTAAACTCAAAATGTAAAAAAGTGAGATATGGAAAACCTGAAGATAACAAAGTTTGTTGTGAGAACAAATAGTAGGACAAATAAACTAAATAAAAAGCGTGATAATGGGTAAGAAAAGCAATTAAAGTTTAAAGTTTTATGTACTGTAACCTCAGCTAAGAGTCTGAACCAATATTTCAAATCTTTACTCTATAGGAGTAATAACAGACCTTAATATGAAGTAAACCGCAAACAATTTCAAAGAATGATAGCACAGGTAAAGCTGTATGTAAGATGAAAAAAATGACAAAGCTGAAGCCATTAACGCTATAGAAAATTCAGCATAACAAATAACAAATAATTTAAAAAAATGTGAACCAATCATAAAATGGGGTTTCATCCAGGCTTTACTAGTTCGTCTAAAAAAGGAATAGAAACACGGTGGATTGCAGTAGTCACAGCAGGATTTTTCCACATGATCTTCCAATGGCACAATAAAAGGTACATACCAAATTGGACTTTACGGAAAAAGATACGCAATGTAATCTACAAAACTACACAAGAAGACATTTATAATACAGAGTGTACATTTATAAGTGTGTCAAGTGCCTCTAACGAATTATACTATACCAGTAACGGCGTACTGCACGATAACGTGCAGTGAATACATTTGACATATAGTTTTCATACTCTTTCTCTGTACATTTAGCACTCATTTGCTCAGAGGTTGATACGCTTGCTGCTTCGGGAACAGCTCGTGTTTTCTCCTCTCTAGCGACCCACTTCTCTTCTTCCATCAGCATCTTTTCGCGTTAAAACTGATTAAGTCAGTTTTTGTGTTGCAATTACTTAGTACGTTTTCTTTAATTTTTCACTTAAGCTTAAGTGTTCAATCTGCCTCAAGAATGATTTAAGACATGAAGAGGTAGGGAAGTGACGGTGAAGCTGGTAGGGATGAGAACGGCGCCCATACGCATGTGCAGCACTGACGCCAGCTGCCGACGGTTGATTCTACAATAAGATAAAAAGAAAAAGAGGAATAACCTTGGAGGCCAATCATCACCCCGAAAGTGTGTACCAAATTTCAGGTCAATAGGTCAAACGGTTTGCAAGCTACAGGTGATTTAAAATCCTGGACAGACAAACAGACAGCCACGGTACCATATTATATAAGATTAGGCAAATGATTGTCTTTACGTGAACTGATGTAAATTTCATACAAAGAACATTTATAGAAACAGTTACAAGAGTAATCAACCAGGACAAGTATAAATGGAGAAAGTTTTTAATGAAAAAAGATCAAATGGATATGTTTCCACCTTGCCATTGACTAAGTTAACAAACAGACTCTTTACCCAGTAAAGAATATTCCAGTATTTAGGTTTTGTCCAGCTATTTGTGTTAAAATGACCTAAAATGAGTGATGGATAGATTAGGTAGATCACCTAGCCCTATATTAAAATATATTGCTTATGGAGGGAAGCTTACTCTTTGGCATATGGAAAAAGTACAACCTGATGATAAACAAACAAACATCAAAGAAGTGGCCATGTGCAGAATAAAATAGATAAAGCAGTTGCTTTCAAACCTAGGTGGAGGAAAAAAGGTTTTTATATATAAAAAATGAAAATGTTATATATGCCAAGATTGTATTCTGATTCAATTAGATAATGAAATCACCTTAAGAGTATATGTTTCAGATAATCAATGGAAATCTAGCATCTATAGCATTGTGGCTTCTAGCATCATATATAAAGTATACTTAACAGCAATATTGTATAGTATTACTATAAGTTTTATATTTTGCAAAACACTCATTAATTTCTTTTCTTTCATCAATTAAACAGTTTCAAGAAAATGACACACAAATGAATATTATGTAATAAAGGAAGATTTCAGTTTTGGCCTTTTGATTTTTCTTTATGCATACTGTTTACACTCAACGTCAGTGGTCTCAAACTCCGGTCCTGGAGGGCTGCAGTGGCTGCAGGTTTTCATTCTAACACTTTTCTTAATTAGTGACCTGTTTTTTGCTGCTAATTAGCATCTTTTCAATTCATTTTAATTGACTTGTTCTTGAAGACTCAGACCCCTCAATTGTTTCATTTTCCTTTATTAGCAGTTAAACAATAATGAGATATAAAATGAGCCAAAACATGACCAGCAAACTGTGCCAATCACACAACAGCTGAAAATAAAGAAAGATTTCAGGAATGCTGATCTGCTCAGGTCCAGAAAACATTTTAATAGTTCTCTTAGAAAAGAGAAAATCAATAATTTTGGAAATGTATGCCATGGCACAACAAAAAAAGCAACAAGCCATGGAATTAAAGAACGGGTTTAATTAACAACAAGAATTGGCTTCTAATTAAACAATTGGTTGGAGTTCGAAACCCTGACTTAGTAGGTCTTCGGTTAAGGCATTTACTTCACGTTTCATTTCTCTTTGGGTGCCATTTAAGGAAAGAAATTAAACAATTCAGAGGAATGATGAAGGAATTCAGGGAAACAAATCTTAAAAAGCAAGTCAATTAAAAGAAAGGAGTTAATTAGCAGCAAAAACTGGTCACCAATTACCTGCAGCCACTGCAGCCACTGCAGCCCACCAGGACTGGAGTTTGAGACCACTGCTCTATGTTATACAGTTTTTTTTAAGTGATTACAAAGTACACTGTTTTCATTATTTTTTTCTTTGAAACTGTTTATTGGATAATGATGGAGCTTAATTATATATAGAGATGTTTGTAAATGAACAAGTTGTAAGCAATGAGAAAGTGTAACCAGTAAGATATTTTTTACAAAAACAATTCTGTGATTCTTTTTGCTGAGATAAAAATTGCAGTTTAGTCTACAATTTATGCAAAAATTCTCTATAGCAGAAGCTTCCCTCAGGCCCTGAAAGTAAAAATACTCAAATATCGTTCTGTAGACAAGGATATTCAATCAAAGTTTTGTTAAGGAGTCATCACTTATGCTTCTCTTAATTTGACCTAAATAATGGATGGCACACTATAATGTATTCTATACTCATATAGTTTGTTAGACATCAGTGTTTATACTGTTATTGTTAACAGACTAAATGAACTTCCATTTTCGAGCATTTTGAGGGGTGGGGAGTGGGGGTTGCATAGACTAGCCTTAGATGACATGCTGCATCATCACAGGCACACTTCTGATGCATATATCCATATTAAGCTAGTAGGCGAAGTGTCATTTTTTAACAAAACAGGATTTTTTGGACTTTGGCCAAAAATTTGTAAAAAAAACAAATAATGGTAAGAGAAGATACAAATACCAAACAGAAGGTATCCCACCTGGAAAAGAAACTGTGGCAAACTCTAAGGAGGAAACATCTTCAACTGCAACATGGTGTTGTCTGCTACAATCTACAATGCCTAACAGATTATCTCTGCTGACAACATTCTGAAAGAAAATATTCTGAGAGAAAACCTCTCATGTCTGTGTCTATTTCATGTCTGTTTATCCTCAGCTAGTCATCAGTCCAATCTCTAAGACCAAGGATATGGCTGTAGATTTTAGGTGCTCCCCCATTTTCACTCTCTCAACAATAATCAAAGTGGAGACTGTTGACATAATGGGGGCCATACAAATATCTAGGGACAATCAATTAAATGTTAACCTAAACCCAGATCACATTTGTAAGAACGGGCATAAATGGTTATTCAATTGTTTTAAAGTGGATAAAACTAAAATGATGCAGCCTTTTATTGAATATGTTGTTACTTTTGCTCTTATGTCTTGGTTTGGCAACCTCAGCATCAGTAATATACTGTAAACTATCCTAACCACACTGTAAAAATAAGCAGTAAAATATTGGTGCGCAGGAGAGATTTGTCATTGAATTGCATCACACAAACAGCTTAGAAAGAGGACTAACTCAATTCTGTCAGACAGTAGCCATTCTTTTTTTTTCCCCTAAACTGCATCTGTTACCATCAGGCAGCAGATTTCAGTTTCCAAGAGTAGACAGATACAGATTTAAGAACTTTTTTTATTCCCAAAGCTGTAAGCATTTTGAATTGTTTTATTTGTAGGGATACTTCTGAATTGTTATTTTATGTACAGTTAAAGGTAATTATTCTTCTTTGTACAAAACTTGAGTGTGTCTACTTTTGAAAACACTTGCTGTCAGATGCTGTGCCTTGGCATGTTTTCTTGTGTCAATGTAATAATGCTGTTTTGTACATTCCTGCTGCAATCAAATTTCCCTCTGGAATAATAAACTCTGCCTTACCTGCCACACCTCTAGATTTGACGTGATGGTTTTATGATGTATTTGCTTAATGCTGGACATAATGGGACTTATACTGTCTTAAAAATTACAGTTTTGTCTACTGTGACATTCTACCAAAATACAAAATTAATGAGGGATTAACTACTGTACTTTTTCACATAGTGGTTGTGGGTGTTGATTTATGGAGGAACATTTTGGACAAAATTCATAAACAAATATTTATAAATTAAATTACTTGCAAAATGTGGCAATAAATAAATAACAAAAAAATGACATGCAGTCATAAATATTTCTTTCTTTCTTTTTTTTATTTCTATAGCACCACATGCAACATGCTTTTTGCCTAGTGAATCAATGGATGTACACAAACACTGCTTTGAACATGCTTATGTAATATGGAATTCCTAAGACAAGGAAAAGTGCATGCTTAAAGTTATTACTGTGCATGTTTATGGCGCATACAAGTTCAAGAAAAAACTGTCCAAAACCACTTTAAATCAAGAAGATTTGAATTTGTCATCCTCTCAAGAGACTGCATATAAAGTATCTGTTATAAATGTGAAATCTGTTGGCCAAAGATGTACAATCACTCTACTGAAGATTCACCAATGGCAAAGCAGTAATAGCTAGAGCCCACCTTCTCCACTCTGATGGAATTTCATTTCAAGGTGCATGTAATGTTTCACTGAAATAAACATATAAATAAAGAAATGAGCAACAAAAATACATTGTGTCACATTTAATACGATCACATTTTATTATTATTTATTTAATATAACATTTCACAACATATTAACTCATTTGCATATATACTTACTATTGTCTGAAATATTCCTTTGTTTTGGATAACTCTGATAATAAGATAAATAAAATAAGTTAAAAAGTATTATTTTTTCACTCGGATACCCTTACCTAATATTAGGTTTTAGTTGAAGCCTTAAAAATCAATCAATACTTTGCAACAATCAAGAAAGGGTCAAATACTTTTTCACGGTAGTGTATGTATATAAGTTTGCATGGGTCTTTGCTATACGTACAAAAATATTTATAACTAGCTAAAGAACTGTCACAAATGGTAAAGTTAAACCTATAACACAATTAGGGCTAAACAGATCTTTAATTGCACCCTCTTCCTTCTTTTTGGAACTTTTAAAAAGGAAAATGTAAATCTATATTTAAAGTTAAAGGTACAATTGCACCAAATATAATATGGAATCCATTCTTTACCAATATGCTCTAAGGTAAAGGGTTAATAAAGCAAGATTGACTAAATTGCACAGAATGTTAAGAGATTATCTTTTCTTGGTATTATGTATTACAGGGGGCAAAAGCCTACCTCAATTTTTCACTATGCGACCTTTTCTGAATATAAGCTGTTGACTTTATTAGACCTTTGCCCAATCCTTATGCAGAAGTAGAGCAATATTTTCAAGAAGAATAATTTCCCAATTATGTTTTAAATTAAAGCACATAGGTTAAAAATATAACGGCAACAGACCAGCATTCAAAGTTGTAGGGTTTGACTGAGTTCTGTAATTGTATTGACAGATGAAAGTCACAAAATTTCAAAATAATGAAAATCTGCAAAGGCAACTGGATTTTTATATTTAAATATATTTAATTAATGCTTTACCTAAAAAAATAAAAACAAAAAATATTTAAAGGTTTAAAGACCCTGCCTTGCATTTTTCTGAATTACTTTTAACCATGAAAACTCTAATGCTCACGTCATGCTTTTACAGAAAGTAAAAATGATTGAGTAAGGAAAGGATGCCTTAGAATATCATACTAAGCCTTCTTTTAAATTGTTTTCCAGCAGACCAATGCAGTGTTGCCGTTACAATTCCAGTCTGATGGAGATGATATTTGTCTTATTTCTAAGAAAATAATCATGATGCCATGCAGACATCTTTAATATAGGTAATCATTTTTTGGAGGAAATGTGCCCTGCATCTCTGAAATGGCCTACCTGACTTGGGTTCACTATCTTGCTACAGGGTCTCATTATCATTCTGTGGTTTAGTTGCCTGCCAGCCATCAAATATCTCTGGCAATCTGGTTTTCATCAAACCCTCAGTATAAACGTTGGTACGTAGGCAGGGTATCTTTCTTGTATTTTAATGCCTTTTTATGGAATTATTTAAATGATGTGCAGGGTTTATTTGAGTATTTTATTTTGAAAATTGCTATCTCCTTGAACCAGATTTCAAATAGCATTAGCAGTATATACTCACCTGGTACTTTTCTATATCTTCATATTCACTACAAAACATTTTTTTATCCTGAACACACATGTAATCTGATCAAGTTGTCCCTTTGGGCTATTAGAATTAAAATTGAAATATTTTACCTTGTAAATATTATGTTCAGTCAATAAATAACTTGTATTTACATAGCATAAGTTAAAGTGTTAAATTGTTTAAAATGCTTTCCAGTTTGTATAAGAAACATTAAATGCGTAAAGGGGTGAAAATAAAAGACTTTCTGGTTTGCAAGTTGGTTGTGTTTAAAATGGTAAATGTCAATGTCAAACTTGATTGTTGTGAATTGCCCTAAAACCCCGTCACAATAAAATTTATTTAAAATAATTACATATATATACAAAATTTGATTCTTGTGAATTGTCCTAAAACCCTGTCACAACAAAATTTAATTGAAATAATTACATATATATACACAATTAAAGAGAATGAAAATAAGGAATACAAAAAAAAAAAACAACAAACAAACAAAAAACATTAACTGGAGAAAATCAACAACCAGGAGAAAATAACTCCAAAAATAATTTTTAAATGTGAAAAGTACAAAATCCCAAATCCAGATGTATAAACCCCAAAATCCAAAGTCTGGGATAAGGCAACAAATCTAGATCAGAGACCACAAAACAAAAACCTAAGCACAAAAGGAGCAGAACCAGTACTTGAAGTTAACTAATGCCACTGTAAAACGGCTTTGTCTACTTCTTCAACTTTTAAATGGTAGTTTTGAGACTTATGGTGTATTACCAGCATCTGCTGCATGGAGGCTAAATTGTTCATTCTGCATTAAGTGCTAAATTCTTTTCCCAAGCTGGAGTCCTTAAGAAATTTCAAAAAACTATAAAGTTGACCGTCTAAACTATCTCCTGCTGATAATTCAGTCTTTTTAATATTACAAAAAACATTAATTGTCTCTGACTTGTTACAAATAGCATTGGAGCAACACATGTTTAAGTATTTTCATTGCTAAATATTTTTCACATATTTTCAATGTTAACTTTGTAGGGACAATCCATGATGCAATGCACAATGACCCAGTCTACTTAAAATAATGTATTCTTTGCCATTTGAAATAGTAAAACTGTTAAGTAAAGTGAATAAATATGTACCTCTAGAGTCTACATTTTTGCTGTAATTAAATAAACCAATTTTAATGTTGCTTTTGATTCATAATATCCCATTGTCACTTGATTTCAGCTGAATCTTCCTTTGCTGCAGTTTAAAGAATCTCTGTCAGCATTCTAATTTCCTTTCACTCCAGCATGTGCTAAGCAGTCAAACAAATCCTACAAAGATACCCATCTCACTTGGTAATGGTACATGAATGCAGAACTTCCAGAAGACAATATTGCCTAGGTCAGGGGTCGCCAAGTCCGGTCCTGGAGGACCACCGTGGCTGCAGGTTTTCATTCTTTAAACCCTTTTTTTAATGAGTGCCCTGTTTGTGCTCCTAATTAACTTCTTGTGAATTCATTTTAATTGAAGTGCTTTTTTAAGATTTGCTCCCCTGAATTGTTTCATTTCTTTCCTTAAATGGCACCCAAACAGAAATGAAATGTGAAGTGAGTGAGCCAACAGAAGACCAACTAAGTGGCATCAAATTCCAACCAATTTCACTCCAAGCAGCTGATTAATGAGGTGCCAATTCTTGTTGTTAATTAAACCAATTCTTTAATTTTGTGGCTTGTTGCTGCTCTCATGGTGCATTAGCAGACATTTCCGAAATTGTTGATTTTCTCTTTTCTAAGAGCACTTTTAAAATGTTTTGGGGACCTGAGAAGATCTACATTCCTGAGACCTTCATTCTTCTTTATTATCAGATATTATATGATGGACACCAGTTGTTTTGACTCATTTTGTATCTCATTATTCTTTGGCTGCTAATTAAGGAAAAAGAAACAATTAAGGGGTATGAGTCTTCAAGAGCAAGTCAATTAAAATTAGTTCAAAAGAAGTTAATTAGCAGCAAAAACAGGTCACTCATTAAGAAAAGGGTTAGCATGAAAACCTGCAGGCATGGTGGTCCTCCAGGACTGGAGTTGGTGACCCCTGGCCTAGGTGACTGCTCACCATCCTTAATTGTTAATAACTCAGTATGATTTTGAACAAACATCCATTCTAAAGCCAAAGTTAGCACCAATAATTACAGTATGTTATACTGCACTGTTAAATCATTTGATTGTCTCTTTTTGTAAATATTCTGCCAAAGGATATAAAAAAGGAAGACAGAGATAGGGCCAGATAATTAATTATAGTATAAGACAAGTAATGAGATTGAAACCAGGTGATTAAGCAATAATTTAAACAAGCCCATTACATAAAGAAAGAAGTAAAGTCAAAAATCAAAAATACACATACTAAAAGTCTTTGATAAAGTATCCACAATCTTGGATGGACTTGGATGTTGCGTGTTTCACTATGCTGGTCTTACATAAAAAACTTTTTCAGTGTCACATTGGTGTAATACCCTACACCAAAATCAATTACATAAAAGGTGGCTCTTGTTTTCCATAATGGTTGTTTTTTTGAGCCATCTGTGAAAGTCTGAATACACCTCACCCTCTTGTTTCAGGGTAATTTTTTATTTTATGGTTAGTAGTATTAACACTTATTTTCTCTTCCATCTCTATTTGGGTACCATTGACAGTAGGGCTAATTGAAACCACAGAAGGGATCTTGGTTGCATATTTAGTGAAATTATATCTTCACTTTATTATATCTTCTTTTATAATTAATAATTTTGCATAATCTTATCGTTTGCCATATACAGTAAAGCTTCTCTTCAAAATGCCAGTATTGGGAGAAAGGTAAAAACAGTAATCATGCAAAATATGTTAAGAATATTAGCTTGATGCCATATATAATGTTCAAGTAACCAGGATGGATTATTATTTCATAAATACACAGCAGCATAGATTATTATTGCCCATGTTAGTAAACAGTCATTACACATTACCTACATAACTTATGGTACATGAACAATAAAAATGATTTCAGACTGAAGACAAGTTTATTGCAGCAGAGAAGAAGCTATTTTTTAGTCTATTTGTACGCATACTGATTGATCTGAAGAACCTACCTGATGGGCGTAGCTCAGACAAGTTCTGTCCAAGATGAGTGTTGTCCTTGATGATGTTTTAGCTCTTCTCACACAGGGAATTTTGTGTAGATGATCAAGTGATGGCAGCTTTGGTGCAGCTGTTGTACCAGGCTGTCATGCATTCAGTCAAAATGTTTATATATATATATATATATATGTGCATACACACACACCCAAAAGTACAGTATGTAGTCTTTGTTCTGTTCAAGTAAATATAAAGTCCCCTTTACTTTTTGAACTGTTGTTGCACTTTTTATCCCTGGAAAAACTGTGTTTGTTTAAAAATAACTTTAGATATTATTAATGAAATTCAAATTTGTCTTAAGACATCATGTTTACAAAACTTTATTTCTGTAATACTAGTTGACTACATAAACAGTCTTTTTCAAGAAAAACAAATCTTCATTTTGTGTCTAATCCACATAAAGCACAACCCCAGCACCATTTTCTGTGATATTATTGCTTGTCTTGTGCTCAAATTTAAATAGTTTTTATTCACCCATAAAGATAGTGTCTTAAATGTGACAGGTAATAATTGAATAATGGAAAAGAACATACACTTTTCACACATTTTTATTGAGTAAATGTTATGAGAAAAACAAAAGCGAAGAAAGTGAGAACAATCCACTTTAAAAAAAATAGCCAACTGCACAAAAAAATCAACACATAGATTTAACATATTTTCCCAGAGCAGATACATAGAAAATGTCCAACAATGTCATTACTTTGAAGAAAAACAAAGGTTTGTTTACTTTTTCCATAGTATAACTATCCCATATTTTAAATACAATAAAAGTGACACATTGAACTTAACTGATGTTGCTTTAGCTTTATAAATATAATTTTGCAATCAAAATAAATATCTGCAAAGAGTCATAATCATTCATTATGTCACAAAATCTAGTTATGTTTAAGCTAATGTTTTTTGCTATGTTGATCATTAAAATTATTCCATAAATAACTTTTCTAACACATTTTAATATCAATTAAAAGGCATTAAAAAGTACATAAGAGGAAAATGGAAAGGATGCTTGACAAAACAAAGTTCTCAGGGTCACAGGGCCACAGACTCCCCAAGTCTCCTACGGACATTCTTAGCAAGCATAAATTTTGTAGTGTTAATCCAATTATAAATCCATTTCAGGAGGGTCTTCATAAATCTTCTCTCTTCAGCACCACAGTCAGTTGCATAAGACTTGACCAGGGTGCGTGGCAAAGGGCAACACCGGACAAAACAGAAAAGAAAACAGAGAAAAACGATGGTTATTATCTAGTGCAAATCTTTCAAAGTGTATTCAGTTATATTTATAAACTGTTACAACTGATAGAAGTGGGAATAAGCAGCAGTAACATTTAAAAAAATGTTTTTAAAAGTTTTTTGAAAGGTTCTTTATTTATAGTTGCCATTACATATTTTTGGTTACGTGGGCAGAAAGCTGCTTCACCAGTTCTTTCTTAAGCAAATTAGTGATTGTAATTAAAGATTACATTGAGGAATGTTGCGGGAGAGACAGTACCAAATACAGAAAGGGGCTAAATTGTTCAGAGAACAAGATACATTACCCCAGAATACTTGGCAATGACACAGTAGATCCAGACACAAATGAAGGATTCTGGAGACACTGGGCAGTAGCACTATCTTCTATTCCAAAAGGTTCCAGAGCATTCCCACCTTCTTTAATTGCTGCACTTTCTTTCAGCTAAATTCTTCAACCTCACTACGACAAGTAAAGTATAAAAAAAAAAAAATAAGAAATATTCAAACACTTAGTTCAAACATTCACAGAGTTGACTTTTACCTGATACTGTATTCTAGACCACTAAGAAATAAGTCTTCTTCCTGATATGCCCTATAGAGCAGCCAGGGCATGGATGATGGACTATCCAAAAGTAAGAAATAACAGAATACACAAGTTGCTTGCATATAACTGAAATATGACCACATAGCATTTGTCGGAGGTGACTGGGGTGGCGACCCGGCCAGGACATTTGTTTCAACAGTACCTCATCAGTAATGATCTTCCTAACCATGCCAAATGTGTACAGCTTCCCAATGATGGCTGCAGACACTTCACTCACAGACTTATACTGGAAAGGCTCAGCAACGGTCCACTTTGTGTAGGGTTCAGTCATGGTGAACACATACTTGTTTATTCTGGCAGTTTCACACAGTGGACCAAAGAGATCCAGGACGACTGAATGACATTTTGCATCATATACTTACTTTGTTGATAAGAAAGAATTTGACACTTGTAAAGTGGTAATATAAATTTGGAAATAACCTTAGCAACTCACAAAGACAAAAGGAACTGCAGCAAGGATAACAAGAACACAAGAATACTACAAAAAACAAGCACTTAATGAAGGAAAATCATCCTAAACAATTGGTTACATGACTAAAAAAAACCCAATCTAAATCCGGTACTCTCGCGAAAAGTGGACAGATGGACAGACGTTGGATTTTACGTACAGTATATAGAGATAAATTTTATTTTACAAAGCAAACAAAAAATAAACTTTATTTTACAAAGCAAACGAAATTGCAACAGAATACCTAGGTACTGGTAGGTATTTTATTGTTTTTTAATCTTCCTCCTCTGATGTTGAAACCTCTCAGAAAACTGTTTCATCCTCTTTATTTAGCATTTCGTCATAGGGATCCCAATCATTTAATTCATGTTCATATTCCTCCTCGTCATCATTCTCCCATAATGCGTCATCCTCTGTGCCGTCCATTGCATTTGAAATTCCACATTTTTTAAACAATTATATTACAATTTCAACTCTGACTTTCAACCATGCATTTAGTACAGATTGACACAAGGTATCTAGTGATGGAGCTCTCATGGCTCCACTTTTTGTATATGATTTTTCTCCTTCTAACATCCAGTTGTTCTATTCTATTCGTACGTTGTCTTTAAATGGTTTGTTGAGAGAGACATCTACTGGCTGTAAAATCGAAGTTAGTCCTCCAGGTATTACAGCTGCCATGGTTTTATTTTCTTTTAATGGTTCTGTCAGTTACATGACTGCAAAACATGTCCCACACCAACAAACTTTTATTGAATATGCCATTTGGCCAATTATGTCCACACATTTTCCACCCATAAATTTACCTCATTTTCATCCATCTAACCTTTTTCCATGTATGAGACTGCTTCTAATTTAATTCAACTGCCTTGATTAGGAAAGACTTACAAGTTCTGACTTTTAAAAATTAAATCTCCTGTTGACTGAGTCAGCACTAAAGAAATACATCTTCTCCTATTGAAGAAGTAGAAAACTAAATACACTTTAAAAGACTATATAATAATATAAATTGTGGCATACATACATGGACTAAATTTAACGTATGTAAGGCCTGGTTATTTGATTATGCTAACGTATAGGTGTCTTCCATATATTTGTGCTCATGTAACACGTATGTGGCATGGCTTTTTCCTTTAAGCCTTTTAGTTTCTGGCCCATAGCTGTCTTGTTACTTCATTTATTTCCCATTTTACTTACCTCCTCTCAAAGGGCTGAGGTCGGTAGATGGTACAAATGGTCAAGGTTATTTTTTTATCTGTTTAATTTAAAAACTGTTCACAAAAAGCATGTTTAAATTAAATTGGATCAATTGCTGTTAATATATTCTAACTTAAGTCTGTTGCTTTAGGAGTTAAATAATTTTTTCCCTGCAAAACACAATATTATAAGTGTATGGTGATATAAATTTAGTAATCACTCATTTGTTAGGCAATATTGTATGATATATATCATTGTAAATACATATAAATCAATCACTGTAAATATATTACTGGAAATAAGCTAACTACTTAATTTAATAAGTACTTATATTCTAGTATTCTCTTTTTTCTTGTCCTTCTCCTGCCTTATGACATCGTGCCCAGGACAATTCCACATGGCTTCCCCAGATTTAGAACAGGACAACTCTGAAAGGCAGGACTGTTATGCTTGCCATGGGCATAGTTTGGCTACTGATTCTTGGAAGTGTTAGCACTTCTTTGTAATCTAACCTGGCTTTGGTGTCATTTTCCTTTTATCAGGTGGGAGAGCATGTTAAAGGAGGATAAGAAAGACATTGTAAATGAAGCACAGAAACATGGATAAAGAGTTGGGGCATCCTGAGATAATGTATATTTTGATGTCAAAATAATAAACATGGGTAAAATGTCTTTCCAGACACGATTCTCTGATCAGAGTGGAGAAAGATGGCAGCAGTGCTGGTTATAAAGTTGGTGAGGTAGAAGGGGTGGGTCCAGGAACCAAGTGTAATCAAGAGTAACGGTTCGATCCACACTCACTCCTATATTTGCTGTTTTCAGTAGTAAGCTGCACTTTTTGTTAATATTATACAGTACACACATACACTTAGTTTGCATATGTACTTGCACTGTTACTTAGAGTCAGATCGGGGGAGGGGTGGGGTTACAGCGCGTGAGCTTATTCAGTGTAGCAGGTCTTTTTTTTCTTTCAGTACATGTGCCTTTCCTGTTTATTTATATATCTAGTGACTTCTCTGCCTGTCTGTCCCTCTATTACGCAGTGCTCTGTCTGTCTGTGTGTTATGAATCTTAAAAATAACAGTTATAAGGACACTTGTTCATGTTAATTGCAGTCTCAATTGTTAAGAAATATTGTAAAAGGAGCAAGTTATAAGGACACTTGTTCATGTTAATTGCAGTCTCAATTGTTAAGAAATATTGTAAAAGGAGCATCCCAAATGAAAATATAACAATCTCATTAACTGACAGTGCATAGCAGTTTATAAATTTTATGCCTGTTTAAGGTTAAAAAGAAAAAAAAAAAAACAATTTCTCCTCAGTGGGGAATCAAACTTGGGTCTCTGAGACACAGCTGGGCTGCTGCGCTGTAAGTCAGCAAATCTTACCACTAAGCCTCAGATGCTGTTGTATCTTTTTTGAACCTTTTGTGAAAATATTTATTTGATGTTTGGACTTCATGCTTCATACATTCTATAGTTTATGCCTACATTTTGTAGCATTTATTACTAAAATATGAAAAAGTTTCTGTTTTAACAATGTGTTTACACAGATTATAGTAGAAACGGAACACATAAGAAATGCATGTGTTCGAAATAACGATCTATTATTTCCACTCTAAAACCTCCTCTTCACTCCCAGATAATCAATCAAGGCATGAGCTGAGAGAAGTTCGTGCACGTTCTAAGTCGGTGGGGGGATAGAATAGCTGGCTGCTTGCAGCTTCTCTTTATCCGCACATTTAGAGGACAAAGGAGGCTGGCATAGAGGTGAGAACGGTTTTAAGGTGGGCCGGATCTACGAGTTTTTTCATGGACTCTGTTAATTCTAGTGAAAAGGTCAAGTTAAAAAGAAAACAGTTCAAGAAATGTAAGCATTTAAAGCCTTAGCTAAATATACAAAATTTTATGAGTCTCTCAGAAATATATGTAGAACATACATACAAACATACATACATACAAAAATATATTGTATTCTATGTTACATATTATTACTGTATATGATAATTTATAATTTTATTACTTAATTTACCATTTCCTTTTTAATGTCAGTAATATTTTACTTTATGCAGAAATAAAGCAAATTTATCCATCCATAAAAAAACTCTAATTATTATTTTTGCAATAACTAAACTAAATGTGTGAAACATTGCATGCTCCAATTATAAATATTACAAGTCTATAGAAAATCATATTGCAAGAAAATGACAATGTAAAAAGTTAGTACATTACAAACAATTTTCTTCCTTGTATAGAAAATGAGATTTGATTGTCTAGCTGACATTTGTTATAGCATTATCTCACAGAAGTAATTATTAAAGAATGACAAAACTGTCATAAAATATTCCATGAAAAATTACTTTTTTCACAAAAGAGTGTTTCAGGTGTTAACTGACAATGACAGACTGTTATTTTACAAATTTGCACTGTCAAATCAGTTATAATTACTAGTGTATGCTAAAAGAATCAACCTTATTTTCAGCATATATTGTAACATATTTCTTGTATTGCAAAACTATAAAAAATAAATAATGAATGGAGTTTATAAAAAAAAATAATAAACAAGAAGGTTAAAAAAACAACATTTACAGTGAAAGATTGTTTTTCACTTTTTTGCATGCTTAGATTTAACATGTCAAAATTACATTTATTAAATATATTTATGTCCTCAGCTTAAATGAATGATCACTCACTGAGTGTTGAAGGTAAACATACACAAGTGAGTGGGTTAATATAATTTGTGTACCTTAAAGAGTATATACGCGTATATAGTTAGTAGAGGGTTCTAAGCTATTTATTCAGCATGACTAACTCTACTATATAAACCTTTGTTCCTGGACAGCAACTGATATCAGTATGTAATAATTGAGGTGAGGGCCTATTTCTCCTCTTTCAAGTTAATATGAGAATTTTACTTGTATTTGTTAATGCATGTTTAAGATTACCATCAATGTACTGCAAAAACAATCCTTCCATCCAGTAGCCAGCCCGCTATATATTCTAACTACAGGGTCATGGGGGTCTGCTGGAGCCAATCCCAGCCAACACAAGGCAGGAAACAAACCCTGGGCAGGGCGCCAGCCCACCGCAGGGTACACACACACCAAGCACACACTAGGGACAATTTAGAATCGCCAATGCACCTAACCTACAGTAGATGTCTTTGGACTGTGGGAGGAAACCCATGCAGACAGAGGGAGCACATGCAAACTCCATGCAGGGAGGACCTGGGGAGTGAACCCAGGTCTCCTAACTGCAAGGCAGCAGCACTACCCACTGCGCCACTGCACCACCGTGCCGCCCTGCAAAAACAATAGTTCAGGAAAAAGGTCTTATAAAGTACATAGAGCTCACTGTGCATTTCTACCGGTTGGCTGCATGGCCAGTATTTATGAAAAGTTTTTAAACATCCTAAGCTCAGATTGATCAAAAATTGATCACAATTACTGTATTCTGTTTAAGCATTAAAAACGTTCAGTTTAATTTATTTTCAGAAATTACCATGTGTGACTGATTGATTAAAAGTTTTAACTCAGCGGCTAACACCTGAAAGTAAACTTAACAGCACAGCATTTAAAAGTTTATATTGATATGCTTTTTCAGTATTGTTTTTCATTTTTTAAACTTATCTAGAGAAAAGTACAAATAATGTCAGTTTCAATATTTGGAGTAACTTTAAATCATATTAATTAATTCTGGTTGAATCTACAGTTATTGGTGAATAAATCGAGGTAAACATTAGAAATAAACTCTGTGCTTTGCATATTTTGCACTCTATACAAAAAAGATCTTCTATAACTCAGGCATGAGTAATGGTACTTATCACCATGCTGCCATGTCAACCCTCTGTTTTAATTTGTATTTGCAGATGTGTGTGAACATATAGAAAAGTGCAGTGTCACTCTGTTAAGTACAATACTATGCTATTTTTAAAATAGCATAATCCAATTCAGGGTCGTTGCAGAAGCTGTCGTACATTGACACAAGCAAAAGCCTAAATCCACACATTATCTCATAATCTGGAATTGACAGTTAATTGGGGAAATAGAAGGAAAACCCAGACAAACATAAGGAAACACAGACGATGTGTGGACATAGAATTTAAACCAAGGGCCCGGGATCTATGGAGTAGTAGATCTAGCCATTACACTGTTATGTTCTGTGTTGTGTACTTGTGCCCAAATTAGTATATGGTTTCATCGTGTTGTAAGCATAAAAAAAAAAATATTTTTGACTTTCCCTCTGTATTGAATAACTGTAGTTGTGTTCCTGCATTATGATGGACTTCTCACCCTTTGTATTTATACGTATCTCTCACTTGTCGCCGTGTTACTGTGAAGTCTTATATTCTTTTGTTTCTAATTTCTGTATATGTGCATGTAGTGTGGTATTTCATTTTTACAATTTACACGACATACCCTTATGCTAATCTAAATTTTTAGCCTGTTTAATTTTAGTTTTGTATTTCAAATGTCACTGAAACACATTTAGCAGCACAATGGCGTGGTGGCAGTGCTGCTGTCTTACAATGAGGTCAGGGTTTGCATCCTGGGTCTTTTCTGCATAGAGTTTGCATGTTTTTCCCATGTCTGCTTAGGTTTTCTCCGGGTGCTCCAGTTTCCTCCCACATTCTAAAGACATGCACTTTAGGTGAATTGGCAGATCCCAAATTAGGCCTAGTGTGTGGTTGGTGTGTGTGTGTGTGTGTGTGTTCGCCCTGCTATGGACTGGTGCCCTGTCCAGGGTTTGTTCTTGCCTTGTACCCTGTGGTAGCTGGGATGGGCTCTAGCATACCCCCATGACCCTGTACAGGTCTGAGCGGGTTCGAAAATAACTGACTGACTAATACACATTTAGTTTATATAATTGCTCCTAACTGTATTCATTTATTTGTGCATAATCGCCTTGGAATGCTCTTTTTATCTGACTTATCATAATTGTTATCTTATTGTGTGTAATCCTATTGCATTTTATTCTTTATTATGTTTCCTTTCTAAATTAATTTATTTCTAATTTCAATCTCCTTATTTAATTGCTTATTTTTCATCATTACGTGTACCACTGACTTTTACATTTTTACATTAAAAGCTCACCTCTTGTTAGGAGTATATTCATATGTGATTTACATATAGATACGCTTTTTGTTCAAGACATCCCAATTCCAAATATTTAATCAAAAATAATTTTTAACATTCATCCAGTGATTGTCAAACTCTCAGTTACACAACCATATCAAATCCTGTGTCAAGGAAAAGGTTAGCTTGCAGAATCAGCTTACCCCTCTTTGCAATAAAGAAATTGTAATCAGCTATACTTTAAGTGCACATTTTTAAATATAATTTAATCCTTTATTTAAATCTCAGAATATATACACTGAGGGAAACCCTCATTTTTAATTGTGTTGAGTTACATAAAATAACAAAAGGACCAATAGCATAAAATGATCAAATATTACAAATTACATAAACTAAAAATATTTAAATAAATAAATAAATAAATAAATAAATAAATAAAAGAAAAAAAGTTAAATAAAACATGTACACTCTGATTAACCAAATTCACAAATAGATACATAAAATATTCTTGTGTGATAAATCCATCCAAATTCTGAGTCTTCTTAACTATATTCCAAGATGGTTGGGCACTATTTAGAAACAGACTTTACCAGATCATAATGAACATCAGGAATATCTAGCACAAGTAATTGCATAGTTTAAGTACTGTAGGTACAAGTTTTACAATATAACAAAGAAGCTACATATGAGGGCAGTTTACTGAGAAAGGGTTTATAAATAAATACCAATTATGGTCCCTTCTAATTCTAAGAGAAGGCCTTCCCACTTTTCTGTATAAATCACAATGATGAGTAGCATGTTTATCACTACTTATAACTCTAAGAGCTTAGAGATAAAAGCCCTGACAAAGGCCATCAGTCTTATGTTTCCTGTGAAGGTAAAATATAAAATTGATTTGTAACTACTGAAAGGATTTCACAGGTCATAATCTGCCAGTTGATGTAGATGAATTCCTTTTTCACTGTGCAAGAAGTTTCTTACGTGTGCACAGCTCAATTGTTGGGATACAAACATACTTTTGATCAATGACCTCCTGTTACTGTCTGTTGCTATACCTTCCGGGGATAACACCTCACCTGTTTAGCCTTCACTTTTCTAAGGCACCTTTGCACCCCTGTAAGCACTTGAACAGACACTCCTCACGGACCTTCCGGCTTGAATCACTGTATATATGGACCACTTACAGTACCCAAGATGGTGCAATGACTGAAAAAAGTCTAAATAATTAAGAAAGGTCTTATTACGTGTTCAGTATTAACCAATATAAATCTCACACAATGCAATCTTGCCCTAAGCTTCACCTACAAATATTCAAGGATACTTTCCAAAAGTACTGCAAACAGCCAAGGGAGACATAGGCTTCCAGCATCATCACACAGCCTAACCTTTTTCTCTTTCTATTGTTAACTGTGTTTTCCAGCTGGTGTTCTGTTTATATTGGCTGTGTTACTGTGTTGATAAGCCTTGGCGAGAGGTTGCTCACTTTTTGTCCTGAATCAAGTCTCTGCTTTTGGCACTTTTTGTCAGCATTTTTTATCAAACATTTCTGTAATGTTAAAATGTACTTGTTACATTTCTGTTTGGCTTTCCATTGTCTGTTATTTGCCATCTTGTTGTTTTACTCACAGAGGGTGATAGAGGGGTTAAAGTTCATCTAGTAAATGAGTTGTTTCCTAGTGTCATCTTGTTGATTTGTGGTTACTAATCATTCAATTGAAGCAAACAAGGCTAGACTGCATTGCCAAAGCTTGACATTTCACCGCAATAACAATGGGTGTATTTTGAATATTACCAATGTGTTAGTTTTCAATATAGTGGGGTTTGGTATAATTTTGAGAGGATATTTGATGTTCAGGAACATAACCAGAAAGAAAAGGAAAGAGAAATATGTTTAGTGTTGAATATCAGCATATGCTGTAACTGTATATCTGTACTAATAAAAGGCAAAGCCCTCACTGACTGACTGACTGACTGACTCACTCACTCACTCACTGACTCATCACTAATTCTCCAACTTCCCATGTAGGTGGAAGGCTGAAATTTGGCAGGCTCATTCCTTACAGCTTACTTACAAAAGTTAGGCAGGTTTCATTTCGAAATTCTACGCATAATGGTCATAACTGGAACCTACTTTCGACCATGTATACGGCCATAGCCTGCAGCTCGGTCGCCGTGTGAGGCGGAGTTGCGTCCCGTATCATCACGCTTCCCACGTAATTGAGTGCCTGCCCATATAAGGTAAATATTTGCAGGTGAAGGACTGTGCTTATGCAAACGAAGATGAGATGGTCTAGTGATTTGCACAAATTTGGCGAAAGTGCGAGAGAAACTTTTAAGTGCCGGGTCTTAGCTAACATTAAATAAAGCCGTGGACATCGCAAGATCACACAAGAGAGCAGCTCACGTGAACTGACTGTGAACGCAGTACGTAGAGAGCAAGGAAGAGCTCCAAAGAGCGCTGAACAAAAAACGCATTACACAATTGAGAAGGCAGCAAAAGAATATGAAGCGAGTGACGCATACAAGCATATTCATAAGTGCAGCTACTGCGGAAATAAAGCACGGTGTAAACCGTAAGTTTAAATTAAGTTTATAGACACGCTGCTGCTGGCGTTTGTCATGCCTACGACGAATACGATATTCACGAGATACATGTTTAATGAGAAGACACAAGGTATAAATGAGACTTTGGATCACTTTGTAACAGAGTTAAAATTGCTGTAACGGAGTTAAACTTGCGGGTGAAGGACTGTGCTTATGCAAACAAATAGGAAAGCAAGGTGTAAAGCTTAACTTTAAATTAAGTTCATAGACATGCTGCCGCTTGCGTTTGTCATGCCTAAGACGAATACAATATTCGCGAGATACAAGTTTACTGAGAGGACCCAGGGTATAAACGAGACTTTTGATCACTTTGTAACTGAGTTAAAATTGCTGGTGAAGGACTGTGTTTATGCAAACGAAGATTAGATGGTCAGGGATAGAATAGTGTTTAGCACAAACTCAGCAAAAGTGCGAGAGAAACTTTTAAGTGCCTGGTCTGAGCTAACATTAAATAATTGCTGGTGAAGGACTGTGCTTATGCAAACGAATAGGAAAGCAAGGTGTAAAGCTTAACTTTAAATTAAGTTCATAGACACGCTGCCATTGGCGTTTGTCATGCCTAGGATGGGAGCTAACATTAAATGATTGCTGGTGAAGGACTGTGCTTATGCAAACGAATAGAAAGCAAATGTTACGTTATTTTTAAAATGTTTCCTTTTCTTTTTCATAACTTCTTTAACACACTTCTTCTCCGCTGCGAAGCACGGGTATTTTGCTTGTCATTTATAAAGGTGACGTGTCATTTTCAGAGATGTGGCTATTCTTAAATCATTTCATTTGTGTTATTACTTTACTGTTATTTTAAACTGTAAACAATGGGAACAGCCCTGAAAATAATGTTCTTTTTTCATTGCAAATGAGCTTTTACTTAGATGAATTTGTTACTTACTACCAATAATACTGTGGACTACAGGCAAATGACCTCTTATCTGTAATGATAAAATAATGGTAGGAGCTTGAACTTTATTTTTATGGTATATTTATGCACCTAACCTGCATGTCTTTGGACTGTAGGATGAAACCGGAGTACTCGGAGGAAACCCATGCAGACACAGGGAGAACATGCAAACTCTGATATACTTACTTCCTGTTTGTGTGTGTGTGTTTCTCTCCCTCTCTCAATCATGTCTTTCTCTTCCCAAAAATGAATACACACCCAAAGTCTTGTTCTGAATTTTGTCTCAAAAACACCTTTCCAAAAGCAGGTGTAAATCACCTGGTAACATCTGGGCAGGTCCCAGAATCACTTTCAGCCATAATTAAGGAACACTACTCTCTTGTAGCTTCTGATGTTCTTTCACTCCTAAGATTCAGTTGTGCTTAAAGTATTGGGGTTTCTCTTGCATCTACCATGCTGCCTTCCTTAAAAAGGCAACATGTTCCCAATTCTTATAGCAGAGAACCATGTTCCTTCTCTTTGGGCTTCATGTTTTTAACAGAATGTTAAGTATCCCTTTCACCGCCTGGGTTACCTGTGCACTAGCATTCCAGTGTCTCTCTCCATTTCCTTTTCCAAGTACACAGTACATATGAAGGGCTTATCGTCCCCTTGTGCCTCTTGTTTTGTCACAATAGCATGTGGAAGACCTCATATGTTGGCTGTCTCATTGATTTTATATTGTCACATACATGTGCTTGGGGAGCAACCTAAGGGCATACATAAGTGTGATTTACCACCAAGACACGAGGGGGCACTGTGTAATAACACTCTCTCTTCTTCTTCTCCTCCTGCTGAAAGGAAGATTGATACCTCTCCCACTCAGATATCACTTCCGGGGTCAGACCACCCAGACCCGCTCCTTACTCGCAGAATTCCTCATAATGAGAAATGATGCGATTTTAAGATAGACCGACCTGAGAATTGATGGCATCTCAACATTGCGTAGCACCACACGTTTTCTTTCACGCCTTTTGCATACCTCAGTACATGGGGTTTGCCTTTGGGTGGTCCAGACCCTTTATCTTGTCCCTTTTGTCTTTTTACACTATCAAGAAATTTTCCCTCCCTGTACCTCTTCACACCTTAATGCTAAAATTTGTTTTGTAGTCAGAAAAATGTCTGCAAAATGTAAGGTAACATCAGCTGTAGTAATAAACCTAAGCATCAAACTCTAATATAAGAACAACTGGTGCCAGCAGCCACTTAGCAGCAGTCCCAAAAGGTTTAAAGACCCAGGGTTTAGCCCACTGGGTAAAAATTATGCTCTCAACTAATGCTCTTTTGTGATACAAATTTAGAATAAGAAGAGAAAAACATCATCTGTAAAGACAAAAACATTTGTTTGAATTGCATTAAAGAGAAAAAAAGAATTTGAGTGGGAAATACAAGAAATCACCTCAGTTTAAGAATGGTTACCCATGTCTTTCTTTAGCTGAGTTCATATAAGACAGAAGTGATCTAATTTTGAATGATTAAAATGCTCATGTTTTGCCTTTGGCATATCAAACCAATCTTCAAAATTGCTTTTATTTTATTTTATTTTTTTTATTATACTTTATTAATCCCGAAGGATTTTTCTCATTTAGCCAGAATGACCACATATTTTTTACCTGTTTAGAATGATATACATACTCTTTTCATTTGGTTAGTAAAAGGAACTTGTGTACAACCTTAATGGTGGCTGTTACAACAGCTGTGTCTTGTTCCCAAAAAAATAAACTATTTACAATGTCCTGTCACTTTCAAACCCACTTAATCCAGAGTAGGGTTGTTGGTGGTGCTAGAGGCTCTCCCAGGTACCATAGGGTGCAAGGCAGGAACAAATCCCAGATAGGGTGTCCATCCATCAAAGTACACATACACACACACGCACACACACACACACATACACTACTGCCAATTTAGTGTCACCTAACCTGCATGTCTTTGAACTGTGAAAGGACCTCGAAGCAAATATTTTTGCACAAGTATTCTCTATAACAGAGTGTAATTGTAGTAGTGTTTTTATAATGTTAAATTATAACTTTTGAGAAATTTTAAGTTTTCAAAGCCAAACCACTTATTATAATACCTGTATACAATAAGGCCAATTACTTTATTACTCTTAAGAGCTGAACACCCATAACTTAGTTTACAGCTCTGCATTACTGTGTTACATTTCCTGCTTGTAACATGGTAAATACTGTAGCATAATATTTTAACGTATTAATTAGTGCATTTAAAACCATTTATGCAACTGTTTTAGCTATGTGCAGTCTTATATAGCAATCTAAGATTAAGCAGTTATATGCTTTTAACAAACCGTTACATTTATACCAAAATACATTTCAGTAACCAAATAAAACAAGATCACAAAAAATACTTTGTCTTTAAATTACTAATATCTGAAATAACAAAATAAAAAACTGTCAACAAAGTTGTTATCCAGTAGTGAAATGTTTATTTCAAGCAATGAAAAAAAAAAGTTAAGGGATTTGATAAATCCACAAAACACATTTTTTAAAGTAACTGGACCTAGTTTTATACTGGCTTGCTTTTTGGTAGATATGCCTGCATGCTTACTGTAAAAATGGTTATAAATATAGGAGTCTTAATACAAGACATAATTACTTTATTTTGTATTTTTTGAAGTACAGCAGAATACTCCTCCAAGGTAAAGTTAACTTTATGCTAGTGCAAATACAAAGTGCATTTACAAAGTAGTGGAAAGATTACACTTTTTCATCTTTTCCTCAAAGTAAAATATAGTATAATGTACATACTTTACAGTATTATTTGAACTGTAGATTAGTTCTTCTTTTTGTAGAAAAAAAATTTGAAAAAAAACTGTATATGGAATATTTTAAACTATATCATATATTAAAATGTCTTACTGCAAAAATGTGAAGGAACCACATGCAGTTGTCAAAATAGTGTAAACCTTACTTAAATGTAGTTATTCATCTATGCACATTATTACAGAAAAGATTAATGTTTAGACATGTCTACTAAAGCATTCTACATTTAAACAAATATATTTTCGAAATAATCACTAGTAAGCCTAGTTTTTAGGATTTCTTTTCATAGGAAACACATGTTCTGATCTATCAATGATTTTCACTGTTAAAAACAGTTTTCAAAAAGCTCACAAATTTCGGGATGGCAGGTGAAAGAAATATAGTGAATCGATATCTGTAACAGAGAGGAATTTAATTGAACCACTGCGGAAATTAATTTGACCTATCGCTGTACCAAGACATTGTACAAGAGAAGATTGAAAAAGAAGGATATGGTTTAGGTTGCAGGCTCATTGAATTAAATGGAAAGAAAAAAAATGATATTTTTAACTTTATAGTGGTAAAAATGAGTCATTTTCGTTTAGATAATAATTATCATCTAAATAAAATCATATTTTGTTCTACATTTTATGTTACTATTGGATATCCAGGCTTAAGTGTTGAGCATATTCTTTGAACTCTGCATTGTGATGATCATTTCATGACATTTTTATTGGCTTGCATGGATATAGTAGGAAATGTTTATTTAATTGGCTTATAACTTTAATTTTTTATGTGTCATTTTATCATAGTAGCTTTTTTACTCCTTTTATTACTCATCTCTAATAAAAGTCAAGGCCTTGCTGTCATTTTTTTAAATATGACATAGGTTACTTGTTTTTCTCAAAGAAAAACTCACAGCATAAAATTTCCACCATTATACAACCAGTAACGGTGCACTGCACGATAGCGTGCAGTGAATACACTTGACTTAAGCATTCATATTTTTCATACTCTTTCTTGTACGTTTAGCATTTGTTTGCTCAGAGGTTGATGCACTTGCTGCTTCCTGAGCAGCTGTTCTTTTTTCCACCCTAGCGGCCCATTTATTCTCTTCTTTTGTCTGCATCTTTTTACGTTAAAACTGATTAAGTCAGTGTTTGTGTTGCAATTACTTGGTAAGTTTCCTTAATTTTTCACTTAAGCTGGCACTTAAGTCTTCAATCTGCCTCAAGAATGATTTAAGATATGAAGAGGTAGGGGAAGTGATGGCAAAGGTCGTAGGGATGAGAACGGCGCCTGTACACATGCGCTGCATGGCCGCCTTTCTGCCCGCTGCCGAGAGTTGATTCTACAATAAAATAAAATAAAAATAAAAAAAGTAATAATTCCAAAACTCTTTGCTTTTAATATAAAGCTGTAGTGCAGAGTTTCAGCGTAGTATATGTGTACCAAATTTCAGGTTACAGGTTATTTAATTTTTGACCTTGACCTTCCAGGGTTGACCTGTGACCTTGGAGGTCAATCATCACCCCGAAAGCAGATAGTAGATGTCACATAATATATATGTACCAACTTTCAGGTCAATAAGTCAAACCGTTTGCCAGCTACAGGTGATTTAAAATCCTGGACAGACAAATGAATAGCCACGGTAGCATATTATATAAGAAAATAGTGGATCTAAAAAGCAAAGTTCTAATAAGAGAAGAAGCTGAATGGCATGTGTCAGGCTATGTTGCATCAAGGTTTTTGCATTTCATTTAGTCTGTTGTCCATTACCAGGAATTACTTGTATTCAGTGAGGCAGAGGCAAGAAGCAAGAATTATAACATATAACCGCATTACTCAGTGAGTCGGTTTAGAACTGATGCACAGTATTTTGCAGTTTTTTCTACTTTGTAATCAGATGCACGTAAATGTATTCAAAACATTAGGAAGAAATTAAAAAGGTTTCTTAATAAATCAGGAAAATTACTTTATTTCAACAGGCCATATGAGGAATTAATCCAAGATTAATTGATTTTATAATTTATAATTATTATTATTATCTATACTAATAAAAGGCAAAGCCCTCACTGACTGACTGACTGACTGACTGACTGACTGACTGACTCACTCACTCACTCACTCACTCACTGACTCATCACTAATTCTCCAAGTTCCCGTGTAGGTAGAAGGCTGAAATTTGGCAGGCTCATTCCTTACAGCTTACTTACAAAAGTTGGGCAGGTTTCATTTCGAAATTCTACGCGTAATGGTCATAACTGGAAGCTATTTTTCTGCATATACTGTAATGGAGTTGAGCTCGAAAGCCGTGGGGGCGGAGTTTCGTGTGACATCATCACACCTCCCACGTAATCACGTGAACTGACTGTCAATGCAGTGTGTAGAAAACCAGGAAGACCTTCAAAAAGCGCTGAAGAAAACATGCATTATATAATTGAGAAGGCAGCGAAACAATAAGAAGTGAGCGAGTGACATATACTACCATATTCATGAGTGCTGCTACTTCGGAAAGAAAGCAAGGTGTAAACCTAAACTTTAAATTAAGTTCATAGACAGGCTGCCGCTGGCGTTTCTCATGCCCACGGGTAATGCGGGATACAAGTTTAATGAGAGGACGCAGGATATAAACGACAGTTTTGATCACTTTGTAACTAAGTTAAAATTGCAGGTGAAGGGGTATGCTTATGCAAATTCCGAGAGACTGTGTTTGTGGGGGATTGACAGTTAAGGCGGGTGGGGGAGTCACGTCATCATCTCCCCTCCCATTTACCTCATTTCACTCTGAGCTGAGCTCCGCGGCTAACGCCGTCTTCCGAAGCAACTTCGTCACACTGCCACCAAATACTCACAGAAAAATCCACAAGTTAATACACACGCTGTCTCTAGAGTTTCTCCACACTGAATCCTCCAGGCACTACTTACAAAAGGTTACATTGACAATCGTGTTACGTTATTTTTAAAATCTTTCCTTTTCTTAGCACAAGCACAGCTGAGAAGCTTCGATGCATGTGCTCCATAACGCGTTAAAAAATAATGCTTTTAATCACACTTTGCATTACAAGCAAAGGGGAACTTTTGTCAATGCATGATTTCCTGGTACACCGATTACATTGATCAGCGCATTCCGATTCATTTTACCCTCGCACCACCTTGGTTTGAGAAGAAGTATGAAAAAATATGAGGTTAACACAGAAAAACAGATCACCAATTCAAGCTTTATGAATAATCGATTCGCCATCAATAATTGTTTTGGTAAAGCCATACTCAGTGTAATCCTCCTTCCATTTTATAATTTTTCCGCCACTAGCCATGATTAAATGAACGGTAAAAAAGTAAGAGCGAAGCGAGGGTGACTTATTTAGGCAGGCATATATATGACAGCAACACTCATGACAATGTCAATCATGTTACGTTATTATTAAAATGTTTCCTTTTCTTTTTCATTACTTCTTTAACACACTACTTCTCCGCTGCGAGGCGCGGGTATTTTGCTATATATATATATATATGAATGACCTCCAAAGAGCACTGAGACTTTTGATATCGTGAACGTGTCTGCAAAAACTGGGGTCTCCTGCCCAGCAAAAGTCGAGCAGCCGGCACGTGCGCATAGCTGTGCCGGCCTTTGAGACGCTGACTGCGCTTCTGCCTTAAGTCAAAGTGAGCACTTTTAATTTTTTTCATCCTCCCCCTGAGCTATAGCCCAGACAAGTGCAAACACGGGACCCCTTTTCTACACCGCGGCAAACTAATATTAAGGCGATTCGCACTTTCTTTTGCACGTATACGATTATGAGGTCGTCAGCTCGGATTATGAAGACACGCACACGAGTGGAGGACTGACAGTGCCATCACAGCCGATTAATGGCAGGGACGTCTCACCAGTCTACACAAGACCCACCGCGACTGTCCCCAAAAGGCGATCATATCGTCAGCAAACACATCTCTCTATACTATATAAAAGAAAAAGGCAACTTTCCTTTCTTTACACCTTTTTTCCTTTTATCCCAAACCAAAGCCTTTCTCTCTTAACACTGCAGAGGACACAAAACTAATTTTCTTTAATTGCTGGTAATGCCGGTAAGGCACATTACCAGAGGCAGAAATTTGAACGTTCACATAGAAAATGTAATTTCTATACCACAGCCGTTGTGTAGCGCCTTTCAAAAGGGATCTACTACCAAGAGATGATCCATATACATTTTAGCTGCTGTTAGTACTACTTACCTGTTGTGTTACACAGTCTTTAAAATGTAGTTTACCCGCAACCACTCCAGTAGTGCTCAATGTGTCTTTACTTCTTAAAACGTTAATGTTTTACTGTTTAATAACTTATAGACTATATTTTATTATTTTTCCCTTCCACTCAGTGACCAAAGCTATACACACACATATAGACACATACATATATATACACATATATATACCTGTGTGTATGTTTGTATGTATGTGTATATATATATATATATATACACACACACACCTATCTACATTATATATATATACACACACACACACATACATACATACATACATACATACACACACATATATATAATTTGTGTGTGTGTATGTATGTATGTGTGTGTATATATGATGTAGATAGGTATGTATATATATATATAT
>JANRMT010062791.1:68825331-68856527 GCA_026402145.1 Polypterus bichir lapradei
ACTCATATTAATGACAAAACAATTACATTAACAATCATGTTACGTTATTTTTAAAATTTTCCCTTTTCTTTTTCATACCTTCTTTACCACACTACTTCTCCGCTGCGAAGTGCGGGTATTCTGCTAGTTTTATAATAATTTGCAAGTGGCAAATTGTCCATTGAGTCTGAATGCTCTGCACTTCTTTCACTATAAGTGCTTTAGCATTCCCGATGGCTCAGCTGTTGTATATATGTTTATGTTCTTTTGCTATAAAATAATTTCACTGATCAACCTAGTTTACAAATTTGAATTTTGTTTGAATATTTTGATAATGTGTTTGATGTCATCTTTAAGGATCTGTATTGTAGATATTGTAGATAATTTATTTCAGTGGATAATTTATTTCAGTTATGGATGTTAAACTTTTATTAGAGCTGTGTAATAATTCTGAAAAAATGCAGTCAGTTTAGAATTTGTCCATGTTACATTAAAAAGTTAACATTTACTGTGAAGTGTTGTCTTTGTCATATTATATGCACACACCTTAGAATGGTGGATCCCAAGTCGAATCCTGTAGCGCCCCCTTGTTCCAACTGCTTTCATGAGGTTGAGTAAGTTGAGTCATTTTCCCTCTAATTGATTTCATTATTTAATCTCTTATCTTATTTCTTTAATTTAGAAAAGTCCAGTAGTGAGAAATTAATTTTTTTATAATAAATTAAGAAATATGAATGTTTTTTGCTACAGTACTTAACTCTCAACACAAAGGCAAGAAACACTGAATGATAAAAAGCCACAGCTCCCTCGGTGTCAGCCAGCATACAATAACATGTGCATTACTAAAGTAAGAAGATTATTGTAATGAGGAAAATCTTAAAAAAAGGATGAAAATGTAGTAAACATCCTCCATCTATGTTTATAATTATATAAAGAAGTGATTGTTACATTCCAATAAGAAAAAGAGCAAAAGTTTTTAATTTCTATGACAACAAAAACAGACAAACTGAGAAATAACAGGCTGCTTTTTTAAAGTAAGAGTCCAATTAAAGGCAGATATTGCTTGGGATAAAAACCTGCAGACACAAATGACCCCCATAATGAAGTTGGGAACCATTATTTTAAAATATTCTCATCAAAGCAACTTCTTACATTTTTTTATAAATGAATAAGTTACTTAAAATAAATTCCAAACACAACACGGATAAATATCACTTGAGAATTATTGTAATGTTCATATATGGACCATCATAGAGCCTCATGTGTATTTAACCCACAACTCTAAAGTGCTTTTATTGACTCATTCCAGTCTTTCAAATGATTTTTGAAGACTTACTTTTCAAAATGAGCAATTCAATAAAGGTTTTTTTTTTCCTACAGACATGTATGTCAGTATATCAATATGTAAAATGTATTTTTAAAAATATCACTGAGAATTACTTATGTTTGGGTTAATGAAAAAAAGCTGAAGTAGCTTAAAGCAGTTGTTCATCCAGCATTCACATTTCTTAACAAGGTTAGCCAGTTCAGGGTCATGAGGAGGGGGCAGCGCCCATCCTAGTAGACTCTGGAACAATGAAGAAACCAAAACCGCAGATATTACTCACCTATAAATCTGTACTCCCTCATGCTGGACAAATTAAAACTAATCTGCATGTAATAGGAAACGGGGAGGAATGTGCAAAACTCACAACCGGCAGTCACCTGAACCAGCATTCAAACCCAGGACTGCTTAGCTATGAGGCAGCAATACTAACTACTCCACCAAAATGCCAATTTAAAAAATTCTATGCCCCTAATGCAGTATACCTCAACAAAAACAAATTACAAATTTCAGATAAAATAACTTGTATACTTATAAAGAAAATTACATGCGTGAAACATACAGAAGACTTAAAATATTTTTAAACCACGATAGACTGAATAACCAGTTCTTCTTAAAAGTTTATTCTGTTTGTATCTTTCTACGGTTTTAGGAATAAAGTGCTTTTTTTATGAGTAACAGTGTTTTTATGTTCTGTTTAAAATAAATGATTAAAAAACTATAAATATACATATTGTCATGCATGTGCATCAGATGATCACCTTCGGAGCTCATCTTAGGTATGCAGTATCTTGCCGGGTCAAAAAGGGGCACTGTCCCTTTTTTGTTTCCCTCACATTGAATGGCTTACAAAAATGGTAAACTTTCCATAAATAAAAAATACCAACAACAAGACATCTGATGCTGTCTGAAAAAAATTAGTTCTTTACAGTTGCAAGACAGCTGATTAATAATACAATGAATGTGTTATTACAGTCTCCTCTCTTTAAGATGTGCCTGAAATGGTGACGTAATTTGGTATGTTGTACAGATGATGTGCTCACATACAAGTCTATTTATAAAGACTGTAATGTTGCACACAACAGTTACAGGTGCCAAGTAAATTTCTCCTTAATTTAGGCACATAATGCAACGGCTGAGTGACATAGGTCTTTCTTTTGCCTTACATATCAATAAGCTCATGTTCAAGCAAAGCTCAAGGTATGCTGAATGTGACAACGAAGTTCTTCATTTTCCCTTTAACACTAGAATTACCAGAGCCTACGAAAAAATTTGTAGATCCGTCCCACCTTAAATTGCTTCTCACCTCTCCATCAGCATCTTTTGTCCTGTAAATGTGTTAATAAGCAGCAAGTAGCCCCCACCGCCGCACAGTTTTCTCAGCTCAAGTCTGTTTACCTGCGTGTCAGTTGCTTGGAGTTGTATAGAGTGAGAAGTCAAGCAAAATCACACCTTTTATAAATACTATATCATTATTTGGAACACATGCATTTCATGTGTGTTCCGTGTCTACAACAATCCATGTACAGTAAACACATCATTAAAACAGAAATGTTTTTCATGTATTATTAATAATTGACAAAATGTAGACATGCAGTGTATAATGTGTTAAGCTTGAATTCCAAATAAAAACACTTTCATAAAAGGTACAAATATAACAGAACAAGTGTGGTTCTATTCAAGAATATAACTGCAGAAAAAGAACCCGCGTTAGGGTGCAACATTGACACACCGTTACTACAACTGCTTTGGTAGCGCAGCAGTATCAACTGTTGACTGGTAGTCAAAACTTCACGGGTTCGATCCCCGACGAGTCTGTTTTGAGAAGTGAGCTGCTTTTATTCTAACTATTTTAGAATAAAAACTTACATTTGATTTCAGTCTGTAACAGCCGGTGTATATGTATGATACTTGTAAAGGTTAGCTTTGTTTTTTTTTTATTCAGTTTTATTCTCTCAGTCACGTTCACGATCCTACCCCCGCCCCATCCATTCACACTGCTGTTTTCACATAAAGAAGCGCTATAGCTCTGCAGTCTACTTGTGACTTTGCGCTGTAGGAAGTAAATAAATAAACCAAGGTAAATAAGTAAATAACATTCGATCTGGCTGTTATATACAAAGTACAGCAATGGCAGCTTCCACCTGCAGCTATAGACTCTTCATTATGCAAGCGACTCTCCACACTAGTGTTTAGATCTGGACAGTGTATGTGCCCTAAAAAGAAGTCTGACTGCATTCTTGTACCAATGCTTGCAAACTGAAGTGTCAGCGTGCACTTTTCATGGCATTACATGTAGATTTTTTGAGCATGCCCGTGTCACTCAAACACAGGAAGCTCTGCAGTCTACTTGTGACTTTACACTGTAGGAAGTAAGTAACTAAATCCAAATAAATAACATTCGATCTAGCTTTTATGTAAGTAACATATAAATGTTGATGTACAAGTATAACAAAACAAGTGCACTTTTATTCAAGACTATAACCGAAGAAAAAAGAAAGCAAGTTATAGTAGGCAGTTGATGCGACAGCGAAAGTGACGTGAAGAAGTTGTCTTTTGTTACGGTTCTGCCTTTGTCCAGAAATGGCTCCATAAGCTTTATGACCACAGACTCAGAAAGTCTTTCTCCCGTGGGACGACTGGGATCTTCTTCTAAATAAGGAGTGGAATTGCACATGTACTTTGTCTCTAAATCTGCCGCAATCCAAAACCTAATGCCAAATTTGTTAGGGGACCTTGGTTGGAAACAGTTGCTCATCAACTATAATATGTTGCCCTAAGTTGTAACTCAGAACAAAGTTCTCAACAAAACGTTGCAAGATGTCCGAAATTGCAGCAAATCTGTTGTTTTTCACACGTTCTGCACGGGTGTCTTTGTTGTCAAAGCACAAATGCCGCATGATAGTCTGATAGCGGTGATGGGGTATCGTAACTTTGATTGCTGGTACAACAAATAGTTCTGACCAGGCATCAGCCACAGCACCAACTGTAGTCATCACTGCTCTTGTCAAAAGAATGGAGATAAATGCCATCAATTCAGAGAGGGAGAGGTTCCAGCTGGGGTAAAGACCATCATATAAAGACCATCAGAAAACATTATTGAAAACAGGACTTTGCATGATACTTTGGCGAGCTCCGTAGGTCTGGCTGCTTCGCTGAAGGACATGTGTGTGGCAGATTGACTGGCAGGACGACACCCAACTTCTTGCTGCATCCAAACGGTGCCATCTTTTGCCTTTATGCCTGGTGCAGCTGTGCTGTTCTTATGTTGGACTGGACTTTTCTTGCAGGGAGGGCTTCTGTTCTCTTTCTCTGATATAGAATCCTCATCTGGGCTCTCCTCTGTGTCTGTCTCATCGTCTTCCTCGATATCAAAAATAAGTTCCTTGCCACCGTTTGAGTTGCAATCATCCATTTCTTGCAGCAGAGCCAAAGCCTCCGAAGGGGACAACCTCCTCTTTCGTGACAGAGCAGTGGTCATTGCAGTGTATGTTTGCTCAAAATAATAAAAGATATTTATAAAAGGTATGATTTTGCTTGACTTTTCACTCTATACAACTCCAAGCAATTGACACACAGGTAAACAGACTTGAGCTGAGAAAACTGTGCGGTGGTGGGGGATGTGATAGCAGGCTGCTTGCTGCTTATCAACACATTTACAGGACAAAAGTGCGAAGAGATTTAAGGTGGGACAGATCTACGAGTTTTTTCGTAGGCTCTGGTAATTCTAGTGTTAAGGAAGATAAGTTGGTCTTTAATGTCCAATATGCTATTTTATGTCCAAAATCCATAAAATGTTAGGAAAGTGCCTCTCCCTTCTGACCCAAGCTGGAAGTAAATCTCTTCCTTGCTCTCATTTTCAGTCTTCATGTGCATCATTAAGAATTGGAAAACGCAAGAAATTATCATCTTTCATTTGCACTGCACATAGCCATAATTTATTTTTGTAAATTTCAACATGGTATACCATATTGCCAACATGATTTTCTTCACCATCATTTGTAACTGAAGTCAGCCTATTCAGTTAAGCTATAAGGTCACTCAGGAATGCCAGATTAATTTTCTAGTACCTGTCCTTGAAGGCTTCGCTTACTGCCCTGTGAAATGTCCTCATCATGAATTCTGCCAATTCAATTTTGAACATTTTTAGTTATTTCAGAAGTCTGGAATTCACAAAACTAACCCAAATACAAAGCTCTTCAGAGTTCCCAATATCTGTGGAGTCATCTATTACTAAATTCGATGCAGCAGCAGAGGCAATTTTACCTTTCAGCTGTATTGTCAGATTCTCGGGTGTCTCAAGATTATTCAACCAAAAGCTTCTGTCCTTTGACTTCAGAGGAAATTGCTTTTCAAAATCTTTGTAAGCTGTTTCACAGAGCCTTTTAACGGTGTAAACTATAATTTTACTACAAAATACACAGAAAGGCTTTTCAACAAGCTCAGTAACTGTAAAGCTGCTCTTCCAATCCTCCTACACTTTCCTAACCAGGGAGTGTCCTACTCTATTCTGCATTCTGCACCTTGACCAATAACATCAGTGTCTCGATTATTTTCTGCTGCAAAGCGTTTCTCTCCCCTAATGACAAATCTAACCATGCATTTAAGCTTTAACCATCACACTGACAACTTTTGGAACATTGTGTGACATAGGTTGTATTTTAAAGGAAACTTAGGTGATTGCTTATCAACAAAGGAGAGATGTACCTTGGCAAAGAAATACAAGTACAAGCATAAAATTAAAGGAGGAGGAATGGTGCACCAAAACTACAAAGAATAGCAGCATAATTTGGAGTGCAGTAATTTGGGTAGGTATTTAAGGGGGGTTGTGGTTGTTTTTTATAATGTTTATTTATCAATTGAGTTTCTGTGAAAAGGTAAATTTCCCTCTTGGGATAAATAAGGATCTATCTATCTATCTATTGTTTTATATGTGCTACCCCATGCTGTTGTCACTCCACTTCCCTTTCATATACATCAACTGTTAATATTTTGCTGCTTGCACTTCCTAGTCACCATAACAGATTATTCAAAGAACTGTAAAACTTCAAACTAAAAAATAAACAGTGAAAAGAACGACCTTGAGTGTGCTGTGAGATTAAATGAGTTAGGCCATAGTTGACAGCCACTGCTTATATTGTTAAAAGTAGTGATTTGAATAATTTAACAAATAAGTTACAGTTTTTACCTTGATATATGCATATATGGCATACATTTAGTTGCTTAACCATATGCCATGTCATGTGCCAAACTGAGAGTCTTTCTGGACCTGTCTCATACTCAAGTGTGCTTCTAATATATCCCTTCATCCACAGAAAAACTGATCAAATTGCAGTATCTTTTATACTGATAGTTTAAAATTTAAATGCCAGTATTTTTTCTTCATTGCATATAAATTTTCACATTTTTCATTTACTTACTTTATAATATCTGTCTACATGTTGGACCACAGGATACACAGGGGACTTCCACTTCTTTACTTTTCAAAGAAGTATCGGGCGTGCTAATTGATAATATTCTTGACATAGTAAACTCATCATTAGATACGGGGGTCTTCCCAGACTGTCTTAAGACTGCTGTAGTTAAACCACTACTCAAGAAAAATAATCTTGACCCCTCTGCATATGAAAATTTTAGACCCATTCCTAACCTGCCTTTCTTAAGTAAAATTTTAGAGAAGGCAGTCATTATGCAGCTAAATGACCACCTCAATAAACATGCTATTCTTGATAAGTTTCAGTCGGGTTTCAGAGCAAATCACAGTACAGAAACTACATTCGTTAAAGTAGTAAATGACTTTCGGGTAAATGAAGACAGAGGCCATTTATCTGTTCTCATCCTCTTAGATCTGAGTGCCGCATTTGATACCATTGATCACAATATTCTTAGAAATCGCCTTAGTCAATGGGTGGGCCTCTCTGGCAGTGTCTTAAATTGGTTTGAATCCTACCTGGCAGGTAGAAAATTCTTTGTTAGCTGTGGTAATTATAACTCAAAGACACATGATATTCTATATGGTGTTCCACAAGACTCTATCCTGGGTCCATTGCTCTTTTCAATTTAGGTCAGATTATCTCAGAACACAATGTGAGCTACCACAGCTATGCTGATGACATGCAGATGTATTTGCCTATAGCCCCTGATGACCCCGACTCTGTTGTTTCACTAACACAATGTCTTAACTTGTGTTTCTAAATGGATGAATAATAATTTTCTCAAGCTAAATAAAGAGAAAACAGAAATTTTAGTGATTGGCAATAATGGATCTAATGAGGTTATTAGAAATAAACTTGATGCATTAGGATTAAAAGTCAAAACGGAAGTAAAGAATTTAGGGGTAACTGTTGACTCTGACCTGAAGTTTAAATCGTATATTAATTAGATCATTAGGACAGCATTTTTTCACTTAAGAAATATAGCAAAAGTTAGACCTCTTATATGATTGAAAGATGCTGAGAAATTAGTTCACAATTTTGTTTTCAGTTGACTAGATTACTGTAACGCACTCCTCTCAGGACTACCCAAAAAAAACATAAATCGTTTGCCACTAGTGCAGAATGCAGCTGCTAGAATCCTAACTAGGAAAAGAAAATCCGAACACATTTCTCCAGTTTTGATGTCACTACATTGGTTACCTGTGTCATTCAGAATTGACTTTAAAATACTGCTTATGGTTTACAGAGCCTTAAGTAATCTCGCTCCATCTTATATATCGTAATCTCTGACACCCTATATTCCAAATCATAACCTTAGATCTTCAAATGAGTGTCTGCTTAGAATTCCAAGAGCTAACCTTAAAAGAAGTGGTGACGCGGCCTTCTGCTGTTGTGCACCTAAAATCTGGAATAGCCTGCCAATAGGAATTTGCCAGGCTAATACAGTGGAGCACTTTAAAAAACTGCTAAAAACACATTACTTTAACATGGCTTTCTCATAACTTCATTTTAGTTTAATCCTGATGCACTATACAGTGCATCCGGAAAGTATTCACAGCGCATCACTTTTTCCACATTTTGTTATGTTACAGCCTTATTCCAAAATGGATTAAATTCATTTTTTTCCTCAGAATGCTATACACAACATCCCATAATGACAACGTGAAAAAAAGTTTACTTGAGGTTTTTGCAAATTTATTCAGAATAAAAAAACTGAGAAATCACAAGTATTCATAACATAAGTGTACATAAGTATTCACAGCCTTTGCTCAATACTTTGTCGATGCACCTTTGACAGCAATTACAACTTCAAATCTTTAAGAATATGATTGGCACACCTATCCTTGGCCAGTTTTGCCTATTCCTCTTTGCAGCACCTCTCAAGCTCCATCAGGTTGGATGGGAAGCGTCGAGGCACAGCCATTTTAAGATCTCTCCAGAGATGTTCAATCGGATTCAACTCTGGGCTCTGGCTGGGCCACTCAAGGACATTCACAGAGTTGTCCTGAAGCCACTCCTTTGATATCTTGGCTGTGTGCTTAGGGTCGTTGTCCTGCTCATAGATGAACCGTCACCCCAGTCTGAGGTCAAGAGCGCTCTGGAGCAGGTTTTCATCCAGGATGTCTCTGTACATTGCTGCAGTCATCTTTCCCTTTATCCTGACTAGTCTCCCAGTCCCTGCCGCTGAAAAACATCCCCACAGCATGATGCTGCCACCACCATGCTTCACTGTAGGGATGGTATTGGCCGGGTGATGAGCGGTGCCTGGTTTCCTCTAAACATGACACCTGGCATTCACACCAAAGAGTTCAATCTTTGTCTCATCAGACCAGAGAATTTTGTTTCTCATGGTCAGAGAGTCCTTCAGGTGCCTTTTGGCAAACTCCAGGCGGGCTGCCATGTGCCTTTTACCAAGGAGTGGCTTTCGTCTGGCCACTCTACCATACAGTCCTGATTGGTGGATTGCTGCAGAGATTGTTGTCCTTCTGGAAGGTTCTCCTCTCTCCACAGAGGACCTCTGGAGCTCTGACAGAGTGACCATCGGGTTCTTGGTCACCTCCCTGACTAAGGCTCTTCTCCCCCGATCGCTCAGTTTAGATGGCCGGCCAGCTCTAGGAAGAGTCCTGGTGGTTTCAAACTTCTTCCACTTACTGATGATGGAGGCCACTGTGCTCATTGGGTCCTTCAAAGCAGCAGAATTTTTTCTGTAACCTTCCCCAGATTTATGCCTCAAGACAATTCTGTCTCGGAGGTCTACAGACAATTCCTTTGACTTCATGCTTGGTTTGTGCTCTGACATGAACTGTCAACTGTGGGACCTTATATAGACAGGTGTGTGCCTTTCCAAATCATGTCCAATCAATTGAATTTACCACAGGTGGACTCCAATTAAGCTGCAGAAACATCTCAAGGATGATCAGGGGAAACAGGATGCACCTGAGCTCAATTTTGAGCTTCATGGCAAAGGCTGTGAACACTTATGTACATGTGATTTCTCAGTTTTTTTTATTTTTAATAAATTTGCCAAAACCTCAAGTAAACTTTTTTCATGTTTGTAATAAGGCTGTAACATAACAAAATGTGGAAAAAGTGATGCGCTGTGAATACTTTCCGGATGCACTGTATATTCAATTAATTATCATTACTATTCATGGTGGCTCCAAAATCTGTACTAACCCCTACTCTCTCTTCTGTTCTTTTCCTGGTTTTCTGTGGTGGCAACCTGACCACCACCACCTGATCAAAGCACCATGATGTTCCTACATTGATGGATTAAAGGCCAGAAGTTCACAATAACCATCATCATTAAGTCCTTCCATGAGAACCCTTAAAACAATGAAGACTGATCATGTATGTTAGGTAGAATGCCCAGAGGGGGCTGGGCGGTCTCATGGTCTGGAACCCCTGCAGATTTTATTTTTTCTCCAGCCGTCTGGAGTTTTTTTGTTTTTTCTGTCCTCCCTGGCCATCGGACCTTACTTTTATTCTATGTTAATGAGTTTTGTCTTATTTTAATTCATATTTTTTCTGTCTTTTTTTCTTTCTTCATCATGTAAAGCACTTTCAGCTACATTATTTATATGAAAATGTGCTATATAAATAAATGTTGTTGTTTACAATGACATTTATATACACACACTTGATACAATATATAACATTAAGTCAAATTTACCAAAATTAAATTCAAATCAAGTAATCTTTATTGTCATCACATCCATACACACATATATAGTACAGTGGAACAAAAAAGTTTTTCTTTTGGAACTCGGTGCTGCAAAGTAAGGGCTATATAAAAAAAATCTGGACTAGAACACTGTACACTAAACTACACAGAGTGTATTTGGCCAGCTGGATACAACACAATAAACACAACAGTCGTAGGACAAATAACACACAATAAATATGCAGTTGCTGGTGATAGGCATTACAATTAGCACCTTCTGTACACATTAGTAGAGCAGTTCCTGGGTGAAAATAAAGTGATTAGTACTCTAAAGTGGCTAGCATGGTAGTTTTGGCAGGCATTAATAAATTAGGGGTGGATGGTTGAAGGCAGCAATGTATTGAAGGCCCTGGGAAAAGAACCTGTTTTGCAGAACTGACCCAGATGCCACAGTATGTTGTGCCATCCTGCAGTAGACCAAAGAAGGTTGAGAAGTATATTCTATGATGAAGGCCATCTGGATGCAGCATGTGCGGTAAAGGTCCTAAACAGGAGGGAGGGAGGAAGAGAAGAGAAAGTGAGAGGAGAGAAAAACTGATCATGTTCTTAGCCATTTTTACCATCCACTGCAGGGTACGAAATGTTGCAATTCCCATACCAGTAGCCCTCCTGAACATTTTAAGGAAGGGAGGGGAATGTTTGTTTTTCTTATTTGAAGCAAGAAATGTAGACACTGTTGAGTTTTTTAGGCTGGGGAGACAGAGTTGAGGGACCTAGTGAGATGTCACTGATGTCCACACCAAAGAACTGAGACCCCCTTATTGTTTCTGCAATGGAGCTGTTGATGTACAAGATGCATTTGCTTTATAAGCAGCTTTTTGGGTTAAGAATATGATTTCCAGATTACTAAACCCTTAATTGTACCATGTGCTATTTGCTGGATTGTCTTATTCTGAGAAAAATAGATTCTGTTAAGTCTATGTTGATAGGGCACAACAGTGATTTTTAGAAACTAATAGCAGTAAGAAAAGCAGAGAAATTCCTTTATCACAAGAGTTCAGTCTTGGGTGCCACTATGGCTGAAGATTTTCAATCTAACTGGTTTCACAGTTCTGTGGGTCAGTTGTATTTTTAGTTGATCTACTTGTTTAATGAGCCAGCTTTTTCTTCTCTTATTTTGCAATAAAAATGTGCTGATATGGTATTTGCATGTAAAAAAATCAAATATTTGCATTTTTTGCCATAGCTTTAAATGTTGAAATTCTTTTACCATATTCTTTTTAATTCAACTTTTTTCAGTAGTTGTGCTCCCTTGACAAGCAATGCAGACACATGTACAACAAGTGTATCATGCACAAAGCTTTTTATTTTATTTTTGCTGTATTTTTCAATATTTATTAGACTGAAAATGATTTCTGTTATAAACAGAATGAAAACAATATTTAAACTATTGCAAAAGAATTAGCCATTAAGGAAAGTTTTGTATTTTATGTTGACTGTAAAATGTCTCTCTGTTGCTTAAGTAAGAAATATGAGGCCACAAAATATTTTACAATACATAAGTGCAGTTATGCCCACTTTTACAGCATTGTTTTTTTTATTTTAAATGTGTTTCAATTGTTATTTATAGTGTGAAGTAATTGAACCAGTGTGCTGACTTTAAAATATACCACATTTTTTGAAGCATAGCATTGTTTCTGAAGCACTTTTCAAGTGGCATTAATGCTATGCCCTAAAGAACACATGGCCACAAAAACTGTAGGTGAGGGAGATTTGATGATCACTTGAAAGCATTAAGCCTTTTAGTTACAATATTAATGGGGGAACTATTTTCATTGCAAGTCATGAATATGTATTACATTTAGTGGTGTTTTTTCCCAGCTATTATGAATTAAGTTTTCACAGAGATACCACATTTGGAATTTCATTACTTTTTCATTCACTGGTAATAGCACAAACTGCATGCAGGCCTTTATCATTCCAAAAGGATGATACTCAGTGTATTGGTGTTGTGTTATTATAATATTAATGTTTTTAATAATGGTTAAAAAGTAAATTTTGAAAAGAAATACGACAGTCAAATATTTACTGAGAAAACCTTACAAATGTTCACTTATGCAGCACCAAAGAGCCTCTTATGTCCAGTCACTGTTCAGGGAGTGGTTGCAGAGGTGGTCCAGTCCTACAGGTACTTGGAGGTCCATATTAATGACAAGTTGGACTGATCTTGGAACACAGAGGAATAATATAAGAAAGGCCAGAGCAGGCTTTTCATCCCTAGAAGATTGTCTTCCTTTAATGTGGGAAGTGACATCCTTCACATCTTGTAGGATGTGATGGCAATTTTGTGTAATTTTCTATGCTGTGGTGTGCTGGGTTGGTAACATTACTTCAAGAGAGGCCCACAGAATTTACCAACTAATTAAAAGTGCTGGCTCAGTTATGGAATGCAGTCTGAACCCCCTGGAGGTAGTAGCGATGGAGAATATTAAAGCAAAACTGAGTGACATTATGAACAATGCTGCACATTCTCTCTCTGACATTCTAACACTGAGGACTTTCAGCCAACAAATTATTCAGCAGAAGTGGGTCAAGAAGTGTTACTAGGGCTCCTTTATACCAACAGCAATAAAACTGCGTAATGCTGCACTATGACTGAGACTGTCAAGTCAGAAGTTTTCTTTCTTTTTAAATTTCTTCATTGATAACACTTTAATTTAGGTACTATAAAATGCATCTATTACACATTAACTCTTATGTAAGAAGACCTTAGCAATATCTTATCTTGGTCTTAAATAAAAGTCTGATCTGATGCTTCTGATGTTTTTAACACTAGAATCTGTGAAGCCTGAAAAAAAACTTGTCAATCCCGGGCCACCTTAAATTCTTTCTCACCTCGTCATCAGCTCCTTTGTTTCCCAAATGTGCCAAGCACCACAGGCAGCAAGCAGCCTGCTATCTCATCCCCCCAATGACGCAACTCAAGTCACACAGAAGATTCTCAGAGCTCAAGTCTGTTTATCTGGGTGTGAGGTGCCTGGAATTGGAAAGGGTAAGTAATATATCGTTATTTGGAATACACCTTCCTGCTGCTGCTGCTGTTGTTGTTGTTGTTGTTGTTGCTGGTAATAAAAGGTGATTGACCTTTCCACTTTAAAACATGTGACTGCTTATATAGAAATTTGATTGGTTAAATCATTATGTACTCAAATTATCTACAGTTGTTAAAGCCACAAAGATCCCATTTTGTGCTAATTTATAACAAAGTCAACATCTCTTGGGATGGTGTTAGACAACATGATATTGGAATATAGGTGGACATTAAAACTTTTGACAGAAGCCCACAGTAGTTAATCCTCAAGGATGCTGCTTCATAACAATAACAAGTCACCGTATGACAGTTGTGTTTTGTAGAATGCCTACTGGTGGTTGGAAGCCCTACAGGTTTATTTTCTCCATTATCTCTCCAGGTGAAGTTTCGCTTTCCTTTCTTCACTGGCCACTGGAGAATTAAAAACTGAGTTTATTTAATAAAAATTTAAGACATGCTAAGATATGATGACAATGAGTCAAATATTCCAGGATTGAAAAGTCATCAAGGAAAGACTTGCTTATGCCTACCATTTTAAACATTAAGAGAATGAAATAAGACATAGAAAGTCTAAATAATTTAGAAGTTGCTGCACACAGAGATGATCACTCAAGGTTGTGGGAGATAAATAAAGGTACAGTATATGCTTACTTTTTACTGTATGTTGTATTATCAACTTCAGAGCCCATTTCCATTCTGGACCTACTGACTACAGCTCAGTTTCCTCTTTCTTTTATGATATAACTTCACCACACCATTTGCTGAATATTTTTACAACACAGTTCCTGTTTAATAATTTAGGACTTATGAGTTAAATGAACAGTTTACAAGTGACAGGTGAATTTTATGTTTTGGAAAGGTGAAGAAGGAATTTAATGAGTGTCTTTCAAATAAAATACATTCAGTGAGTTTGTCCCAGGAGCTCACACATCTTAAATGGGAAAAGAGCTTTTCTAAATCTAAGCACCGTTTTAATATTCCATTTAAAAATGGCTCGTTGGTGATTGATGCAATCAAATATCAAAAACTTACAAATTATTAAAGTCAACATATTACTAATCAGTCATAGTTATAAAACCATAAACATTAAACCATGGTCAGTCCTCACTACAGTATGTGCATATTGCTCCACCCAACTTAGAAATACAAGTGATGTAAGTGATTTTAGAAAGGCTAACGCATCAATTCAAATTTTTCACTGCATAATTTGCATTTTATTATAAATTATCATGAGGGTTGTTTATAGATTGCCAGGTCTGCCCAATTTAGTTTGTAATAAATGCATATGTATTTCTCTTGCTGACATTTTAAAAAAGCATAACATTATTTATAATTAAACTGAACTGAAAATGTCTAAACTGACAAAACTGTAAATTATGACTAATACAGTATCTTACATTATGGATAATGCAGCACATATAACTAATCAATAAATATTGAATTGAATCTTGGTACAGAAATTAATTAAATATCACTTGGCTAGTTAGATGTGAAAAACTGTATTGTTAAAAACATGATAGATGGATGGGCTTTGAATCATTACATTAATGATAATAAAAGGGTCACATTATTTAAATATTTGTTGTCTATAGTCAGACAAATTTTGATAATTACTTTACATCATTGGAAAACATTTTTTTTTAAATTCTTCAATCCAATCAATATTTTTGTTTGATAATCATTGTGCATTTTGAGCTAAATCTTTTAGGTTATAATTATGCTATGCACATATATCAATATAATACTTTGACCTTTCCCCATAAGCAGATTCAGAATATGGTAGTTATTGAAGCCACTTTTCATTAAGTTTTTTAGTGATATTTAGCACAATAAGTATATTTCTATTGCCTGCATGCCTTGCTTTTAGCATTAGCTGATTGTGATGGAGTTCTGTGACCAAACTCTAATGCTAAGGAATTTAGAGTCAATTTCAACATTAACATTATAATATTGAAGGGTATTTGAACATGTGGCTTTATTTTCTTTGCAAGGAATGGGCAAACTAGCAGTAAACTTATCACAGTGAATCATTTCATTTTCAGAAATGTACACCTGCACTAATTAAAAAACAAAGCAAGTAACTTTTTCTCAAAAGTAGCCAATATGCATGCTTCATCTGGAGATTTATTTCCAGAAATCCTTGAAATGCAAATGCCTATACCAGATGGGAATTGTAACAAAAAAACGAAAGAAGAAATTCATAATATTCAAATGTAAATGTTACTGTTGTCCAAGGCAACTTTCTAAGAAGCCTTTGCTTTCATCATTCTTTTCAGTCCTGAATTTTAACTGCTGAGAATGCTTTTTAGGTTTGCACTTGGAATGATTTTCAAGAGCATCCTTGTGATGAACAGAAAAAGTGTATAGTCCTTTCAATCATTCAAACAGCTGGATTTTATGGTTTATGTTATTACATTGCAAATATTTTTGTGTGTTTTAACTCAATATATGTTAGTGCTTTGAGGAGAACTGGTGATGCTGGTGTTAAGATAGCCAGCTTCTACTTCTTCTCCATCCCAAAGCTCCGCATTACTGTAAAAATGTATAATTTTAACCTAAAAATAACACACCCTGAAATTCAGAAAAGGTTAAAGAAGACTCCAAATACCAAGTTAATGATTTAAAAAAGAAATCTATGGAGTCTGACCCTAAATACAGAAACTAGCTAGAACCTCCAAAAAAGCAATATGGTAGAGGCTCTAGTGGTCCTAAAAGAATGAACATGACCAAACACTTCCAGTCACAAGTAACACTAATATACCAAGGTGCTACTCTGATCTAAAAGTATTGTATATTAAAAGCTAAAACTAAATTAAATTCATGATGATATTATCAATGAAATCACAGAAGTTAAAGATAAACAGCAATAAATTCACCAAAGGATGTTGGCTCAGTCTGGAAGTGAAAACAGCATGATGTCAACACAAATTTTATGAAAGGGTGGAAAGGTTTAAAGCAGGAAGAACAAGTGTAAATGAACTGACAAAGATCAATCTGGTCAAACATCAATATCGCTCACACACGCTCACATCGACATGACAAACACTGATGGATTACATTGTTCGCTGTTACTACATATTTGGAATCGGCTATGGATCTGCACATCCTGTACTGCATGATGACTTGGGGTACCATAAAGTTTGAACAAGATGTTTACCCAAACACTTTACTGATCTACTTAAGCCTACGTCCTTTGGTAAATTTCAACACGTTTCACTCCCTCTGCCCAAAGAAATCTCACTACAGGGCATTGTTCATCAATGGTGCAATCCCACAGTGGAGCATTCAGATTAATTTGACCTTGGCTTCAAATAGACTATCAGCAGAGCGCTGCTCTGTGCATGTTTGAACTACCCATAAATGTCTGCGAACTAGTTGTATTGTGTTTGCTTCTATTCATTGCAGTTACCATATACCGTATATACTCGTGCATAAGTCAGGTCTTGAAACCCGAAAAATCGATCATAAAATCAGACCCCAACTTATACTCCTGTTCAAAAATGCGACACTTAATTTTTTTTACATCTTCTTGCCTTCTCCAATCTCAGATCAGTTTCTCAGATATGTTTCATTTTGTTGCAGCAGCGCAGATACCAATTTCTTTCGCCACTTCAACGACTTTTAATTTAAAACTAGCTTCATATTTTCTTCTGATCGAACGCTTCATTGTAGATAAGGGATGCTCTTACAATAAAGATGTATGAGATTGTGAGATACAAAAAACACAAAACAGTGTGAATGTAGCTTCGGAATAGTTCAGGTATTACCATGAGGTCATGCAGGCACAATACAGAGGAATAAAAAGGCAGTGTGCTCCGTGGTTACTCTCTCAGGTGGGCGTTAGCATATCATAATCTCTTGGACCAATAGTGTGAGTTTTCTGCATTTGACATAAACGACCAACATTATGAAATACCAGAAATTATACGATAAAATTAAGCCCTGACTTATCCGTGGGAGAACTTACGCGGGAGGAAATATGATAATTTTTAAGTTGCCTTTACTTTTTGATGTACACTTGTACTATAGCAAACTTCTTAAGTTATTTGTAGTGGTGGCCGTTGTTGTTTCTCATGTTGTTTGTGCTGCATAATTCATATGTCACTTACCCAGTCATATGCGTAAAATGTATGCTTTTTTTCTAACATAATGTTAAATATATATATCAGGAATAATTAGTGCACATCATAAACAGGAAACTAAACCTTATGGGAATAACTTTTTGAACTCAAGAAGGAATCTTGACCAATGGATATATAGATGGAAATATCCTTTTTGAGGAGAAAATTCCTTTAAGTGGTTTTTCTCTGTTTTTAATATGGTGAAGCATGGACTCAAAATAGTTTTTTTTTCAGTGTGTTGCATCATTTGGTGCCACCGCAACTGTGCGCAGCAAAATATATACTCTGCTCATGTAATGCCCCATGCTTTTGGAACCTTAACATGACATATGACCCTGGGCATCTAGTCGTTCATAAACCAAATAATAAACAGTAGTGGGTGAGTCATGCACACAGATGCTTGAAAAAGGTTCCATCAGACTGTCCTTTATTACAAATAAAGTGCAAAAACAAGAAACAAAAATTGGTGCTATGCAAATCAATGTTAACATCTACTTCTTCTTCTTCTTCTTTTTTCGGCTGCTCCCGTTAGGGTTTGCCACAGCGGATCATCTTCTTCCATATCTTTCTGTCCTCTGCATCTTGCTCTGATACACCCATCACCTGCATGTCCTCTCTCACAATATCCATAAACCTTCGCTTAGGCCTTCCTCTTTTCCCCTTCCCTGGCAGCTCTATCCTTTGCATCCTTCTCCCAATATACCCAGCATCTCTCCTCTGCACATGTCCAAACTAATGAAATCTCGCCTCTTTGACTTTGTCTCCCAACTGTCCAACTTGAGCTGACCCTCTAATGTACTCATTTCTAATCCTATCCATCCTCGTCACACCCAGTGCAAATCTTAGCATCTTTAACTCTGCTACCTCCAGCTCTGTCTCCTGCTTTCTGGTTAGTGCCACCGTCTCCAACCCATATAATATAGCTGGTCTTACTACCGTCCTGTAGACCTTCCCTTTCACTCTTGCTGATATCCATCTGTCACAAATTACTCCTGACACTCTTCTCCACCCATTCCACCCTGCCTGCACTCTCTTTTTCACCTCTCTTCCACAATCCCCATTACTCTGTGCTGTTGATCCCAAGTATTTAATCTCATCCACCTTCACCAACTCTACTCCCTGCATTTTCACCATTCCATTGACCTCCCTCTCATTTACAAACATGTATTCTGTCTTGTTCCTCCTGACCTTCATTCCTCTCCTCTCTAAAGCATGTCTCCACCTCTCCAGGGTCTCCTCAACCTGCTCCCTACTATCGCTACAGATCACAATGTCATCAGCAAACATCAGTCCACGGGGACTCCTGTCTAATCTTGTCTGTCAACCTGTCCATCACCATTGCAAATAAGAACGGGCTCAGAGCCAATCCCTGATGTAATTCCACCTCCAACTTGAATGCATCCGTCACTCCTACCACAGACCTCACCACTGTCACACCCTCGTACATATCCTGTACAACTCTTACGTACTTCTCTGCCACTCCCGACTTCCTCATACAATACCACATCTCCTCTCGAAGCACCCTGTCATGCTTTCTCCAGGACCACAAAGACGCAATGCAACTCTTTCTGGCCTTCTCTAAACTACTCCATCATCATCTTCAGAGCAAACATTGCATATGTGGTGCTCTTTCTTGGCATGAAACCATACTGCTGCTCACTAATCATCACCTCACTTTTTAACCTAGCTTCCACTACTCTTTCCCATAACCTGCTGTGGCTCATCAATTTTATTCCCCTGCAGTTACTGGAGTCCTGCATATCCCCCTTATTCTTAAATATCGGCATCAGTTCACTTCTTCTCCACTCCTCAGGCATCCTCTCACTTTCCAAGATTCCATTAAACAATCTGGCTAAAAAATCCACTGCCATCTCTCCTAAACACCTCTATGCTTCCATAGGTATGTCATCTGTACCAACGGACTTTCCATTTTTCATCCTCTTCATAGCTGTCCTTACATCCTCCTTGCTAATCCATTGCACTTCCTGATTCACTATCTCCACATCATCCAACCTCTTCTCTCTCTCGTTCTCTTCATTCATCAGCCTCTCAAAGTACTCTTTCCATCTGCTCAACACACTCTCCTCACTTGTGCGTATGTTTCCATCTTTATCTTTTATCACCCTAACCTGCTGCACATCTTTCCCAGTTCGGTCCCTCTGTTTAGCCAGTCGGTACATGTCCTTTTCTCGCTCCTTAGTGTCCAACCTCTCATACGCCTTTTCTTTAGCCTTTGCCACCTCTCTCTTCACCTTGTGCCTTATCTCCTTGTACTCTTGTCTACTTTCTGCATCTCTCTGACTATCCCACTTCTTCTTTGCCATCCTCTTCCTCTGTTTACTCTCCTGTATTTCCTCATTCCACCACAAGGTTTCCTTTTCCTCCTTCCTCTTTCCAGATGTCACGCCAAGCACCCTTCTTGCTGTCACCCTTACTACATCTGCTGTAGTTTCCCAGCTGTCTGGTAACTCTTCACTGCCACCCAGTGCCTGTCTCACCTCCTCCCTAAACTCAACCTTGCAGTCTTCTTTTTTCAAATTCCACCATTTGATCTTTGGCTCTGCTCTCACTCTCTTCCTCTTCTTGATCTCCAACGTCATCCTACAGACCACCATCCTATGCTGCTTAACTACACTTACCCCTGCCACCAGTTTTCAGTCTTCAGTCTCCTTCAGATTGACTCTTCTGCATAGTATGTAATCTACCTGTGTGCATCTTCCTCCACTCTTGTACGTAACCCTATGTTCCTCCCTCTTCTTAAAATACGTGTTCACCACAGCCATGTCTATCCTTTTGGCAAAATCCACTATCCTCTGACCTTCTTCATTCCTCTCCTTAACACCATACATACCCATCACCTCCTCATCTTCACTGTTCCCTTCACCAGCATGCCCATTGAGATCCGCTCCAATCACCACTTTCTGTCCCATGGGTACACTGTTCATCACTTCAAGCAACTCACTCCAAAAATCTTTTTTCTCGCCCATTGAACACCCAACTTGCAGTGCATATGCACTAACAACATTCATCATCACACCTCCAATTTCCAGCATCATAATCATTACTCTGCCTGACACTCTTTTCACCTCCAAAACACTCTTGAAATACTGTTCCTTCAGAATAATTCCTACCCCATTTCTCCTCCCATCCACACCATGATAGAATGATTTGAATCCACCTCCAATCCAACTGGCCTTACTCCCCTTCCATTTAGTCTCTTGCACGCACAATATATCAATGTTAACTTCTACAATGACAGAAAAAATAAGTAAATTAAAAACAAATGGAGATGGAAAACAAAGGACTATTTGGAAGTATTTATAGTATCTATACAGTTCAGCACTTATGGAATACTGCAGCAAAATAATCCAAAAAAAATAAAGAAAATAGTTTCTCCTTTCAAAGAAAAAAGTTCCAGGAACTTCTTCCAAGAACAATAGAGAAAAAGGAAAAATTCAAATTTTCACAACAAAAAAGATAAGCACAAAGCTCCTTAAGCTCACCACCACTTCTATTGCTTCTGTGTTCTCTCCACCAAGCACCTTCTAACCATCCTCTCTAAACGATCAGTAGATTAGATTGGCACAGAGACGACCCCTTGCACCCACATGGATGTTTTATATTGTAATGGAGTGCATCCATGCCATTTCCTGTGGATGCCTCAGGGATTTGTATAATTCCTCTACACATAGCAACACTAGTCACAATATGCCCTTGGTAACCCAATGAAATCTTACAATATCTTTCTTCAACTTTTCCTCTTTTTCTCTCTCTCTCTGTTGGGCCATTCTCTTCCTGCACATTCCTGCTGGCAAGTTTTGCATGTGTACCCCACTCCATCACGGCAGGCCCACTGGGAAAATGGTCTTGGGTCAGCATTGCCCCTGCTATAGGCCTCCGACAGACAGTACTCCCCCAGACACACAACTGCCAAAGCTTCTTCATGCCGTTATGAATGTGTATTGTTGCTTTAAATGTGGCCCATGCACAAACCCCAGTGCTGCAAAAAAGTTCTAGTATCTATTTACAATGGTGTACAGGCCATAAAGTTAAATACAGTAAATTGTATATAAAATCTATTATACCGTGACATTGTCCATGACAGCTCTGTCCTTGCTTGGTTATCAAGGTGTGTTGTCCTTTTCAGGAAGAAGGAAGTATTTTCAGGTAGGCCCAGTGTCAGTCTATGTTTCTTTCTTTTGGGTGAAACTTTCTTTTCTTGGTATGTATTGGGGTATGGGGGTTGTGTGAGGCCTACCAGGATATGGAGTGGGGCTGGAAGGATTGCTGGATCCATGTGCTGTTTACGACTACCTGTCAGACATTGCAAAAGGTGCTAATTTCTTTTTATCCTGATTTAATTTTGTTTAGCTATATTCTCTTCTACAGTATAAGTTGCACATAGGTTCTTGGAATGCACATTCATTTATTTTTCCTAAGAATCACGTGAACATGGCAAAAACAATAAAAATAAAATTGATATTTTGCTGCTTAGAAAGACTCAAGATCAAGATCTCAAGATAAAATATATCTCTCAGATGGCATCTAAGTAATTTTTCATTGCCACAAATTCTTGTGATATTAAAAAAAAATTCTGATACTTTAATTATGATCACTCAAAGGTGGCTTTTCCACTTTATTAATAGAAAAGTATGCCATTTGCAATTATTTTTCCAGATTTTTTGATAATCTTAAGAGACAGCTGCTCCCATAAACCAAAGGTGAGTTGATGATCAGTATACTGTAGATGTGAACATTTACATAGATGCCACTCTGGTTAAATCAAACCCAAACATAAAACAATGCATCTCAAAATTTATTTCTGATTACAAAATGATTGATTCATATAATTTATTGAATCCATACACAAAAGAATTCTTCTTTCACTATGCCAATGTGATGGTGCAGGCAGGCTCCACTCTCCCAAAACCATATTGGGAGCTTCTTAAGGATAAAAACAATGCAATAAATACCTTAAACTCTCCATTAGGTTAGATTATCTCAAGGCAAAGCTTAAGCTACCACAGCTATCCTGATGGCATATAAATGTATTTATCAATAGCGCCTGATGTCTCTGACTCTCTTGGTTCACTGACCCAATGTCTTACTAGTGTTTCTGAATGGATGAGTAGTAATTTTCTCAAACTAAATGAGGAGAAAGCAGAAATCTTAGTGATTGGCAAATTGATCCATTAGGCTTAAAAGTCAAGACAAAGGTAAAGAATTTAGGAGGTAACTATTGACTCTGACCTGAATTTTAAATCACATATTAATCAAATTACTAGGACAGCATTTTTTCACTTAAGAAATATAGCAAAATTTAGATACCTTATAAATTTGCAAGATGCTGAAAAATTATTTCACGCTTTTGTTTTTAGTCAACTAGATTACTGGAACGCACTCCACTCAGGACTACCCAAAAAAGACATCAATCGATTGCACCTAGTGCAGAATGCAGCTGCTAGAATCTTAACTAGGAAAAGAAAATCCAAGCACATCTCTCCAGTTCTGATGTCATTACATAGTTACCCATGTCATTTAGAATTGACTTTAAAATACTGCTTATGGTTTAAATAATCTTGTTCCATCCTATATTTTAGAATGTCTTTCACCTTACACTCCAAATAGTAACCTTAGTTCTTCAAATGAGTGTCTGCTTACAGTTCCAAAATCTAAACTTAAAAGAAACGGTGAGGCAGCCTTCTGCTGCTTTGTACCTAAAATCTGTAATAGCTTACTAACAGAAATTCGCCAGGCTAATACGGTGGAGCACTTTAAGAAACTACTAAAAACCCATTGTTTTAACATGGTTTTCTCATAGCTTCATTTTAGTGTAACCCTGATATTCTGTATTTGCATTTAATTATCATTTTTTTAACATGTCTCCCCAATCCTTACTAACCCCTACTCTGTCTGCTGTTCTTTCGCCGGTTTTCTGTGGTGGCAATCTGTGCGACCACCACCTGATCAAAGCACCATGTAGTCCCTACATTGATGGATTGAAGGCCAGATGTCCACATAACCATCATCATTTAATTCTTCCACATGCAGCCTGAAAACCAAACTGATTTAGATCATTTATGTTAGGTAGTGTGCCCAGTGGAGTTTTCTTTTTTCATTTTTTCTGTCTTCCTGGCCATCGGACCTTACTTTAGTCTTTCCTACTTAGTATTACCTAATGTTATTTTTATATTTTTATTATAAACTTTTCCCTCTTCATCTTGTGAAGCACTTTGCGCTACATCATTTATATGAAAATGTGCTATATAAATAAATGTTGTTGTTAAAAACCAAAGGATTCAGCATTCAGCCTCCTGCCTGTTGCAGTCCTGCCTCTCACCCATTTTACTTCAATCCTCTATCTCTCTCTCTCCTGCGGTCCCTTCCACCTATAGCTTTAGACATGATTGCCTCCATTGGCACATGTGCCGTGATTCCCCAAGCCACCTTCCCTTGATCCCCGCTACCCTCAGCTAATCAGTAACCAATCCACCCCTCAAACCTCGATTGTTCATTCTTCCACGGGGCCCTGACTGCTTGACTCCACTCCAGTGTACTGGCTGACCAAATTGCATTCCAGCCTCTTTCTTTGTTCCAGCTTTTTTTCCCCCCTCTTTCTTTTCTGACTTCCCCTTATATGCCTCTGTGGATGAAGTGCCAGCTAATGGAAGCTAATGAAGCAATCAAAACAGACCACACCCTCACGTGCAGGTGCACCCCATCTCAGTTACTCCATAAGCATGCACAACCATGGAGAACAAGACCACTATTTATGTGGTTATGTATTTATTTAATAACTATTTATGTAGTTATGTATTTATTTAAAAACCGACTACAAAATGCTAAGCCACGGACCCTCTATGTCACAGCCAGACATAAATCATCATCTAAAGGTGATTATGTATTAACTGCAAAGACTCATACTCCATTTATCTCTGCCATCTTTTGATGTTCTTCTCCACTCTCTAATCACAAATGCATGAAACCATCTTTTCATTTGCTCACCACTCTGGTGAAAAATATTCATTGTGGTGTTTCAATAACTTGCTTTTGTAAGAAAAGGAATTCTGTCAAAATCTTGCTCTGCAGCTTGATGAATTTGTAAACACTAATACTGTATCCACCTCATCTCCCTCCTTTGTTTGGCTAGCCATAAAAGCGTTTATAAAGGTGATGAAGGAATTTCATTGTATCTCAATAATGAATGATAAAAAAAACATTAGAACATGCACACATTTTTTCAGTATTGTAACAATTGAGGCTGTGCTAGTAGGTTTTGTTCTTACTATTGGCTCGTCATTCCAGCATCCTGATAGCACATCTTTACGGCATTACCAGCAAAAATGCCTAACACAAGATACAAACAATTAATAATTTATTTTCATATAGCATAAATTGTTTGCATATATTTTATTTTTAAATGTTATGTTTTCAAATAAAAAAATATTCACTATTTTGAGGAAGCTTGTTTTTTTGCCATGGAAAGTGTTATGAAAATATTGTCAATTTGACATAGATAAAGGAGATTACACAGGATAAAACATTGTGAATGGAGCAAGCAGTGAATGAAAAACACAACACTGTAAGCTGGTTGGCTCACAACAACAGCAACAATTTACGCTGTGTGCACAATTATTAGGCAAGTGAGTATTTTGACCATATCATCATTTTTATGCGTATATTCCAACTCCAAGCTGTATTAACTTGAATGCTTATTGGATTTAAGCACGTCAGGTGATGTGTATTTGTGTAATGAGGGAGGGTGTGGCCTAAGGAGATCAACACCCTATATCAAGGTGTGCAGAATTATTAGGCAGCTAGTTTTCCTCAGGCAAAATGGGCCAAAAAAGAGATTTAACTGACTCTGAAAAGTCAAAAATTGTAAAAAAGTCTTTCAGAGGGATGCAGCACTTTTGGAATTGCTAAGATATTGGTGTGTGATCACAGAACCATCAAACATTTTGTTGCAAATAGTCAACAGGGTCGCAAGAAACGTGTTGAGAACAAAAGACGCAAATTAGCTGCCAAAGATTTGAGAAGAATCAAACATGAAGCTACCAGGAACCCATTATCCTCCAGTGCTTTCATATTCCAGAGCTGCAACCTACCTGGAGTGCCCAGAAGTACAAGGTGTTCAGTGCTCAAAGACATGGCCAAGGTAAGGAGGGCTGAAACCCAAGCACCACTGAACAAGAAACATAAGTTGAAACGTCAAAACTGGGCCAAGAAATATCTGAAGACAGATTTTTTTCAAAGGTTTTATGGACCGATGAGATGAGAGTGACTCTTGATGGACCAGATGGATGGACCTGTGGATCAGTAATGGGCACAGAGCTCCACTCCAACGTGGAGGTGGGGTACTGGTATGAGCTGGTATTTTTAAAGATGAGCTAGTTGGACCTTTTTGCATTGAAGATGAACTCAAAATCAACTCCCAAACCTACTGCCAATTTTTCGAAGACACTTTCTTCAAACAGTGATACAGGAAAAAGTCTACATCTTTGAAGAAGACCATGATTTTTATGCAGGCCAATGCTCCATCACTTGCATCGAAGTTCTCCACTGCGTGGCCAGCCAGTAAAGGCCTTAAAGATGAAGGAATAATGACATGGCCCCCCTTCCTCATCTGACCTAAACCCTATCAAAAACTTGTGGGCACTTCTTAAACGTTAGATTTACGGGGGAGAAAAACAATACACCTCTCTGAAGAGTGTCTGGGAGGTTGTAGTCATTGCTCCACAAAAAGCTGATCGTCAACAGATCAAGAAACTGACAGACTCCATGAATGGAAAGGCTTATGACTGTTATTGGAAAGAAGGGTGGCTATATTGGTCATTGATTGACTGATTTATTTTTTTTGAAATGTCAGAGATGTTTATTTGTAAATTTTGAGGTGTTTGTTTATTATTCTCACTATAACAGATGAAAATAAACAAGTGAGATGGGAAAATTTTCATTTTTCCTTTAGTTGCATAATAAATCTGCACACTAATAGTTGCCTAATAATTGTGCGCACATATGTGTTCCCCTGATGATGTTCACACTCACATTTCCGTTGTGAAACATTCAGGTTTCAGGTTTATTAACATTTTGGATTGACTGATAGCACTGTGTTTGTTCCATATTAAAATTAATCCTCAAAAATACAACTTGCCTAATAATTGTGCACACAGTGTATTTCTTCTATATCTCTAAACCACATAAGGAATGCCAAATTGTTTTAACAGACCCTGTTTTTGACTACTAAGAAGACAAGAAGAAACTCCCCCCCAAAAAAAAAACCTGTAAGGTAAAAATGGAAGAAATCTTGGGAATAGCAATTTACCCCCTTCCAAGTAGGTTGGACATGCAATGGATGTCAAAAAATGGGGTAAATACAATACACAAAACACAACACAAGTATTCCTCTTCACAGAGCTAGATGGTCAATCTATTATTTCTACCTCAGAAATACAATCCAGTAGTACAAACTACAAGGCAGAATACAAGAATATCACTCACTAAATACAGAATTATCATATATGATGATACAAATTAGAAACTAATTAACATAAATAAAAAAAAATAATATCTGTCCATCAGATAATTGTAGAACCACAGCCAGATTTTAGAAAAGGTGTTAGACAAGCCAGACACAGTCAGAGTCCTGGAGACCTCACTCAACTAGTCGCCCCCACACTGGCCATTCTACAGCTAAAAACCTCACTTTTCACAGATACGGCAAACTCAACCATGCACAAAAATGTAAGAGTAAACAAACTTTATAATGAAGATATAAGCACCAGCATTCAATTGTTTTGATTATAACAGTAAAAAATAGAAAAAATGTCTATTGGTGTCATACATGGAGCTTCTAGTGTTAAACAACTAGAACGAAATTAAATGCTTTAAAAGCTCTAGACATAAGTCAATTAACACCAACCTGGAGAAAGATCATACTAATAAGAGCGTGCAGCTCTGTTCTTTTAAGGCATTCTGAAGAACAAATACATGCTGCTGAACAAGAAACCAAAATTATGCCTCTAGATCAAAGCCTAGCCACTTACTCACTGCTAGACTTAAAAATGTGACTCTCAGGCCGCTAGTATGTCCTTCAAATTGAAAAATGGGAATCATGTTATCAAATAATGGGTCAGTTTAGATTTTTGCAACATGGTAGGCTTTTTAAATTCTCAAATGAAAAACATGAATGCCTTGAGGAACTTTCTCAAATACTTTACTAGGAGATTCTCTACGCACCCTGTGCACAATACAGTCAAACAGAAATAAAACCCTTGGGGCTTCATGTATAACGCCGTGTGCAGAATTGACACTAAAACAGGGGTCCTAAATCACAGTCCTGGAGGGCCGCAGTGGCTGCAGGTTTTTGCTCCAACCCAATTGCTTAATAAGAAGCAGTTATTGCTCAAGTAACACTTCTGCTTCACTTTAGTTGTCTCACTCGTTAAGATTTTGAACCCTTATTGCTCATTTTAGTCTTAAACAGCTGTATTCTTGGTTTTTTAATTTCTCCTAACTAGCAATAACATGCAAATGACAGAAGAGACCAGCATTTCTCCATTTAGCTTGTTACCATTTACACCTGTGTGTATTTATCATGCACTATTGGGTTTAATTAAATAATTAGAAGAAAAGTGAAAAGAAAAAAAGTGAAGAACTGAGAATGACTCATTCATTTTAGCCTTCGAATTATTTGGATGATATCCTTATAAAGAGGAAGAAAATCTAGGATATGAGAATTACCTGACATAGCAAAGTTAAAGCACTAACAAGCCATGAAATTAAATTGCTTTCTAATTAAGCAACTGGGTTAGAACAAAAACCTGCAGCCACTGTGGCCCTCCAGGACTGTAATTGAGGATCTGGCACACAGACGTAAACAGAAATGTGCATATGTACAAAAAAATTCAGATGTATAAAACTGTGCATAAGCAAAGTTCCACGCGCTTCCCCTTTATAAATTCCAATCAACATGAATTTTAACACACATGCACACGCCTACAGCCCCACCCTTACTCCTTCCAGAATTTCACATATTTCATTATGCAAATCAATATAAATAGCCCTTTCTGTTCAGTGCTTTGTTAAAAGACAATGGCAAAATCATGTGTAAATAAGTGGAATTTCACCAAATGCAAAGTGGGGGTCCTGCTAAGTTAAGTGGAGGCAAGGAAAAACGTATTATTTGGTAGCCTAGGCAGTGATATGATCGACAAAAGGAAATTGATGGAGTGGAACTCAAAAGTTCAAGTTCAGAAAGTTGCACAGTGCCCAAAATAAAAAAGAATTGGTCAGACGTCAAAGTTGACATGAAAAGACAAGTGTCTGAATGTCATAGAGAAGTGTATTAGGGCCACAGAGAAAAAAAGAAATACAGATACAGTTAAGAAAAAAAAGGTCTATGCTGAACTGTCCACTATAATCTCATAATATATTTTGTCAGTAGAATGTCATGAATTTAATTTTAAAATCAATGTTTAATTTACTAGAGTTTCACAAATCCCATTGTAACTAAAATAGCATGTTAAATGTGTCATATTCTATGTGTTCCCTTACCCAGTTGTTAATCACTATGAGCTTCTTATATGGGCTTTTTTTATACCGGTAGGAGTGTGAAGGCAGTGATTGCAACACATTCATGATATTTCATATCTATGAACATTTTAGAATACTTAGATTTATACCAGATATAATTTTCAGGATGAAATGCACTAAAGCATGTATTAAACATTAGGGGGTACGGTGGTGCAGCTAGAGCAATGAGCTGGTGCCTTGTCCAAGGATTGATCCTTCCACCCGCAAGATGCTTGCTGGGATGCCCACAACCCTGGACGGAATAACTAATTACAGCAGTACTGTGTCTGTCAAACGTACCAACCCCCAATTCCTGTCCTTCCATTTTCTTTCTCCACGTAACCAATCGCCACACAATAAGTATCTGTAATAAATGTAAAATCATCTGTAAGCTTAGAGCACTGATTCATCAAAACTTAAGGAAAATTGTAAAATCTTTGTTATACATGTTTAATTATTCCATCCATTTATCCATCCAAGATTGCGCCAATCCCAGCAATCATACAGTGTAAGGCAGGAACAATCCCTGGACGGGGCACCAGGTCATCGCTATCGCTGTGTCACTGTCCCCCCACAAGTTTAACTATTAACAATATACATTATTTAAATGCACTTTTAGAATTTTTCTGTAAAATGTAAAATACATATTTTAATGCATTTCATCATTAAAATATCAAATATACATCCTAATATTGTAACAGCACACACCTACAAAAAGATAGCTCTTAGAAATCTAAATCGACTTAGAAGCCAGTAATAATATCCTGTAAATGTGCTATCTTCTGTTGAACTGAATTGAATTCCTTTATTGTCATTTTATGGTATATGCATCTCCTCCGTAAACTTATTTTCCTATAAAATGATACAATAATAATAATAATAATAATAAAAGAAAAATACACAGTATGAAAGCATAATTACAATATTAATGTACAGTATACCCTAGTGTGTGTGCTTGGCATTTGTGTGTGTTCACCCTGTGATGGACTGGCACCCTGTCTAGGGATTGTTCCTGTCTTGTGCCCTATCCTTGCTGAGACAGGCTTTAGCTTGCCTACGACCTTGCCCTGAATAAGTGGGTTAGGTAACTGGATGAATTCTGCCATTACCCACATTTACTGCACAAATATAATCTTAGATACTGTTTTGCACCTCTAGAAGAATGGGATGGAATCTCTATCCTGTCACAATTGTGTAGATGTTACTCATTCTTCCTGTGTCTACTTATTCTGCTCATATCCCAAATATGCATATTTTATGTTTATTACTGACTTTAAATTGATCTGGTCTGATACCCCAGCTCTCTCTAATCATGGATTGGACAAGCAGCGTCAGTAAATGGACCGATGTTCAAACCTTCAGCAATTAATCAAAGTATTTGCATGATTGCGATGCATTTGATTTAATTTTTGGTCATGTCAAGTTCCACCAAACATTTTCTGACTTCTGGAACTCATCAGGTCTTTTCATGAAAGGCACTCCCAATGTCATTTCTGGCAGAATTCATTGATATGCTTTGTACAGATCTCTTACAATGACCTCTATAATCAAGCATAGATAGATAGATAGATACTTTATTAATCCCAAGGGGAAATTCAAATTCTCTCAAGCTGCTTGGCTTTTATCTTATATATTATCTTTGCGCTGGCTCGGCTGCCCTGATATCGTCTTACCTCGTCAGGTAAATAGGGAACCACACCAGCGTGGGAATTTCTTGTCAGTGCTTTAAGTTGACTACTTGAATAGGCGAGTCTCAGAGTGTAAATATCAATGTCAAGTAGTAAAAATAGTAAAAAGTGTCCAGGGAGCGATTCCACATAAAAGAAAGTGGTAGAAGTGATCCAGTGAAATAGAGAAAAAATAAAAAAAAGGTAAAAAGATAAAATCATACACGGAGCTGCTGGAATGACTGCCACTCACGACGGCGCCGGAAATGAAACAATATACTGTACATATATAATATATAATATAATATAATATAATATAATATAATATAATATAATATAAT
>JANRMT010062791.1:68856537-68869654 GCA_026402145.1 Polypterus bichir lapradei
ATATAATATAATATAATATAATATAATATAATATAATATAATATAATATAATATATACATGTACAGTTTGTCTCATCAATTGTTAATGACCAACAAAAATCGAAACGTCTTAAGCACTTAATGCTGTAAGCAATGCAATTGTCAAATTTATAACTTCTTCCAGAGTATTAACCTTTTACAATGCAATGCAGTATGGCAGTAGTGCATATTATACCCTAAGGATATGTGGTGGAAAAAAGGAGAACAGAAAAAGAATAGACGATTGTATTTTTTCCAATAATCACAGTATACTGTAAGCACCAACAACCTCATTTTTCGGATTGCTGCACATTGAGGGCTTGCTCAAGATACTGAATCAATCACTAAACACAGAAATCATAGGCAAAGTTAATCAAATACAACATTTTCAAAATATTAAAGTAGGATATAGGGCAGTAGAGATAAATAAACTTTTCTATGACATAAATCCTGATGAAAAGCAAGTCCCTGGAGCCTCATTTTATCAAAAGAATGATATCAGAGCTACCAAGTGATGAAATGCCAGCCTAAGAAATTAAGTCCTGCCCTGCATGTGTAATGCAATGTTGTTACTTTATTTTCTCTGCTTCTTTTGAACTTATGATTCATTATACACAATCCTTGTCTGAACTAAAAGACCACTAGATCTAATCCGATGGATGGCTTAACACTTCCCAGGTTGTTGTAACAGGACAGAAAAAAATAGTCTTCAAGACTTTGGTGATGATGATGAATGAAGTGCAGACTCTGAAGTCATTATAAATATTAAGATACTTAAATGCATTGGGGCTTGCTCCAGGTCAAACCTTTGAAGTCTCATGCTCCTCATCAAAAGACATACAGGGATACAGCTCAGTGAGTGTAAACTAGTGTTCAGATATAATACATGTGCTTCAGAAAGAGTTTTATACATTTAGAAATCTTTGTTAGGCTGCCAGGCGTAAGAAAAAGTTCAGAAGTATGAAAGTACAGACATAGATGAAAATACTGGTACCATTAGAAATGTGTTATCCACAATTCTTTATGTAACAACTAATAGAGGGCAGCACAGTGGTGCAGTGGTAGCGCTGCTGCCTCGCAGTAAGGAAACCTGGGTTCCCTTCCTGGGTCCTCCCTCCGTGAAGTTTGTATGTTCTCCCTGTGTCTGCATGGGTTTACTCCTCCCACAGTCCAAAGACATGCAGGTTAGATGCACTGGCAATTCTACGTTGTCCCTAGTGTGTGTGCGCTGGTGCCCTGCCCAGGGTTTGTTCGTGCCCTGTGCTGGCTGGAATTGGCTCCTGCAGACCCCTGTGTTAGGATATAGTAGTTTGGAAAATGACTAACTGACATCTAATAGATTAGAAACTTTGCTTTTGACTTATGACCAAACATATTATTTTAAGTAATTAAACTAATGAATTTCATGGGCAAAAATATTGCTATCCTTAACTAAATATTTTGTAGAAAAGCTTCTGAAGACAATAACTGGCATCAAGTTCTTTCTGTAGTTCTGAGTGAAATTTCTAGACCTTGTTTGATCCACTCTTCTTTGGTTCTCTCAGGTTTGCAGGATGCCTTTAACCAACTCTGACTTTCAGCTCTTTTCACAGTTGTTAAATGTGATTCAGATCAGGACTCATAGCGGGCTACTTCAGAACAGTCCGATGTTTTTTTCTTTTCCATTTTTCAGTGTTTTTTGAGGTACAATTCAGATTGGTATCCAGCTGCAGGAGTTATCACTTACAGCTGAGACACAGTTATCCAACACACTGAGTTTTACATGTCATCCCAAAATGCCCAGATAATCTTCTGATTTTATGGTGCTCTGTACCCATTCAAAGAGGCGGCAAAGCAATCTCAAAACATCACCGAGTCTCCTCCATGTTTCACAATAGAGATGGCGTTCTTTTCTTTGAAAGCTTCGCTTTTTTTTTACAGTCAACACAGAATTTAAGTATTATATCAGAAAGTTCTCGTTTTGTTTCGTCTATTCAAAGGACATTTTCTCAAAAGGACTGTGGCTATATTCTTTGGGTAGAGACAGATGGCTCAACTTGTAACTGTTGCACATTAAGCTTGAAGGCATCTCAGACCTGTTTTTGAAGTTTCCTCTTTGTTTCCTTTCTCTAACATTCTTCAGTTTTCCTTGTACCGCCACATCCAGGGATATCATCTATAATCTCATGGGTCTTAAACTCTTTATAATATTGGCACCAGTTGTCCCTGGAACATCAAGCTCATTGGAGATGGTTGTGTCCCTTATAAAGTGACCATGCTTGGCTGTTACTGTCTACCTTGCTGACTCAGACAATTCTTTGCTTTTCCTTCTCTTTCCCATGTTTAGTGTGACATAAAACAGTTGAGTGATTTCTTTTCTCCATTTAAACTGACTGAATGAATGATGACAAGATTGAACACACCTGTCGTAAACATTAAAAGACATTAGCCTTCTTGAAGGATCACTATAAGGAAGTCATTTCTTATAGCTTCTACAGGGATCTAATAATTTTGTCCTGGTTATTTTGGAATATCTTTTTAGAATAACCAGAATTGTGTTATTTTCACAGTCTTTTGTTCTATTCAACCTCAAATCAAATAAATGTGTGGGCGGATGACAAAAGTTCTTTCCAAGAAGAATCTCTTATATATATATTTCTCTTCTGATTCGTCCTGCTTCCTCTTCAAACCCGGTCCCGCCCACACACAGCCCACATGGCATTTCTCGATTCCTATTCGTCATCTTCCAAACCCTTCCCCACGTTGCCTGCGGCTTCCCATACACCCCCACGCCACTTTTCTTGAGTCCTATTCTTCCTTTCAGCTAACCCGGTTTCCCACTCCTCTCTCATGACCCCATTGGTGTCATGTCACCGCCCGATATCTAGCCTGACTGCGTGACCTTTCACTTCAGCCATGTCTGCGCCTGGGAGTCTTTTCCATAGCCTGCTACAGGAAGGTACTCTCTCAACCATTGCCATTGCTATTTTTGTTATACTGCAACAGTTGTTTCCTAAGCCTTTTATTATAAAATGAACAACAGTACCTTCTCTGTCGATGGGTTTTTGTACAACGTCATCTGTATTCCGGGATCTGGCAACTGCCTGTTCCTATCAGTGGGTTGTTTCTTGACACAAACGGTTGACAAAGGCAATGCACTCTCACTACGACATAGGACAGTAGATTTCGTTGCATCACATTGGGACAGATTTGGAGACATTCTTCCTGTTATTCTTTCCAACGCAAGTTAAGTTATCACAACAAGTCACGAGTACTATCAATACATGGCAACATCTACAGTTTATGGTGGTGAAGCTGAAATTCAAGCTCTTTTTAAGATTAGATCTTTCGACTCATTATCTGTCATCTCCAGCAAAACACCTATTCACAACTATGTCTTTCAAGAAGTATTTCTTTCTTCTTGATTTCTGAATTCCTTTCTCAATGTTTTCCGTTCCTATTCTTACATCGCCGTATGCTATAGTGGGCATCCACTAGTGGTACATTATTTGAATAAAATGCAAGGGTACCAATATTTTAAGTGATGCCTGTAGTGTAAACTACTGTTTTCAGACACGTCACTCCCATAAATTAGTATTTTAAAATTACTTAGAATATAATAGTTCTGAAAAACTCCAAGCAAAACATAATTTGATGTATTGCAGTTTCCAAATAAATTGTTGCTGAACAGCTACTCATGAAACATTTCATCAGTACAAGGTTTCATGTTTAAGTTTCCTTCTCAAATTGGCACAGTTCTGATTTATACCCCAGTCAAACAAATATACATACAGTTTTAATATGTATTAAATGACTGAAATATTGAGAGCATGTTGTAGATGTGTCTGTGATCTTCTTTGTCACATCTAGTGAAAGACTGTGAAATACTGTTCAGGGTGAAATTGTTTGGTTGTTATTGTTTAGGTGTCTAGAGCAATTTCACCTGTGGGCAGCAACATTCAATAATGTCAATTAGAGTAACAGCATCAGGAAAGTAAACCACACAGCCAGTCTTCCTTTAAAATGGCTGAAACTCACAAAATGTATTGTGTTTTTTTTCTCCTTAAAATGTTTTACAATATGTGTGCAACCGCAAGATGTGGATTGATACTCGATAATACCCTTGGCTTGAAAAATTGACATACAGTATTTGGTAAGTTTTACTGCTTTTGTATTTACATTTGGACATTTTTAAATGCAAGAACAGACTATGTATCTTTTTAAAGTTATAAAAAATGCTTCGCTTTAGAACATAATTGTATGTGGAAAATTAATATACACCAGATCGTGAAAAAACAAATTTCACTTGAAAATTACCAAAATTATCCTTTAAGTGTGTTTGAGCTCTTTTTTTCTCCATTTGTGTTTTTGTTCTCAGGTTATCTGAGCTGCATGCTCATGATTTCTTCAGGAGCACCCCAGATGTTACTTTACCACAGGCATGGATTGCCACCCACACACACACACACCAGAATGAGATGCCATGCCACCACTTTGCATGTAAATACTTGCGGAACACAGCATTCTGTTAGATGATTGCCTATGCCAAAAAATATTTAAAGCAGAATAATAAAATGAAGAAAAATCTAGCAACCACAATGTAAAAAAAAATTATCTGTTCATGCTAGTAAAGATAAAGATGTGTTTGGTGTCTGTGATTATTTTGACCTTGGCTTGTTTTTAGTTGTAAGCTTGGTAGTCTCTTTATGTTTCCTGGCTTAAATTTGGGTTTCAGCTTTTGACCTGGTTTTGAAGGATTTATTCTGACTTGTCTAGCAGATATGTTGCTAAAACTATGACACAAAAATTAATAATGTAGTAACCAAAGATAGCAATACCTTTTTTCTTGTGTCTTAAATAGCATCATTTTTGCTTTATTTATTCTTCTAAAAACCATAGAAACATATACATAGTTTTGTCTGTACTCTCATGATTTACTTGTGCCTCTCATTTTTCATTCCTTCCATTTGTTGAACTGGGTAGGATTTTTCTCAGCAGGCTTCTGCATTTAAAAGGAAATTATTCATCACAGGCATCATATGTATCATCCCACCAACATGTAACAAGTAATGTTTTCTCTGAAGACCATCTCTATTGCTTTCAGGTAATAAGCCCAATAATATGGAATTGTCAGCAGCTTAAAATTCCTTATAATAATTGATATTAGAATGAATATTTTATAATACTAGCACATTTTAATTATGAATTCTAACTTTTCTTACCATTGTATTTTTGTTTTTGCACGGGGACGGAATTAAAAAAAAACATGACAGGAAATTGCAAGTTGCTCCCAGGCCTGAGACTTTTGTACTAGAAACTGTATAATATCAAGGGAAAAAGACAAATGATCAAGAACAGTGGTAGCAGACTTAATTCACCTGGAAACCTCAGCAGAAAGAAAAAAAGGAATTATACCAATGTTGTAGTGTTACCACTTTAGGGATTTCCCCATGCAGTATTGTCCAAAAGAAAAACACCAATAAAAAAACACACACTAAACAAAGATATGGAGATTGGTTGTGCTGAGAAAATGTGAAACAAAAAACAAAAAGTGCAAAACACGGTGCAAGATTGAAGGGAGAGTGGCAAATCATTAATTAGAAGATACCAAAGGTCCCTGGGCCTCAAATATAGTAAACCGGTCCAGAACTAATGGTGATAATAAAGGTATCAATCTATCTATTTCTTATGAGTGTGAGAGGATCAATAGAAATCTTCAACCTTTATGTATTCTTTGATTTGTATAAAAGGGCAGTGTTTAGTCTGTGTTACTTGACTTGCCTAATTTGCACTTTCACAGACAGTTGATTGCTCAGTGCCCCCTCCAACATAAATTTTCAAATCATGAAAACTAAGCCAAAAGAATGGAGAGCAGAGGATGCCCTACCACTGTTAGCAGAAGATGTGAGCCAAAATGGGAATGCAGATCCAGATAGGCAGGAAGAATGACTGGCCATAAGCAAGAAAGTAAGAATCCAAAAGACAGATCTAAAGACAAAGTCAGTTCAAGCATTTTAGACAATGTTAGACAAAAAGAAAAATTTAAAAGGCAGGCAAAAAGATCATAAAATAGAATACATTTTAGGCACTCGGAGTACACATTAAATAAAGGCTTTCACATTGAAAAAAGCATAAATATTTGTCAGCACCTTTCTTGACAATGTGGCTATCTTTATCTATCTCATGTGATTTGTTCATTTTTCAAATGTTTCATCTACTGTAGTAAAAGTAAACTTCAGAATTTAGAATGTGCTAGAACAATGTCGTCTTTTGTTTAATTTCTGTCTTCCATAGATTTTTTTAACCTCTTTCATGCAGACTCTCAAATCATTTACCTCAGCTACATGCTCAGTCACCTTTATTGAAATAGGACATAAGCACAGATATTGACAAGTGGACCATACTGATGCAACTTCTAATTGATATCATTTGCTTTTTTTATCACTAAGAGATAATATCATTATTATAATAACAAAAGTTTCAAGGGTGTTGTTTCAACTTTTTTATCTATGACTGTCATTTGTACATTAACCTTACAGGTAATTGTTATTTTTGTAGAGATGACATTTTTTCATTATTATTTTATCCCCTAACGAATGTTCTGCAGAGATCTAAATGTCATCTTACTACTATCAATTTTTGGTATAATTAACTTTCACTTTCATGTTATATTCTTTTAAATACATTCCAGTTTTCTTCAAAAATGTGTGCAGTGATACTGTTTATAGTACTCTCCAAATATAATACCTCTGTCTTAAAGTTATCAGTTCTAAACTGAAAGTGCTTACTGCACTGAAATGTAGCTCATCTCCAATTCAGAGTTATAGAAGCTGCCTGTATATACATTTCTTACAGTTCCTCATCAAATTCAATGCTTTATATATGTAGAATGTGTTTTTTTAGATATTAGAAATTCCCTGGAGTTTTCAAAATGCATTTCCCCCCAGACCTCAAGTCAGGTTCTTTAACTCAATTATCCAAAAGGTGAAATACACAAATCTCCATATTCCTGATTTATTCAGCACATTAGAACATTTCTTTAGAATCAGAAGTCATATTTTTGACACATAACAAACTGCTATATGAATAATTGGTGAGGTCTTGCTGACTAAAATTTGTCATCTTTAGTCACTGGTATTTCAGTTCATGCACCTGAAGCAACATATAAAACCGAACTGACCAATCAATTGCAATTTTGCAATGTGCTGGTCTAGTCTTATTTTGTATTAACAGTAACAAAACTAAGTTTGGGGATTAACGTCGTTGCAGTGTACCTCAGAGCTGCAGACTACCAGCAGATCAAGAACAAAACTAAGTGGAGTTGCATTGTGCCTGTTTGAGTCAGTGAAGGGGTACAGAGTTGCTTATTAACTTAGACCATTTTGCGAGTGGCTTTACAAACTTAGAACAACAGGTAATGTTACAAATTAAACTCTGCACCCATCAGACAGACTATTATGGACATGAAAAAGCACAAATATGCCAGTAAAAAAAATATGAAACCCTGTTTTAGATATATAGTATGTTTAGACTGAAGTATAGCATACTACTGAATCAAATGTATTTAACTTGATGCAACAGAAGAAAAACAATCAATGAATGGAAATATTTATATTGCATGAAATAGAAAGAAACAGAAAAATACAAATCAGCGTACTGTACATTTAATCGTTATTCTTTAGTAAAAAATGAGTCAGTGGTTTAAAAAGTGGCCATTAAAAGATGCTGATAGTTTCCTCTGTGCTGCATTCCTTCAGAGTGTTGTAAAGGAATCTTTGAGAAGAGATCCATAACAATATGTTTTATTGTGTCTGTGCCCTACTTTCATGTTTGTGCTACAATATGGCATTCTTTACAAATACTGCCCAGCCTCTGACTAGGTATTTTATATGCTTTGGTAATTGTTGGATTAATTCGGTTATTAGGAAGAGCTAGGTGTATAATCAGCACGGAGGCACAGTGGGTAGCTCTGCTGCCTCGCAGTTAGGAGACCCAGGTTTGCTCCCTGCGTGGAATTTGCATGTTCTCCCCGTGTCTGCGTGGGTTTCCTCCAGGTACTCCAGTTTCCTCCCACAGTCCAAAGACATGCAATTTAGGTACATTGGCAATCCTAAATTGTCCCTAGTGAGTGCTTGGTGTATGTGTGTGTGTGCGCGCCCTGCGGTGGGTTGGCGCTCTGCCCAGGGTTTGTTTCCTGCCTTGCACCCTGTGTTGGTTGGGATTGGCTCCAGCAGACCCCCTTGACCCTGTAGCTAGGATATAGCGGGTTGTATAATGGATGGATGGATGGGTGCATAATGAATGATAAGTATTTTTACTCTTCTGTATTATCTATACAATTGAGAAAATAAGTTATAGCATTACCTGATTAGGAGCACCACAGGCTCCAGGATGTCCTAATCAAATATTTACATTCTATGAACACATCTATAAAAATAAAATGAGAGGTAGTCTTGGAGATTTAAAGCAGCAGTCACGCATACAGTAGGTTGATATATTGTACAAGTAACAGTGTATGTGTATTGCGTGAAAGAGCACAATGTACCCCTGAATCAAAAAAATGCTAGTGCTATTGAGAAAGGGCAACACAACTATTAATCAATGTGTTAACTACTAATTTTTAGGCAGAAGTGAAATTTCTGAGGGCAAAATCTACAAGTCAGCCGGTGAAAGTAGATGAAATCTGAAGTGATTCTGATCTTCCAGTCTGGAGTTAAGTGGGGGTGCGGATTATTGTGGCAGGAGTGATATCAACATCCTAAACTCCGGTTGCAGCTACAGTCAAATAATATCGCCTAATGCTCAAAGCAACAACGCGTAAAATATAAATAAATGTGATCTTTAGATCGCTATAGACTCTCCTAATAGTATGACAAAGTTAATCAATAGTACCTACATATTTACCTTAAGAAAGATAAAATAATATACAATTGTGTGCATGGAGTGACATGCAATGACCTCGCGGTCATTAAGATAAATAATAAATCTCATTAAGATAAACCTCTTTTGAATAATATAATGAATGTGTGAACATTGATGGGAACAATTCCAAGTTCCAAACAACTACATGTTAGAGGCTTCGACATAAAATGCACTTGCAAATTTACTGTGCCTTTGGCCACACTTTCAAAGGGCAAGGCTGTCAGAGGTTAAAGTCCGGGGTGCATACCTGGTAATCTGTCCACATAACCCTCTAGTAGCTTGTAACTCAGATGGGCACAGAGACAAGAAAGAAACAACAACCAGGTTCGATCAGCCAAAGTGCATGTTTATTAAAGCAAACTTCAAATAATAAACTGCAGTGCAGATGGTAAACAAAGAAGTCAATAAATAATCCATAATAAAAACTTGTGCATTTGTGGAGATTAGAAACATATAAAAAATATGCTCAAAGGATTTAATTTAGGCTGTGTCACACATGTGCGAGTAGGAGGCAGCTAAAGGGTCTGAATAATTGTAATAAAACATCCGATCAGGGGGCGGCGGAGTTCACTGACTGTTTTTCTTAGTTCCCTACGGACCTTTCCCAGGAAATCCTGCAAGGTTCCGGCACCTCAGAAGACATCACTTCCGGAGCCAGCCCCTTTGCTGACATCACTTCCGAAGCCGGCCCCTTTGCTGACATCACTTCTGAAGCCGGCCCCTTTGCCTACATCACTCCCAAAGCCGACCCCTTTGCTGACGTCACGTCTGGTTCCGGCCATTTTGATGACATCAGTTACTCTACAGGCGGATGGATCTACGAGTTTTTTCATCGGCTCTGGTAATTCTAGTGTTAAAGCCTCCATCTTGGACTACTATAGTCAGTTCTGTTTTGGACTCTGTTATATGCACATTGTGCTACTTATTTCACCCCTTTTGCAGCTGGTAAAAACAATATATGGGTGGCTGCCCCAAACCTTTATGATGTCTTGGACTCTTGATTGTCACAGCTGCTTGGCAATTCTATTGCAGCTGTCTCTGTCTCTCAACTTCATTCAACAGAAGCTTCCCAGCTGCCAACAACTCAGGCAGCATTAAACAACATCACATGGCTTTTGTCCTGCCAGGAAGGCTGAAAAGGACCTCGCTGGCTCTCCATCTTCCCATTTGCTCTGTTCATGCTCCCTGAGTCCATGAGTGAACCCCCTTCCTACACCCTTGTGTAACGGCGATACCTTTCTGAGCACCATTAACACTAGAATTACCAGAGCCTATTCTCACCTCTTCATCAGAGTCTTTTGTCCTGTAAATGTGTCGATTAACAGCAAGCACCCTGGTATCCCATCCCCCCACCCAACGCTGCAGTTCAGTTCGCAAAGAAGTTTCTCAGTGCTCAGTGTTTATCTTCGAGTGAAGTGTTGGAGCTTTTATAGGGTAAAATAGTACATCATCATTTGGAATACATATATTTTGTGTTCCGTGTCAACAACAATCCATGTAAAACGTAGTTAATACAGAAACGTTTTTCATGTTTTAGTAATACTTGAAAAAATGTAGACATGAAATGTATAATGTGTGAAGCCTGAAATACAAATATGAAATAAACACTTTCACAAAAGGTAAAAGTATAACAAAACAAGTGCACTTTTAGTCAAGAACTTAACCGAATAAAAAAGAAAGCAGGTTATGGTAGGCACTTGATACGACAGCTTGCGTGGTGCAATGCTAAAAACTGCTGCCTTCCAATCAAGAGGTTGCGGTTTTGATATCAGCTGCTTCCCAAATTTACCATTTTCAGTAGTGAGCTGCTCTTATTGTTAATATCATACAATAAAAGCATACATTTAATTTGCATGTGTAAATTTAGTTAAAGTTAGTGGGTTTTTTTCAGTTTTATTCTCTCACTCACGTTCAAGCTCCCACGCACCCCCCAGATCTGATGCCGTTTTCAGATAAAGACGTGGTATAACAAACAAACTTATTTTGTTATACCCCCTCTTTATTTGAAAACAGCGGCAGATCTTGTGCGCAAACAAGACTGGGACTGGGAAAACCATGGACGTGGATGTGAGTGGTGTGCATGACTGAGAATGGCTGTGGATGTCAATTTCTTTTTATTCAGTTTTATTCTTGAGTGCTCCTGCTCACGCTGAGTTAGTATGCACCTTCTGATCCATGATGTCAAAGCCGCACTGACAAAAAAGAAAGACTTAGGTATATATGACATTTGGAATAATTAATTTCATGACCTGTATTGTACATTTTGGAAAACGTTGTTGCACTAACGCAACATTATATTCATTTGCATACCTTCATGCGGTTATAGTTAGTGACCACGTTTGGTTTTTTGTTCCGATCTTGGCCAGTGTCCACATGTTACTGCATGTTGGTATTTCATTTGAACTCCAGGAGATGCAGAGGACAGAATAGTATAGAAAGTTCAGTTCCGCGCTTTATACAATCATCAGATTCAAATGTTAACAGTTCCCATACACACCCTCGGACCGTCTTTGCGACATGTGTAACCCAATCAAGTGCTTCTGGGTTCGATGCTGGCAGCTTCTCAAGTTAACCGTTTTGAGTAGAGAGCTGCTATTATTGTTAATATTATACAATAAAAACATACATTTGATTTACGTCTGTAACAACCGCTGTAAATTTATAGTGCTTGTCAAAGTTAGTGTTTTATTCTCTCAGTCGCGTTCACGCTTGCCCCAATCTGACACTGCTGTTTTGAAATAAAGACGCGCCATAACAGTAGTGAACTCAGATTGGAGAAAACAGAAGCCCTTCCTGCAAGAAACGTCCACTCACATATAAGAACAACGCAGCTGCAGCAGGCATAAAGGCGAAAGTCCGCCGTCATCCTGCCAATCACCTGTCCTTCAAAGAAACAGCACGGCTTACAGAGCTCACCAACACTACACCATCCAGATCTAAACACTAGCGTAGTGTATGTGCCCAAAAAAAGTCTAACTGCATTCTCATATCATTGCTCACGTACTAAAGTGTCAGCATGTATTTTTTGTGGCATTACACGTGTAATTTGTGTGCATGCCCTTGATGATCAAACAGAGGAAGCTCTGCAGTATTCTTGTGACTTTATGCTGTAGGAAGATAAGTAAATAAATCAAGATAAGTAACATTTGATCTGGCTTTTATATAAGTAACATATAAATGATTCTTATGTAAAAACCATCACAAAACATAATCACAAACAGGAGTTTGCACGATACGTTGGCGAGCTCTGTAAGCCTTACTGTTTTGTTGAAGGACAGCTGATTGGCAGGATGACGCTGGACTTCGTCCTGTATTCAAACTGTCTTTTGCCTTTATGCCTGGTGCAGCTGTGTTGGCACGCTTTTGCTATGAGCGCTTCGGTGGCGCAATGGTATCAGCCTTTGACTGGTAATCTAAACCTCACAAGTTTGATCCTGGACGAGTCTGTTTTGACAAGTGATATAGCGCATCTATGTGAAAACAGCAGTGTCAAATGCTGTTTGATCGTGAATGCGGCTGAGAAAATAAACAATAAAAACAAAGCTAACCTTTACAAGTATCATAAATTACACTGGCTGTTACAGACTGGAATAAAATGTATGTTTTTATTCTAAAATAGTAAGAATATGTGCAGCTCACATCTCAAAACGGACTCGTCCTGGATCAAACCCGTGAAGTTTAGATTACCAATCAACAGCTAATACCGTTGCACCACCGAAGTGCTCGTAACAAAAGCGTGTCAATGTCACACTCTAACGTGTGTTTTTTTTTCTGCAGTTATATTCTTGAATAGAAGCGCATTTGTTCTGTTACATTTGTACATTTTGTGAAAGTGTTTCTTTGATATTTGGACTTCAGGCTTCACACATTATAAACTTCATGTCTACATTTTGTCAATTGTCTGTGTATATATATATATCTATACTAATAAACAGCAAAGCCCTCACTCACTGACTCACTGACTGACTGACTGACTCATCACTAATTCTCCAACTTCCCGTGTAGGTAGAAGGCTGAAATTTGGCAGGCTTATTCCTTACAGCTTCCTTACAAAAGTTGGGCAGGTTTCATTTCGAAATTCTACGCGTAATGGTCATAACTGGAAGCTGTTTTTCTCCATTTACTGTAATGGAGATGAGCTTGAAACCCGTGGGGGCGGAGTTTCGTGTGACATCATCACGCCTCCCACGTAATCACG
>JANRMT010062791.1:68874654-68893266 GCA_026402145.1 Polypterus bichir lapradei
GCCTTTTGGGGACAGTCGCGGTGGGTCTTGTGCAGACTGGTGAGACGTCCCAGCTATTAATCGGCTATGATGGCACTGTCAGTCCTCCACTCCTGTGCATGTCTTCATAATCCGAGCTGACGACCTCATAATCGTATACGTGCAAAATAAAGTGCGAAGCGCCTTAATATTATTTTGCCGCGGTGTAGAAAAGGGGTCCCGTGTTTGCACTTGTCTGGGCTATAGCTCAGGGGGAGGATGAAAAAAATTAAAAGTGCTCACTTTGACTTAAGGCAGAATCGCAGTCAGCGTCTCAAAGGCCAGCAGAGCTATGCGCGCGCGCCGGCTGCTTGACTTTTGCTGGGCAGAAGACGGCACTTTTTGCAGACACGTTCACGATATCAAAAGTCTCCACGCTCTTTGGAGGTCATTCATATATATATATATATATATAGCAAAATACCCATGCCTCGCAGCGGAGAAGTAGTGTGTTAAAGAAGTAATGAAAAAGAAAAGGAAACATTTTAATAATAACGTAACATGATTGACATTGTCATGAGTGTTGCTGTCATATATATGCCTGCCTAAATAAGTCACCCTCACTTCGCTCTTACTTTTTTACCGTTCATTTAATCATGGCTAGTGGTGGAAAAATTATAAAATGGAAGGAGGATTACACTGAGTATGGCTTTACCAAAACAATTATTGATGGCGAATCGATTATTCATAAAGCTTGAATTGGTGATCTGTTTTTCTGTGTTAACCTCATATTTTTTCATACTTCTTCTCAAACCAAGGTGGTGCGAGGCTAAAATGAATCGGGATGCGCTGATCAATGTAATCGGTGTACCAGGAAATCATGCATTGACAAAAGTTCCCCTTTGATTGTAATGCAAAGTGTGATTAAATGCATTATTTTTTAACGCGTTATGGAGCACATGCATCGAAGCTTCTCAGCTGTGCTTGTGCTAAGAAAAGGAAAGACTTTAAAAATAACGTAACACGATTGTCAATGTAACCTTTGACAAGTAACCAAGTAGTGCCTGGAGGATTCAGTGTGGAGAAACTCTAGAGACAGCGTGTGTATTAACTTGTGGATTTTTCTGTGAATATTTGGTGGCAGTGTGACGAAGTTGCTCAGCTCAGAGCGAAATGAGGTAAATGGGAGGGGAGATGATGACGTGACTCCCCCACCCGCCTTAACTGTCAATCCCCCACAAACACAGTCTCTCGGAATTTGCATAAGCACACCCCTTCACCTGCAATTTTAACTTAGTTACAAAGTGATCAAAACTCTCGTTTATATCCTGCGTCCTCTCATTAAACTTGTATCCCGCATTACCCGTGGGCATGAGAAACGCCAGCGGTAGCCAGTTTATGAACTTAATTTAAAGTTTAGGTTTACACCTTGCTTTCTTTCCGAAGTAGCAGCACTCATGAATATGGTAGTATATGTCACTCGCTTGCTTCTTATTGTTTCGCTGCCTTCTCAATTATATAATGCATGTTTTCTTCAGCGCTTTTTGGAGGTCTTCCTGGTTTTCTACACACTTCGTTGACAGTCAGTTCACGTGATTATGTGGAAGGCGTGATGATGTCACACGAAACTCCGCCCCCACGGCTTTCGCGCTCAACTCCATTACAGTATATGCAGAAAAATAGCTTCCAGTTATGACCATTACGCGTAGAATTTCGAAATGAAACCTGCCCAACTCTTGCAAGTAAGCTGTAAGGAATGAGCCTGCCAAATTTCAGCCTTCTACCTACATGGGAACTTGGAGAATTAGTGATGAGTGAGTGAGTGAGTGAATGAGTGAGTGAGTCAGTCAGTCAGTCAGTGAGGGCTTTGCCTTTTATTAGTATAGATAAAAGGTGTGATTTTGCTTGACTTCTCACTCTATACAACTCCAAGCAACTGACACACAGGTAAACAGACTTCAGCTGAGAAAACTGTGCGGGGTGGCGGATGTGATAGCAGACTGCTTGCTGTTTGCTGCTTATCAACACATTTAAAGGACAAAAGACGCTGACAGAGAGGTGAGAAGTGATTTAATGTGGGACGGATCTACGAGTTTTTTCGTAGGCTCTGGTAATTTTAGTGTTAACTGTCCTACATGGGCCCAATCATATTTCCACTCTTGCAGTCCTGAATTTTGCCTTAGTATTTCATTTTCAGTTCTGCTTCCAAACATTCTCCTCTCATTCTCCAAATTGTTCCTCCCTTGTACCACTCAGACTTTCCTTCTTAAACTATCAGTGGATACATTACGCGACCCAAAGTCCTAACAAGGCAATTAACTAGACAGTGCACATTTGTACGTGAATGCATGATCTACTGACTACTTCATCAATACCGTGGAGCGGATACACTGACTACTGAACTTTTTGTTTTATCTAAAAATTTGCACCACCACAGACAAAGACTTAATTGGAATTAGTGTTCAGGCATTCACAATATTATTATTATTTCTCTGGTAACTTCCATTTCATATCCAAAGTAAACTTACTTCAAGAACACTTTTCACTTCCTAGTGATCCAATCAAAAAAATCAGGTATAGAATGTTCTTGTACAGGGTGTCCTCGGGTTACAACGTTGCGACATACGACGTTTCGAGTTTACGACGCTCATTCCCATAAAAACTTAAAATAAAAAATTGAGACGTAAGTGTTTCGGATTACGCTGTTAGCATCGTACTTACAGACTTACGGGGGTGAACTAGTTTGGTTGCGGGTGGCGAAAGTATGCGGCATATTAGTGAGGGAGTTTGCGAACTACAGTAGTTTTGTTGCATGCTGTGAAAGTGAAAGTAAAAGTACGCGGTGTATGAGTGAGGGAGTTGAACTTACAACGTTCATTCCCATAAAAACTTAAAAAAATTGAGACGAGTGTTTCGGCTTATGCCATTAGCGTCGTACTTACAGACTACGTGGGCAAACTAGTTTGGTTATGCGCAGTGGAAGAATACGCAGTAACACAGCAAGGGAGTTGGCGAACTCGTTTGGTTGCACGCGGAGGAAGTGTTCTATTTGTGTTGCTTTGTTGGGCAACTTTTTGGCCCTTATCATGGCTCCTAAACGAAAGTCAGAGTCTTCAGATGGTAGTGTTTTGAAGAAGAGGAAAGCAATCACGATGGAAGTGAAATTAGACATTGTAAAGAGATCAGAAGGAATAAAGGTAAGGAATTTATTTTTACACTCATTTTTTGTCATTTTTTCTGTTACTACAGTACAGTGTACAGTACAGTATATTTATGTCCTTTTCCTTTTTCTGTGGCTTAGTTGTGTTTTTATGTTCTAGATTATAATTTTGCAAATGTGTTAGGATAGGTAAGTGACTTAGGCTAGGGTGTGTTTCGACTTACACCAAAATTCGGGTTACATCACTGTTGTAGGAACGGAACTGTGTCGTAACCTGAGGACCCCCTGTATATAAACCTTAACTATTTTCCTGACTAGAAACACATTTTGGTGAGGCAGCTCTTTTGCTATCCATTCATCCATCCATCCATTTTCTAAATCTGCTTTTCAAGAGCAGGGTGATAAAGCCTTATAAATATGATCTTGTTTAAACATGGATTGTACTTGGATGGTTATTTAAACTGGAAACTTTGTGACTCTCAAATATACTTTGAAACTGAAAAGCAATACCAAAACAAAACTGTTGCATTTATATAAAATATTTTGTTATATTAGAGCAGCACAATGACACAGTGGTTGATGCTTCTCTTTTACACATCCAGGCTTCAAATCCCAGTCTGATCTTTGTAGAGTCCCTTCAGATATTTCACTCTCCACAAATGTGCATTTTAAGTTCATTGGAATCTCTAAGTTGGTCCTGTATGGGAAAATGAGCATATATGGATGGCTAACCTCACATGGCCTTCCATCAAGGGCTGGTTACTGCCTTGATCACAGTGTTTCAGGGTTAAGCAAGTGTGGGAAATAAAAGATGGTCGGAAGGAGGCTGTTATATAAATAATTTATAAACCAGTATCTTACCTATAATGTACTAGATTTGAAACAGTGTAACTTGTAGTGAACATTATTTTACAACAGGACTGAGAAACAAAATAAACATGTCACAAATCAATTCAAACAAAATAATAATATGACACAGTTAAGCCAGCTAAGATCAAATTGGTAAATTGTAGCCAGCCCATGAAAACGAGTAACATTAACAGCCTCCTTAAATGACCATTAAAATTTAAGGCCGAAGGCAAATAATTTCAGATTAGATTTTATTAGTAAGCCATTCCCTCCAATCAACAACTTTTTATTTGCTAATGAGTTTAACAGACACTTGCCCTTATTTAAAAGATAAGTACTGCTGTAACACAACAGAAAGAAATTATATGTTATATTTGCTTGCAGTTGCAATACAAAGAACAAGTGTTATTTAAAGGTTTTTAAAATAACTTTTTAAGATTACTATTTCACTCCTGTTTGTATTGTGTGTATCCATACTATTTTAATAAAAGATATTTGTTTCCTCCAATACATTTACATTAAGAAGCACTACAGAAATTGTGATCATTTTAATTAGCAGGATATAAAAATAGGTCTGTTTCACAACCACATACAGTATATTTTCTATTGCAACCTCCCTTATTTTATACTGTAACAAAGAGCACAGTGTGGGATGCTAAGTATTAGAAATATGTTATTTCATGTGTTGCTACAGAATGCTTTCATTTACAGGTTAACCAGACTACAGTATACATTTTAGCTGCTTAACAATAAATACAGTAAAAGTGAATCTTTTTTTTTTGAAATTTTATTAATTTTACTGCAATCATTCCATATAAATCAATCAATTTTTACAAAAAGTAGAATTGAGAACAAGTCGACCCCCACCCCTGAGAGAGAGAGCAAGGCCAACGGAATAAAATTTAAGGCTTGTAAACATACCTAAATTGATAAGTTTGATAAGCCAATAGAGATGAATGGAGAAGAAAAAGAAATACAGAAATAATTGCTTCCTCTGTGCTTTAAGAGCATATTTTAAAATATTACTGATTAGAAAAGTGAATCATTTTAAGTTGTATTCATTATTTTTATTTTTGTATTGTAGAAAACAAAAAATGAAAAAGATCATCAAAAAGTTAGGCAGCACAGTGGTGCAGTGGTAGCACTGCTGCCTTGCAGTAAGGAGACCTGGGTTTGCTTCCTGGGTCCTCCCTGCATGGAGTTTGCATTTGTCTGCGTGGGTTTCCTCTGGGTGCTCCGGTTTCCTCCCACAGTCCAAAGACATGCAGGTTAGGTGCATTGGAGATCATAAATTGTGCTTGGTGTGTATGTACATGTGCCCTGCCCGGGATTTGTTCCTGCCTTGCACCCTGTACTGGATGGGATTGGCTCCAGCAGACCCCCATGACCCTGTGTTAGGATATATTGGGTTGGTAAATGACTGACTGATCAAAAAGTTCCCCATTTGCTTTTAGGGCACCTGTTCACATCAGTAACCAACTGACAGCCATGTTGATTACATTTTTTATAATGGACAAATTGCTGATTGAGTGCAAAGAAAATTAAATCTATCCCTGTACTGATCTGGATAGTTTGCAGATGAAAGCGTTAGACGTTTTATTAACAACATGCCAATCTAATAGCTTCAACAAATAAATATATAATAGATGAACTTCCACTCCCATTTACTTATGGGTTTTTAGTATTTTGTTTTATGTAAATTCAGTTGTAGTAACCACTTTTCTTCTGTATGACCTATTCATTTACATAACTTTTTGCCAAAGCTACTTAACAATTCACAAATGAAAATCAGGCTAACCACAAAAATTCTCACTAAGGTAAAGTAGTAAATAGCAAGGCAAAAGGATACCAGGTGTTAAATCTTGAATTATAAAAGGAAGAACACAAAACTTAAATGTACAAGAAACAAGAAATGACACCAGTCAATTCAGAATGTTAAAGCATTGATAGAAATAATCACAGACAGTCCAATAAAGACACCTGGAAAGGAAGCTCTTGAGCAGTTTTCAGAAAGTGAAGATTCATTGACATGTTTTTCTTAAGGCAGGGTGTCCTTCAACAAACTGAGTTTAATAACTGATGTGCTACCCATTAGAAATGGCACTGTCAGTCTGTCAATGAATGACACCTGTACATGTATGAACAATAAATGTGGTATTAAGGAATCTGGGAGATAAATATTTATTATATAGTCATTACTCCTAGTTTAGTCTAATGCATGGATTAACTGGTGGCCAGTGAAAGGATGTTGAAAGAAGTTTAACATGTCAGTGATGCCACATTGTAGGCCAGTTAGTCTGCTGGATTTTATTAGCGTTAATAATTTATAAAGAATTAAGACTGGATTGTTTCTTTTGGAATGAAAAATAATTCTCATTAATGTTACAGGAATATATATACACCTCTGTCAATAAAAAGATTTAAAATATACATATTTTCAGTTGAATTTCAAGTGTTTGTTGATTTTAACAAAATACACTAGAGTATAAGATGATACGTGTTGTATAAATGAGTGGTGATTATTCAATTGAACAAGCCTATTTCTTTATCTAATAGCTTAGTTGTTCTAATATCTAATTTTAAAAGATTTTTCATATGAACTAGTAAATTTGATTCAGATTCCCATAACCTTTTATGTGAATAAGTAAATCCTGCTTATTTTTTTCTTTTTCTAAAATGAACTTTACATTCAATTTCACTTGTGTTCTTGAGTAAATAATTCACCTTTTAAGTGACTGAATTTTGCCAGATCAGTTTTAACATTGACTTTGAGTATTTTAAAGGCTTATTCACAACTAAAAGGGTTTAATGCCTTAGCCTAGAGGAGGGCATGGCTTTTTGTCCAGTTATGCACTTCTTCTAGAGCTCCTATGTCTCTTTTCTAGTGTGATAACCAGAGCTGCACACTGTAATCTGAATACACTGTTACTAGCACATTAAGGAGTTTTAAGTATAACATCCCTGGATTTATATTCGACTATTTTTTAATTTAAAAATGTACATTCAGAAATTGAATTTGTTATTTGACAGATTCATAAAAGTACACTGTATGTGCACACATTTGTGTATTTGTCATCTTACAGCATTTTGAAATAAGATTATACCAGTAGTATAATTCAACAAACACCAGGTGACCCTCAACAGGGTTAATGGTATTGTCCATATATATCTAAAAAATTGTTCAAAAGAAACACATAAACCTCTACTTTGCCCTAATATAGGTGAGAACATTTGAGAAAGAAGTAATCAAATAATGAGATATTTCAATTATTAATACTTTCTAATATTTTAAGGAACACAAAATTAACAAGTTCGCTACTAAGAAAAGATGCCATCCTGCATAACTAATTCCAACTGTCATTCAACCAGAAACCGAGCCATGAACATCAACAGCAGCCACCGTGGATGCCTTTGTGGTCAAAAGAGAACCTGGTAATTTCTATGGTGTTCGGAATTAAAGATCCACTTGAGTGCTGTGCAGGCCCACACCTAGGGGAGGGACAACCATGACACTTGTCAGGGGCCCGAGCTAGATAGGGGCCCGCCCTTTTTCGAGTTTTTTTTTTTTCTTGGAAGGTCCATTATTAACGCACTTATTTGAAACACGAAAGGGGCCCGAACTCTGTCAGCTGCCTGGGGCCCAGAATTTCCTAGGTGCGGGCCTGTGCTGTGACAACAAAGAGCAGAAGGATAAACACATCTGGACCTGCTTTCAAAACAAAAGCATCTGACTTTACCAGCAACATCCCTTCCTTGTGAACTTAGTCATAGTCACAGCACAGCATAATAAAAAAAAAAATTCCTTAAATAAAAATGATAGTTCTCCTGTCTGTGCCAATCTTCCAGTTAGATAAGCACAATCGCAGTCACTAACAAATTTACATTGTACAACCCCCATTAGCAATCAAAGTAAGAACAAATTCAATTTGATTAATTTAATATTTAATTATTCAAACCCCTAACCCACAATCACTAGCAATTATTTTTGATATATCTTTATAAATTAAATAAAAAGAAAAAGTGGGATATTATTGAGAAGAGGGTATTATGGTGAGAGAGGTGTCATAACCTGTAATACTAAAGCTCTTTTTTGCAGCATCATGCATTCTACCAATCGCCATTTGTAAGATGTATAACTTATAGTTTTGTTTCTTGACACTAATTATTATCGGGCATAATCATTTAAAATGTATTGATGATCCACAAACACTCATTTTGCCTCACAGTTATGTCGAGTTTTTTAAACTATATATAGCTGTAACTTTTTTTAACTATACCATGCATAGTTTAAATAAAGCTTGATAAATAAGGATTCAAAATGAGAGCTTACATGCGCAGTGGAAATGACAAGCGCGGTTTCTAGCAGTAACCTAACATGCGCAGTGGAAATAACCCCACTCCACCCAGCGCAGTTCAAAGCAGTAAGTTGACATGCACAGTGAAAATGACTCCCCCCCGCCCACCTCCCACCTAGAGTAGTTCGAAGCAATAGACTGACAAGTGCACTTAAATGCATTGTGGACCGTGGCTCCAAACGCTGATCAAACATTTGCACTATAAATAAAGCACACTAGAAATGAAGCGAAGAGCACGGTTCGAAACACTGAGCAGACATGGGCACTGCCAATGAAGCGTGGAGTGCAGTTTGAAGCACTGTGCTGAGTTGCGCAGTTCAAAAGAACTTTTGTGAAGCATCAACACATTCATAGCCATTGTGCTGTACATTGTTGTGATTCTACCAAACCTTTGACACTTAAGTCTCTAGTAATATATTGTAATTTTTATTGCATTACACATTTCAGTTGATATAGTTCAATGACAGAATGAAACAACAATTCAGGTAGCTGCTGACAATTCATTAGTGTTATTGTGGCTGGCTGTGATTTCCTTTGTTTGATATATAATGTCAAAGATTATATTATATTATACTGTTTTGTTTTATATTAAGAGTTTCACTGTAAAACATCTTAAACTTCATATTTGAGTGTTTGGAGAAACTGGTGTCGTACTAAATTTATTTAGTACCAAGTATTGTTTGAGTTATTGTTTAGTAATAAGTTTTAAAATTGGTACAGAAATGCACACAGTTACCTCTTAAATTATATACTGAAATGCCTACATTTACAGTGTCTGTTTTAGGAACTCATCATTTTTACTTGTACCCGCTATTATGCATTATAATTCTTAGTGTCATATATTATTTGTTAAATGGAGTGTTTATTGAACTGACTCTAACAGACTTTTCAGTCAGTCATTGTACAACCCACTATATCCTAACACAGGGTCATTCTATGATATTGCTAATTAATCATGAGATTAATTGCTGTATTCTTTTTTATTTTATTCATGGCATCAGTAGAGAGTGCCATTAACAATGCATTTTGTCTTAAATAATAGCTCATGAGCTTTTTTGATGTTTCCTAAAGGCCAATGCTTCTCAGTTTGTTTATTAATACATTTTGACACTGTTTTATTTTAATTTAATCTGTATTGTCATTTGTCTGAAATGTTATACTTTGTATTTCTATGTTTGGCAATGGAATGTTTCAGTATACAGCTGATTTATTCCACTTCTGAAGGTGTACATTGGCAGTATTCTCCACTGCATTTGGTCCCAGTGTAATGCATGCCAGTGTGTGTGGCTGATAGACAGAGAGGTGGCACACGAGAGCTCAAGTATTGGCAAACAAGACACTTCCTCATCCTGAGCGTAAATGGAGGAAAACTAAACTAACTATCCATTATGAGATATTGAAGGCTAAAATAACAGAATACAATAACACTGTCCGTCTTGAGAGGCGCTGCTATTTCTCTAATATTATAAATAACAATGCTAGTAATCCCAGAGTCTTATTTTCTACAATTGATCGTCTGTTAAACCCAGGTAACACAAAGGAATGCCCCCAGAATACTTCCAGTGAAACCTGTGAGAACATTGCTGTATTTTTCAATCAAAAAATTAATGATATTAGAGATAACATAGTATATCTCCCCAACACTGCAGAACCTCCAAAGCCCCGGTACTCCATTATAAACAAATTAAATGCTTTCACCAGGATAGATTTACCTGAATTACATAGTATAATCTCTCAACTGAAACCCTCCACTTGCGTCCTTGACCCATTACCAACAAGGTTTTTCAAAGAAATATCAGGCATGCTAATTGACAGTATTCTGGACATAGTTAATTCGTCATTAAATACGGGGGTCTTTCCAGACTGTCTTAAGACTGCTGTAGTTAAACCCCTGCTCAAGAAAAATAATCTTGACCCCTCTGCCTTTGAAAATTATAGACCCATCTCTAACCTGCCCTTCTTAAGTAAAATTTTAGAGAAGGCAGTCATTTTGCAATTAAATGACCACCTCAATAAACATGCTATTCTTGATAAATTTCAGTCAGGCTTCAGAACAAATCACAGCACAGAAACTGCACTTGTTAAAGTAGTAAATGACTTGCGGGTAAATGCAGACAGAGGCCATTTATCTGTTCTCATCCTCTTAGATCTGAGTGCTGCATTTGATACCATTGATCATAATATTCTTAGAAATCGCCTTAGTCAATGGGTGGGCCTCTCTGGCAGTGTCTTAAATTGGTTTGAATCCTACCTGGCAGGTAGAAAATTCTTAGTGAGTTGTGGTAATCAAATCTCAAAGACACATGATATCCGATATGGTGTTCCACAAGGCTCTATCCTGGGTCCGCTGCTTTTCTCAATCTATATGCTTCCGTTAGGTCAGAATATCTCAGGTTACAATGTGAGTTACCACAGCTATGCTGATGACACACAGCTGTACTTATCAATAGCACCTGATGACTCCGACTCTTTCGATACACTAACACAATGTCTTACTGGTATTTCTGAATGGATGAATAGTAATTTTCTCAAACTAAATAAAGAGAAAACTGAAATTTTAGTAATTGGCAATAATGGATTCAATGAGGTTATCAGAAATAAACTTGATGCACTAGGATTGAAAGTTAAGACGGAAGTAAAAAACTTAGGGGTAACCGTTGACTGTAATCTGAATTTTAAATCGCATATTCATTAGACCACTAGGACAGCATTTTTTCACTTAAGAAACATAGCAAAAGTTAGACCTCTTATATCATTGAAAGATGCTGAGAAATTAATTCACGCTTTTGTTTTCAGTAGATTAGATTACTGTAACGCACTCCTCTCAGGACTACCCAAGAAAGACATAAATCACTTGCAACGAGTGCAAAATGCAGCTGCTAGAATCCTAACTAGGAAAAGAAAATCTGAACACATTTCTCCAGTTTTGATGTCACTACACTGGTTACCTGTGTCATTCAGAATTGACTTTAAAATACTGCTTATGGTTTATAAAGCCTTAAATAATCTCGCTCCATCTTATATATCGGAATGCCTGACACGTTATATTCCAAATCGTAACCTTAGATCTTCAAGTGAGTGTCTCCTTATAATTCCAAAAGCTAAACTTAAAAGAAGTGGTGAGGCGGCCTTCTGCTGTTATGCACCTAAAATCTGGAATAGCCTGCCAATAGGAATTCGCCAGGCTAATACAGTAGAGCACTTTAAAATACTGCTGAAAACACATTACTTTAACATGGCCTTTTTATAACTTCACTTTAACGTAATACTGATACTCTGTAAGTTCAATTCTTCATAATAACTATTCACAGTGGCTCCAAAATCCATACTGACCCCTACTCTCTTCTGCTTCTTTTTCCGGTTTCTTTGTGGTGGCGGCCTGCGCCACCACCACCTACCCAAAGCATCATGATGCACCAACATTGATGGACTGAAAGCCAGAAGTCTACGTGACCATCATCATCAAGTCCTTCCATGAGTACCCTAAATACAAAGAGGACTGTTTCATTTATGTTAGGTAGATTGCCCAGAGGTGACTGGGTGGTCTCTTGGTCTGGAACCCCTACAGATTTTATTTTTTTTCTCCAGCTTATGGAGTTTTTTTTTTTATTTTTTCTGTCCACCCTGGCCATCAGACCTTACTTAGTCTATGTTAATTAATGTTGACTTATGTTTATTTTTTTTTTATTGTGTCTTTTATTTTTCTATTCATTTTGTAAAGCACTTTGAGCTACATTTTTTTGTATGAAAATGTGCTATATAAATAAATGTTGATTGATTGATTGATTGATTGATGCCTAGGCTTTTCTCGAAAATATTCCCATCTTGTACTTTTTCTCATTATTGCCATATTACCATTATTAATATTGAACACGTATGTATGTAAAAAAACGCGACCACTGATTACAACTGCAAGAAAGTATGCGAATGAATATGAATATGAATAATGTTGCATTAGCGCCACAATTTTTTCCAAAATGTACTATACAGGTCATAAAATGAGCTATTCCAAATATCATGTATACCTGCATGTCTGTTTTTTGTCAGCGTGGCATTGACATCATGGACCATAAGGTGCATACTAATTCAGCGTGAGCAGGAACACTCAATAAAACTAAATAAAAAAAATTCATTGACAGTGAGATATGAAAAAGACAGATTCACCAGTGTTTGTATGTCAGCTTTTATCCATCCAGATCAGAGAATTTCCAGTTCCATTGTCTGAAAACACCACTCACATCTACAGTTATTCCATTTCAGATAAAAACTAACAGCATCAGATCTGGGCGGGGAGTGGGTGTTGTATCGTGATCGTGACTGAGAGAATAAAAGTAAAAAAAAGTACTTTTACAAGTACTATAAATTTACGCCAGCTGTTACAGACACAAATCAAATGTATGTTTTACTTGTATAAAATTAACACTCACAAAACAGTAGCTCACTACTCAAAATGGTAACTTTGCGAGAGAGCTGGTTTCAAATTCACGATCTCTGGAGTATAAGTCAGCAGTTCTTACTGCTGTACCCCGGAAGCTGTCATATTGCACTTTTACCTTTTGTGAAAATATTTATTTGATATTTGGCCATCAGCCTTCACACATTATACAGTTCATGTCTACATTTTGTCATTTATTACTAAAAAATTAAAAATGTTTCAGTTTTAACAATGTGTTTACATAGATTGTTATAAACACAGAACACACATGAAATTATTTCCCCTATACTACTCTAGGTAGCTCACTCCCAGATAATCAAGGCACATTTACAAGACAAAAAACACTGACAAAGAGGTGCAAAGGGATTTAAGGTGGGCTGGGTTTATGAGTTATTTCGTAGGCTTTGGTAATTCTAGTGTTAATAACCAAATCATAATTAGTGCATTTTCTTTATCTATACAGCAATTTGTTGGTGCCAAGTTATGACAAATATGTTCTGAGAGTTTTCAGGTAAGGACAACAGAACTTTCAAAATAGTGTTTGGGTGCCAAGGAGAATCACATGTTGCATGTTGATTATTATATGGAAGTAAGAATTTCACTGTACTCATGTGACATTAATGACCCTTTACACCTATATGGCTGTGTCATTTTATCTATGTTAATCACGGACTCTTTGAAACAAAACTTTAATTTTTAAACTAGTTATTAATTACATCTTCCAGTTTGTTAAATTTCAAAAATAAAACTGATCATTTAAAAGTAAGTTGTAATTCTTAAACAGTAACTGTTGCCATTTGACACTCATCTATACTTTGCTACTCACAACAATGCACAATCCAAGAACTGTTTTAAGCTATAAAATAAAGCAAAACTGATTATTGCAGTGCTTCTTTTTTAAAATTCAACTTAATTTGTTTCCAGCCTGCTTGATGCTACTGTTAGAATGATTGATGTTATTTGGATCTATACAATTCCAATTTTTATGTCACCATATTGACTTTGAGTTAAACTATGTGTCAATTTAAAAAAATGTTTATAATAAGACTTCATTGGCTTTATTCTCTCTTTTTTGTTTTTACAGAATATATTAATTGCGGTATTCCATAGACTGCAAGCACAGAATAGAAGTGTACTTACAATTCCAAGAACATACAAGACGGCCTATAGCAGTACAGCTATCATCTAAAGCCCCACAATATTTCATAATTATCTGATTGTTAGTGTAAGAAATACTTTCTATATATCCTATATCTCAGTGTTTATATCTAGTAATTTAGCCTAGTTTAGCATATTTAGAGGTTCAGATTCATCTGTTCAGACTGCAAAAGCATCTAATTATTTATAAAAGAGAGAGAGAATAAAATACTTTTATTTTGTCTGGTTCCTTGTTTAAGGTTCTTTCTTTTTTAGGTTGCATTTGCATAGAATGCAAACTGCACCTACTGTGATTGCCATGTAAATCTATTTATGTAAAACAACTTGATTCCTAGTGGATTGATTTTGTTGAAATGTGACACACTTATTTCTCAAGGAAATGTGTTCTGTTTTAATTGAGATATTTTGAAAACAATGAGCTGTATATATTTTTCATATTTGAACTGAGAAGCATTCAGTGCAGTGTCAATTACAAATTAACTTACCAGATGAAATATGCCTTGAGAGAGATTATTTCAACTTGTATATCTTGTACATTTTCCTTTTTTGCTCATTAGACAGCTGGTACCAATGGCAAAAAAGCTCACTAAACAACAGGAGAGAAATGTGCATGCAAACCCCTTAAACACCAGCTCACTTCTCCTGCAGGTTTCTGGTAAGTTAACTATAAAAGTTAAAAAAAAAAGCAAAAAAAGAGAGCTAATGTTAATTTCTAGAAAGGAGTATATGAGGAGGAATGTTGCTCTGTAAGCATAGAATTAACATTTATGTACTCAGTATTTACGTTACACTGAAAACAACCTCATTGGTGCATAATCTGCACATTATGATTCATTTTTTTCTCTGACAACGTCATTTATTGGCAAAGCCGTAGACCTTCCCTGCATCATGGTCCAAAGAAGCCAATAATTTTATGTTGAGACTTCAACAGAAATAATAATTGTCCATCATGTTGCCCTTTCAAATCTCCCCAACCAATAACCAGCAATAGGACTTCAGTCAATGGCATTTTACATCCCTTGTAATAGAATCTGCTTGTCCAATAAAGTTATTGAGCCACCATAAGCCCATTTGTAGTACTTTTTAATTTTGTGACATTGAAAGTACTGTTAAAAAGAATGTTTTAATGTACTCTACTGTCACATGTAATTACATTCTGTTATCACTGTTATTTAGAATACTAACTGTTATAAAAATACTGTATTTAATAAACAAAAATGTGGTAACTGACTTTTTGAAATAACTAAAAAATGTAAAATGCTCCCACTTTTAGTTCAAAGTATCCAAATGCAACTGAATGTACACCATGTGTTAATTTTCTAACTTGTTAATTTTTATTAAGAGAACAAACACAGATGGTAAGCAATTTGTAAAGAATGTTTACTCAGAGTTACGCTCAATCTACAAGAATCCGCAACTACTTGCATTTTTTTCCAAAACAATTCCATCAAACTGAACACTCAACCTTCTTCCACTACCTGTTTGGGAGAGCTGTATGACAAAAGAGCCCAGTTTGATATACAGTAGTTCCTCATATAAAGTAAAGCTAGCAGAAAAAGTTGGGCAGAGGCTTGTCAGGCTTATTATAGAACAGCTTTACTGAATTCTTGACAAATTATAAAAAAACATTTTTTTTCTTCCATCTTTATATATAATACGCTACTGTGGCTGTTTGTTTGTCTGTCCAGGATTTTAAATCACCTATAACTCGCAAACTGACCTATTGACCAGAAATTTGGTACACATATACTACATGACGTCTATTATCCACTTTCAGGGTGATGATTGACCTCCAAGTTTATTCCTCTTTTTATTTTTATTTTATTTTATTTTAGAATCAACTATCGGCAGCGGCCAGCAGGGCGGCCGTGTAGCGCATACGTACAGGCGCCAATCTTATCCTTACCACCTTCGCCATCACTTACCCTACCTCTTCATATCTTAAATCATTCTTGAGGCAGATTGAAACTTAAGTGCCAGCTTAAGTGAAAAATTAAAAAAAAAACGTATTAAGTAATTGCAACGCAAACACTAACTTAATTTTAATGCAAAAAGATGCCAACAAAAGGAGAGAAGAAGCGGGCCACTACGGTGGGTAAAAGAAGAGCTGCTCAGGACGCAGAAAGTGCATCAGCCTCTGAGCAACGAATGCTAAATGTACAGAGAAAGAGCATGAAAACTATGAATGCTGAAGTCAAGTCCGTTACTGGTTTTAAGATATTGTATGACATCATTTTCCCATTGAGTTATGGGAGGTGAATAAGCATTCTTATAGTTTAGCAAAATGAGTCCGTGTAAGCAATATCATAGAGCATACTGAAACATATTTTTATCCATTAATGTTATCCAATAATGTAATACTTTTAATATGATTGTTAGTTTTACGTTACCTGAGAGATAATGAAAATATTATAATCCTAAAATGACATGCTTTTCTGATTTGCCACTGTAGATTTACACTCTGATGATTGTACAATTAGAATGTCATGGATAAATTAAATATCAGTGCATAGTTTGTCAAAATACTAACTAATGCTTGTTCTGATAGGAAATAAATACAAATTTCTAGTCCAAATAGTTCAACGGTTTGTCATCATGAGTTGTGGCACCCTTATATGTTACATACAGAACATTAGTACTAACAGAAAACACAAATCATTTGCATTCTGTTTATTTTATACAGTACTAGCAAAATACCCGCGCTTCGCAGCGGAGAAGTAGTGTGTTAAAGAAGTAATGAAAAAGAAAAGGAAACATTTTAAAAATAACGTAACATGATTGTCAATGTAATTGTTTTGTCACTGTTATAAGTGTTGCTGTCATATATATATATATATATATATATACTAGCAAAATACCCGCGCTTCGCAGCGGCGAAGTACTGCATTAAAATTTTTATTAAGAAGAAAATTAAACCTTTTTAAACTGAGGAAAATATGCCAATAATTATTTGTTAAGGATCTCTTTGTATACCACATTGTGAGTTTGGCCCTCCAGTTGTAATATGACCAAGCTGTGCGCTGAGCTTACTCTTGAGCATGCAACGTATAGTTGGCCATGTGAACAGTAATCTTGTTTCAAATCTCACAGCTTGAATTGCTGCTGTCATAATCGGTTTGAGTTTCATGGTTTGTTTCAATTACGACAGTATTTGCAGGACTTGTGTTGAAGTGACATTCGGCATCTGTCAAGCGTTGTAAGCATACAACCGGTTTCATCAATAACTTCACATCCAGCGTTTGAGAATTTAAACATTCATAAACATTAAAGTGTCCACTACTGAAATCGTCACCTGTGAATCTAAGATGTTTAAGAGGCATTGGCGGTTGTCGAAAGGTGTAAAACGTTTGGCCATTTCGATACACTTGAAAGCGACAACTGAACAATTCAGCAGCAGCCATCAACTCACTTGCGGAACCATAGGTGAAGGGCTTAAGCACTTCACTCTTCTAGTGCTCCTGTGTAGTATAATTATCTCCTGTACCGTCATCAGTCCACACCTTGAACCTGTCCCAGTCATTCAATACATAAGACACAATTTTCCTCCGGATATCAACAGTGAGCCTGATATGGCCGTGCAATATGTAACAGAGAGAATGGAAAAGGTAGGTGCCATCTCCGGGCATGAAAACCACTCAGTAAGTGACAGTTCTTTGATCGATGGTGATCACCTCGATAGACATGGTAATGGGGGTACGGTTGGAATGATAAAGGAAATGGGTACCTGAGCAATGTAAAGTAAGTCTAAAATACCTACACAATAACTGTAATCTTAATAAACAAACAATAAAACACCGGCGAAGCTGTGGATTAAATAAAAAGGCTGTAGTTATCAGCAGGGAGACGTGAATCCCGTGGCGAAGCAAGGAAGGGAATGTAGAGACCGGAACGACGGACGGCCTTATATAGGCAGGCAGCCAACAACGTGGGAGGTGTTGGGATGGGGGACCCAACGGCGCCTCACACGGTGACCGACCTGCAGGCTATGGACGTATATATGTATGTAAGTAGGATTCAGTTAGCGTTGGGAACCCGTGTACCAAATTTCTTGAAGATGGGCCCATAAATAACAAAGACTGTTGAAAAGTTCAATATAGCGGCCGACAGTGGCATCATACCACCGAAATAAGTACGTACATTGGTTTTGGTTAGCGCAGGGAAGCCGCCTACCAAATTTTGTGAAGATGGGGCCATAAATAAGAAAGTTCAACATGGCGGACGTTGTCGACCGTTATGACCATTACACGTAGAATTTCGAAATGAAACCTGCTTAACTTTTGTAAGTAGGGTGTAAAGAATGAGCCTGCCAAATTTCAGCCTTCTACCTACACGGGAAGTTGGAGAATTAGTGATATTGGAAAGTTCAATATGGCGTCCAACAGTGGCATCATACCACTGAAATAAGTACGTACATCGGTTTTGGTTAGCGCAGGGAAGCCACCTACCAAATTTCGTGAAGATGGGGCCATAAATAAGAAAGTTCAACATGGTGGACGTTGTTGACCATTATGACCGTTACGCGTAGAATTTCAAAATGAAACCTGCTTAACTTTTGTAAGTAAGCTGTAAGGAATGAGCCTGCCAAATTTCAGCCTTCTACCTACACTGGAAGTTGGAGAATTAATAATGTTGGAAAGTTCAATATGGCGGCCAACGGTGGCGTCATACTATCGAAATAAGTACGTACACCAGTTTCG
>JANRMT010062791.1:68898266-68985502 GCA_026402145.1 Polypterus bichir lapradei
TATATATATATATATATATATATATTGTCACGCACGAGCGCATCGGGAGCAGCTAAAGAACCCGACGTGCACCGCAGTAAAGCCGGCCAGGGGACGAAGGCAGCGTACTAACCTCTCTCTCTCTTGTTCCGTAGAAAAGACGAAGCGACGCCACCATAAATCAACCCAGAGTAAACAAAGGACTGCACTTCTGGGTTCCTTTCTTCCCTCTGGTCCCCCTATGATGACGTCAAACTCCCATACACCACCACGCCTTCCCAGGAACCATCACGTATGATTTCCGGACCGCCCCTTTATAATGTCCCTCCAAACCCTCCATTTTGTCTTATGTTTTTCATGCAATTTTTGTGTCTGAAGGAAAAGACCTTTTCGTTACAGTATATGGAGCTCAGAACCCCAAACCCTTTATGAGTCTCTTTGTGCTTTATTCACAATATCCATATCTACATATATACACACATACATATACATACACATACATATATATATATATACATATAAACATATATACATATCTACATATACATCCACATATATATACATATCTACATACATACATATATATGTGTGTGTGTGTGTGTATGCGAACGTGTGTATATATATATATATATTGAAATAGTTTTACTGTCAAATAATGCAAATAGTATGCGACACGTGTTTCGCCCTAATCCTGGGCTTGTCAGGCGTACACACTAACTGCACCCCCTCTCGGGAATCGAGCCTCGGACATCAGCACTAGAGGCGAAGCCTCTTGCGTTGCGCCACAGCGTGTGGTTCGTTTATTTGACAGTATGTAGGTCAGGGTATATATATATTTGTTGTGTTCAAGTTACATTCCGTGTTTGTCAACCGTTGTAAAGAAAACAGGTTTCATTAATCGATTCCTTTCTTACTGCATCAATAAACAGCTCGTCTTCCTCTTTATTTGAAACATCACACACTACATGCATGGGTTTTTTTTTACACTGTCTTCCTTTAGCTGGACATTGACTTTTTCCATCGTGTGCTTTGTTTCCGCAGTAGTTGCACTTATGAATATCCTTGTATGCATCACTCGCTTCATATTCTTTTGCTGCCTTCTCAATTGTGTAATGCGTTTTTGTTCAGCGCTCTTTGGAGCTGTTGCTTTTTGTCTGCGTACTGCGTTCACAGTCAGTTCATGTAAGCCGCTCGGAGTACATGCATTGAAGGTTCTCAGCTGTGCTTGTGCTATCTCGTGCGATGTCCACGGCTTTATTTAATGTTGGCTAAGACCCGGCACTTAAAATTTTCTCTTGCAGCTTCGCTGAGTTTGTGCCAAACACCACCCTGACCATCTCATCTTCGTCTGCATAAGCACAGTCCTTCACCCGTGAATATTTAGCGGCAGAGTGTTTCTATTGGATTGCTGCTGACGGACAGCCTTATATGGGCAAGCACTCAATTACGTGGGAGGCGTGACGATGAGGGACACAACTCCGCCTCACACGGCGACCGAGCTGCAGGCTATGGCCGGTATATATGTACATAAGTAGGTTCCAGTTATGACTGTTACGCGTAGAATTTCGAAATGAAACCTGCCTAACTTTTGTAAGTAAGCTGTAAGGAATAAGCCTGCCAAATTTCAGCCTTCTACCTACACGGGAAGTTGGAGAATTAGTGATGAGTCAGTGAGTGAGTGAGTGAGTCAGTCAGTCAATCAGTCAGTCACTCAGTCAGTCAGTGAGGGCTTTGCCTTTTATTAGTATAGATTTCCTGTATATTTTTTAGATTAATGAATAAAAATGACAAAGAATCATTATTTTAAATGTTCAATGCTAGAGACATATCTGACATTCCAAGGGATAAATGTTAACAATTTTGATTATGTAAGACACAGAATGGACTGACATATGGGGCTCATATGCTTTTCCTTTTTTTTTTTTATCATTCAATTGGAAAAAAAAAGTCAATGAAGCTACACATTGCCTACCGGAAGCTGCACTGAGGAAGCTTGTCATTAAACACTTTATTTGTTGGCACGGTTGCCCTGCTTTCCAGATTGACAAGAGTTTTTAATTGTCTTGGCTCATTACACTTAATAAGTGAGAATCTTTAAATGCCCATTTGTTGCTATGTTACCATATAACTTTTTGTTTGCATCATAAGTGAGCATTCTGTGCTACAACAGAAGAACTGTAAATCAGAAATGTAAGCCCAAATGACAATCAAAGACATCTACATAGGAATATAAATTGACTTTATAAATGGAAATTACAAACTAAACTAATAATATGAATGCTGTATAATGTCCAGGCCTCTCTTACCCAATTAGTATAAAACACCAGGAAAACATTTTTGATGTAAAATATATTTTTTAAGATCCATTTTACTCCTTTTACACATTAAGTATGTTAAAGCTTTGTGCCGTCTTTTTCAAGAAAGTAGCAAAGATTAAATAACATGTTCTGTATCAGATATTTTGAGAGTTGTAGTTTGCATCTTCTGAACAACTGTTCTTCAAAAATAACCTTCATCAAATAATTTATTCTAGTAGTGGTAGCAGTAACAGGGTTAGGTGTCACTACTCTCTGACACAAAGTTAAACAATTTTAGGTATTTTTACTTCGTAATGGAATAAAATTTTTGCCAATTGGGATTGTAGGAAGCCTGAATCATTTAACAGCCTTTATAAGACAGTCACATTTTTTGGTAGTTTTCGCCAATTTTTATTTAACTGGCATCATACGTTATTCAATTTCCATGTTTCTTATATCAAAGTAAAGGTTAGATAATTTCGATTTCAAAATGTTTACAACTTGAGAATATGTAGTAAAAATGCATTACAATACAATAAGCTGAAAATTTTAACTACATTTTTATCACAAAATACATTTTTAGTTTTATTTTTATTCTCTTAAATGTTGGAAGGGACATACAAATAGACATCCTCTGTCCAAAACAAAATATGCCAGGAAACAATGAGATCTTAGATTTGTTAGTAGCCTTTACATACACTGCAATGTATAAAGTTATGTCAGCAATTACGATTCTTTATTTGTAGTTATACAAATTTGGCCTGAATCAAAAGATTTGTAAATCTATGCTAAAACATAAATACACACTGAAGCAGGCAGCAAACAATGCCAACTTAGAAATATTCTCTGAAGATGCAATGGATCTTTAGGTAAATACTGACATTTCCTGTTTGGAATGAATGTAAGTACTCTGGTTCATTAAAAGCCAGAAAAGTTTTAGCTTTTGCTCATAATATTGTTTGGACAGCACATCTGCTTTGTTTATTTTTCTCTTCTACATGGCTAAGAAACAATGACCTAAAAATAAGCCTAGTGTAGGGGAGGACAACTCCAGTCCTGAAGGACCGTAGTGGCTGCAGGTTTTTGTTCCAACTCAGTTGCTTAATTAGAAGCCAATCCTCACCAACAACTAATCTTATTTAATATTATGGCTTGTTACTGTTTTAACTTTACCACTTCAGCTCATTCTTAAATCATAGATTTTTTTCCCTTTCTAATGATACATGTATCATCCAAGTGATTTTAAGCCTAAAACAGAAGAGTAATATTCAGTTCTTCACTTTCTCTTCAGTTTGCTTCTGAGTACATAATTAAACCAAATAGTGAATGATGAATACACACAGGTGGCAATGGAAACAATGTAGAATAGAAACAGAAACAGAAAAATGTCACTTGAGCAATAAGTGTTTCATCAGCAATTAATGATTTCTCATGAAGCAATTGGGTTGGAAGAAAAACCTGAAGCCACTGAGGTCCTCCAGGACCAATGTTGCTCAGCCCTGATTTAAAGGTCTTTGTCTTAAATAGCAAATTAATTAAATGAATTTAATTAGTAGCAAAAACTAGTCACTAATTAAGAAAATGGTTATAATGAAAACATGTAGCCACTGTGGCTCTCCAGGATCAGAATTGGCCACCCCAGGCCTAATGCATTGAACACTAATTTTAAATACAGCACAATCAAAAAACAGCACAAAAACATGAAAGTAATGCTGTACACAAGAAAAACATCATGAAATGTACTTTATGTAACAATGTCCAAATTAATTTTAAAATTTTTAGTGATCATGAAAGTTTTATAACATGCCAGGAGGTTTTAAGTCCTCAGTTTGCTTCTTAGGCTTCTCAGCCTCCGATATGAATTAAATCAGGCAAACAACAACAATTAAAGCAGAGGTCTAGACAACATATTACAGTGTAAATTTGATTTGGAAATACTTCAGAAAAAATAGAGCAGAGGGGTAGTTCTGTATTGTGTTTTTTTGTAGCTTCTTTTTGTTTTTTCCTATGCCACCCACAATGTACTTTCCATTTATTGTTTTCTTCTTCTCAGCTGTGCTAAGGTCATGTTAAGGGTTTATGCTTCAGTTTCTACAGAGTGTAGAGCTATAAGACTTTTTAGTGAGGGCTAAATGTGAACAAATAATCAAAACGTCACTGTGATTCTGTTGTGTTTACACAATGATTTAGGTTGTATTTGTGCACACTATATTAAAAGCATTTTCAAGAAAGTAGTATAATTTTCTAGTTACAGAGTGGTGTGAACAAAAAAAGTAAAGTTTAGGCCAACTTCAATGTTAAATGGGCTAATTTTGGCAAATGATTTTGTTTAAAATGGCAAAACAAGTAGCTGCCCATCTCTGTAGTTTAACAACAGACCACTGTTTTAAATTTCCATTTAGCCTTTGTAACAGAATCCCGGACCACAGACAGACACCACGCCTTATTCACACTACACACCTTTATTTTTAGTACTTGTACAGCACACAGAGTAAACCAATCTACACAGTGCTCAGTCCCTTCTTCCTATTTTCTAGCAGGCTTTACTCCTCTGCTCTCCTCCAAGCTCTGTCCACTTCTGGGTGAGATGGCAGCCCTGCACAGGAGGGTTCAGCCGTTCTCCACACGCCACCCTGGCGGCGTCCATGAGCCACAGCAGGGTTGTGCTTCACAGCTCCATGGCAGTGTAGCAAACCAGGAGGGCTGTCCTCTCTCGTCCTGGCCAGGTAAGCATCCTGGCTGCCCATTACACCTTTGATTGCCTTTTTGTTAAAACCAAACTACCTACACAAGAAATTAGAAAAACTAAGTTCTGAGACGTTCATACTGCGCTGTTAAAACACAGTTTCTTGTTTAGATGACAATAATAACTTTTTTCTACAGATGCTTGTATGTGTGAAGTTAATATGAACCAATATGAAAAGTCGCATTAAGAGCTTTTTCTTTGTAGTATTTAAGTGTTTTGACCATCATTTTCTGTTTTGATTTATGCGTGTTTGTTTGATAACAACACAATTGTGATTGTGTTACTGTGGTTAAAGGTAAAATTAACTATATTAATTTGTCAGATTATTATGATTAGAGATCATGAACAAACTGACAGGAAATCAACTTTACATAAAAATGTTGTGCTAGTCAAGTAAATCTTATTTTGAAGCAATCTTTCACATATTCATCTCAATATACAAACTGGATTTTTAATTATATATTATGGTTTGCTTTGTATTTAGTAACAAGCTTGCTAAATTGACTGATGAAATGGTAGAACAGTAAATAAAGTGATAAAGTTTAGCTCCAATACTTAAGCGTTATATGGATTATACCAGCAAGGCAATAAAAATACAGCAGGCTTCACTCAGAAAATAATTGCATTTGTGAATTTTAACTTGTTAATTGATTTCCTTTTGTTTGTACATGTTTTTAAGGACCATATGCAGCAACTATTGTTCACTGTGTTGTTTGTGATTTTTACTTTGTTCCTTAATCTTTAATTATGCTTATTAAATATTTTTTCTATAGTTTCAACTTCACAATCTGTCTACTACTGAATAATATGCAAAATACTGCTCTTAACTTTTAAAGCCCTTCACAATCTTGTTCCTTCCTACCTCACTGATCTCCTGCAGACTTACACTCCCACTTGCTCACTCAGATCCTCATCTGCAGCTTTACTTTCTGCACCACACATCAAACTCTGTACAGTTGGAGCTAGAGCATTCTCTCATAGGCCCTTCAATTCTGGAATTATCTTCCATCTCACATCCATCAGCTTGACTCAACAGTGCAACTTAAACTGCTCTCAAAACATATCTTTTCAAATTTGCATACCAACTGTGAATTTACCACTGGTAGAGACAGCTATCCTTGATGTTTGTTAGTGCTTTTGTACCCTTATTGCAATTTGATTGTATTGTTCTGTTTGTTTTTATCTTTTTTACTGTTGGTAATTCTTTGTAAGGTGACCTTGTGTGCTAAGCAAGGTGCCTATTAAATAAAATGTATTATTATATTTTACATACATTATACTGTTAATAATACTATTTTTAGTATTGGTGAATTTTCTTATTTAGCTTGTTTTGCCTTTTTATGAAGGAGACACTGAAAATGTGGTGTCCTGGAGTGGAAAATCATCAATTTTTGAACTGCAGAATGTTTATGTTAAATATTGCATATTTTGCTCAAATGAGCCAGGATGAACTGAATTTAAAGGACTTTAATTACAACCCCAATCAGAAAAAGTTGGGACAGTGTGGAAAATGTGAATAAAAAAAGATAAAAGCAAGTTATAAATTGTCCTCAAATTTTATTTCATTGCAGACAGTATGAACACAAAATAATTCATGTTTTTTTTTGTCAACATCATTTGATTTGTAAATAAATATCCATTCTTGCCATTCAGGCTTGCAACACATTTCAAAAAAAGTTGGGACAGTACAGCGTTTACCACTTTGTACAGTTCCCCTGTCTTTTAACAACACTTAAAAGACGTTTAGGCATTGAAGAAATCAAGTGACTAAGTGTTGCAGGTGTTAGTTTGTCCCATTCTTCCTGCAAACAACGTTTTAGGTGCACAACAGTACGAGGTCTTCGTTGACGCATTTTTCGTTTCCAAATGCGCCAAACATTCTCTATAGGAGACAAATCAGGGCTGCAGGCAGGCCAGACAAGCATCCGCACCCTCTTCTTACGCAGCCATGCCTTTGTTATGCGCGCAGTATGTGGTTTGGCATTGTCTTGCTGAAATAAGCATGGGCGTCCCTGGAAAAGACGTCGTCTTGAAGGCAGCATTTGTTCCTCCAAAACTGAGATATACTTCTTAGCATTGATGGTGCCATCGCAGAAGTGCAAGTTACCTTTGCCGAAGGCACTGACACAACCCCATACCATGACAGACCCTGGCTTTTGGACTTGTATCTGGTAACAGTCTGGATGGTCCTTTTCCTCTTTGATCCGCAGCACATGACGTCCATTTCTTCCAAAAAAGATGTGAAAAACCGATTCGTCTGACCACAATACACGTTTCCACTGTACAATGGACCATCCCAGATGCCTCCGAGCCCAAAGATGTCGACGGCGCTTCTGGACACTATTTATGTAGGGCTTCCTTTTGGCACAGTACAGTTTTAGCTGGCATTTCCTAATGTAACTACATACTGTAGTGCTTGAGAGTGACTTCCTGAAGTAGTCCTGAGCCCATGCAGTTATATCATTTATTGATGAATGACGGTTTTTAATGCAGTGCCGTCTGAGGGCTCGGAGATCACGGCCATTCAGTTTAGGCTTGCGCCCTTGGCCTTTGCGCACGGTAATTTCTCCAGATTCCCTGATTCTTTTCACAATGTTATGCACTGTAGAGGGATAAATGCCCAAATCTCTTCCTATCTGTCTTTGAGAAACGTTTTTCTTCATCATTTCAAAGATTTTTGCCCGCACTTGGTGGAAAACTGGCGATCCTCTGCCCATCTTTGCTCCTAAAGGAGTAGGCCTTTCCAAGATGCTGCTTTTGTACCGAATCATGATTGCAATCACCTGTTAACATCACCAGTTTCAAATCACATCATTATTTAGTTATTATACCTCATTACTACCCCTGAATTGCCCCCATCCTAACTTTTTTTGGAATGTTTTGCAAGCCTAAATGGCAAGAATGGATGTTTATTTACAAATCAAATGATGTTGACCAAAAAAAACATGAATTATCTTGTGTTCATACTGTCTGCAATGAAATAAAAGTTAAGGGAAATTTGTAAATTACTGCTTTATTTTTTTATTCACATTTTTCACACTGTCCCAACTTTTTCTGATTTGGGGTTGTACATTGCTTGCAGCCTACTTTTCCAAGACGTTGCAAGCTTCCTTTTTTGTATATTCTTTCTCTGTTGTACCGGTCCGTGTTAATTTATTTACAACTTAATGGTGGAGAGAAAAGAGGGAATGTACACACCTCAGAGCCCCAGAACCTTTATCAATTAAGTTTATAATCTGGGAATGGATGGAGGCTGCAGGAATATAAATTATAGAATTAGTTCACAGATTAAGAAAGGAAGAAGTACGGAGGTAGTTAAAAGATCAAACACTTTAATTGGAGCCATTTATCACAAGGAAAAGATAGCCAATCAAATGTGTATAATATCACGTGTCACAAAACAACGCATGTGCATTCTAAGATAAATATGGCTTGTCCAAAGGACCAAAAAAAAAATTAAGAAAACAACATAGAAAACAATGTCAGAGATAAAGAGATGGTTGGCAATTTAATTAGGACATCAAAATGCTGTAACCTATGAATAACATTGATTGCTAAATCAAAAGTTGTCCAGGACAGCATCTACTTCTTGACATTAAGCTTATCTTTTTTATTTCTATTATATTTTTTTATTTGGTATTGTTATATGTTAATAAATACAACATTGCTTTTGTATTTTTTATACTTTGTCTTTATCTAGAGTGATTGAAAACATAAGAGGGTGCATAGTGTTGGAAATATTACTGCTTTCTTGCCTCCAAGGTTTATCATGCCTATTGAGGTCGATGCTCAATAATTAGAACAGCTGCGGTAAAAGTAAAACATTGTTTGTTTGGTAAGTGGCATATAACCAAAAGGGGTGCACTTTTATGTGCTTTGCTCGTGATAGTTCTTTTGTACAGAAACCTATGTGGAATACTGAGACTTGCAATTGGCCCAACTTGAGACTTTGTCTGACTAGGATCTCCATGTGCATGTGTGTGTATATGTGTATGTGTGTTAATCTTCAAGAGCAGGAGTAGATGAACCTAATAAACAGTCCTTGTAAATCTCACAAACTTCATGATAATACACTTGAAAATAACATTTTTATGAGAAAAAGCACACTTAGTTTGTGGAGTTTTCTTTTTTTTATTAGTCATGGCAGCTTTAGTATTCATACAGTACAGGCCAAAAGTTTGGACACACCTCCTCATTCAATGTGTTTTCTTTATTTTCATGACCATTTACAGCACTCCATCACTCTCCTTCTTGGTCAAATAGCCCTTACACAGCCTGGAGGTGTGTTTGGGGTCATTGTCCTGTTGAAAAATAAATGATCGTCCAACTAACCTGACTTCTGCACAACACAACTGCTGGTCCCAACCCCATTGATAAAGCAAGAAATTCCACTTAATAACCCTGATAAGGCACACCTGTGAAGTGAAAACCATTTCAGGTGACTACCTGTTGAAGATCATCGAGAGAATGCCAAGAGTGTGCAAAGCAGTAATCAGAGTAAAGGGTGGCTATTTTGAAGAAACTAGAATATAAAACATGTTTTCAGTTATTTCACCTTTTTTTGTTAAGTACATAACTCCACATGTGTTCATTCATAGTTTTGATGCCTTCAGTCATGAAAATAAAGAAAACACATTGAATGAGGAGGTGTGTCCAAACTTTTGGCCTGTACTGTATATGTATCAGTTACACTTTTGACGGACCAATGTTTTGTTAAAGGTAAGATTAAGGAAAGGTAAAAAAAAAAAAATATCTAATCAGTTTATATTCTCTCCCATAGGTCTAGGGTGAGGAACCATGCAATGTTGTGTGAGAATATTTCAACTGGCCAAAAGAAAGTCTGGTGAGGAAAAAACAGGCATTACAGGGTGAAACACTGAGATCCCCACTGAGATCTCTGTTTAATTGTGGTAATGCTAATATATAATAAACTGGAAAAACAAAAAAAACAAAACAGAGGAATCGATTGCAAAAAATGTTCACTTTCTTGACATTCTTACAGCTATAAGGCTCCAGCAGTTGCGGTCTGTGGTATGAACGCCAACTTCTGAGTTCATCATATCCTTTGTAGCAAGGCAACTGAAAGGGATGGTAATTCTGAGGCAATACATCACTTGCCTTTGGTGGGCTTCTTCTCTCTAAGATTAAAAGAGAAAGTGAGTTTAGCAATTGTGTCTTGACCTCATCTGCTACCGAGTTTACCTTGTGAGCCAAGCCTTCTACATGCTCCTATAGGGTATGTGTGTGCATGACAAGCTATTATAAGCTTCATTCACATTCTTTCCATCTCGTTTGTAACTATTTTAAAAAAGTTATAAAAGTTTCCATGATGATTTGTGGCTTAGTTTCTTACCTCACTCTAATTGACTCACGTGAACATTTTTGAAATGCTTTCAGCTCCATTAATATGTTGGATTTCATTGAATTCTTTAAATGATCTATTTAATTCGACTTACAGTTTTAGAAGTCATTTTATGCAGCCATCCCCTTGGCATGTCCTATTTAAAAATTATAGACCACAGTACATTGAAACCAATGAACTGAACTAAATGTGTGCATTTGTTTGTACTTTACTCAGCATTTACTTCAAAATGAAATATTATGCAGTAACAATGTGGCTGCTAATTTTCTAGTCAATTTTTTTAAGTAAGGACAATGACGAGCAAAGTTATACTCTTGGTCAATATGATAGCCTAATAATTTTCTCAGGCTAGAGATTCATTGTATGTCACAGGTCTTTACCGAAGTAGCATGTTGTTAATTTTTTATACATGTCACATTTATTTAATGTACTTGTACTTGGATTTTCTGTATGTCTCCTCATCAAAACTGCTTATATTCTTGTAGTCGGCAGTTTTTTTGTGCTGCCTTGTACAGAAGATAAATAAGCCATCTATATAAGACAAACTAATTAACATTACTTAGATTATTTTGCCAAATATTTTGATAATTAAGCTAACACTATATAAGGAAAAATACATTGTATGTAGAATACAATTTATTATTTCTCTGAAGGTATTTTATATAACCATAGTGGGCCCACATTAATGTTAATGATGTGAAGATGAGCACATCCATGGTGCAATTAATTTAAGTGAGTGATCCCAGGGTTATGAAGTAAGGTTGATCCATTCTCTCCCACACACTTTTATTGAAGCTTGCGTAACACAGGTTATTTAGTAAATGCTTAGGAATTGACATTATAATATTGACAAAATACCTTATGTAATTTTCTTTTTAAATGTTTCTGTACATTATTGAGATTCTATTCTGCGACTTAAATTGTAATGAGTTTATATACTCATCACACTGTTTTTTTTTCTTCAGATTTCTTTCCTGTTTTGTTTGAAATTATTGTTCCAGAATAATATTACCATTTTGTCCCTTTTTATTTTATATATAACATTTCAAGGGGCATATTGAATCGATATAAATATATGTTACTGATTAGAGCATATTTTAATTGCAGAAAGTAAAAAGATGCCTTTTCTTAGCAATACAATGGAGCAGTTAACCTTTCTATCATATATTATTGCAATTTACAATTTTCTGAATTGTGTTAGAAATTACATGTTTTGAATCTTATTTAGAACCAGCACTTATTTCACTTTATATTAAGGGACAGGTAGAAAGTATGTAAACTACTTTTGATAAAATAAGAGTAGTTCTTATCTGAACAAATCAGTTTACATCAGCTCTGCAAAGTGATGGAACAGCTTCATAAATTTTAGACAGATTGCTATCTACAGTACCATCTAAAATGTACACAATATGTGTATGGAATACAAATTTACTTCTTCATTTTAGCATAGCGCAAGTAATTTTCCACAGTTCTGTGAACAATTGTAGAACCTGCCCTGTGAATAACACAGTGCACAATACTATTAAGCCAAAAAAAGTCTTCCATGATCAATCACTTGCATGGTATCTTTATAATATTGTGGTCATGTCTGAAACATTGATGTTAAATTTTCAGATGTCAGCCTCTTCAGTGGCAATATTCTTGTGCATGTATTCGTGCCATGTGCAAAAACAATGTATTATACATATGTAATGGACAATTCATGAAGGCTCCAGCACTTTTTCTCATTCATATATTCTCGTCAATATATGTTACATTTTAAGCTCAAAACATGTGTGACATACACTATATAATAAAAGAATAAAAGAAAAATGCACAGATTCACATAGAATAAATGTCATGAACACACCATAGTGTAAAATAAATAAAAACACTCCTATTAAAATAATAACACTACTTTGGGGTAAACACAATGTACTTCATGTACCAAATACAAAGAAAACAAAACAAACAAACAAACAAAAAATCTGCTACCTCTTTGTGGCATAATTAAGAGGTTTTTAACTGATTGCTCCTACCCACCACACTACCAGCACAAAGCACTCTCTGCTCACTGCCCATACCTTATCTCCACAAACTCGACAATAATGCAGTGTAAAGAATAATAAATAAGAACAAATGCAGGTTACGTCCATAATATTATATGCAAAATAAAGCTTGATATATTTAATCAGTGTTCTAGAATGTGTTACAATTTTGGGCATTTAATTACCATGTAAAGTATTTTAAGGTATCTTTTGTCACTAAAGTCAATGTCACTAGAAACAAAAAAGTTCATAATAAATGTCTTTTTGAATTGTCAGTAGCAAAAAGTTTTATCATAAATTTGCTTGAGACTGTTAATCGATTAATAAAAGTCAGAAGGATTGGAATTATTGTTGGTAAAGTAAGCAGAAATCACATATTGCCATAACTAAGTAAAACTTTAAATTATCCCTTATTGTTACTTCTGATCAATCTCATATTTATGAAATAGCAAAATAAATCAGCTTTGTTAAGCAAAGCCACCTATCTGAGACACTTAATTGTCTAATAACAAATGTTTTTTTCTTGAGTACAGGTCCTTTCAGACAAACCCATTTCAAACAAATGTCTCCTCTTGTTTGTCAGTCTTTTTATATTTTTATGTACAGGTCATTTGCTGCAACTTTTCATCTGACTGACTATACAGTACAGAACTGTGGGGATCTGGAGCTTTTCCTGGAAAAACTGAGTGCAAGGTAACCCAGGGCATAGCATATGTCTACTGCAGAGTGCTCTCTTGATCTCACCACACTCACTGATTGTAATTCTTGGGAGGAATGTGCTAAACCCAAATAGTAAATGAACCCCAATCCCAGGACCTACGAATCACTAGGACTGATTGCTTCACATTTCTCTCTGTATTTTAAAAAACGTGCTACAGCAATTCAGAAAATCCAGAAAAGATCAATTAGACATATTCCAGGGCTGTTGAGTATGAGCTATGAGGAAAGATTGAATCAGCTGAATCTTCAAGGAGTTTAAGCGTAAATATGATAGACATCCTCAAAATTATGGACTAGTACAGTAGATTTCAGCTGTTATTTTAAAATGTGTTCTGTTTAAAGGGCATACTTCACATAACTGTTACAAAGTTTCACTTCACAAAGAGAATCACAGACATGCATAATAAATAACTGAGTTGTGTGGTGGATAGTAGCACTTTATGGCTGTGGTTGAAGTGGAAATAAAGAAGATGAAAAATATCAAGGTGTTTCTGCTTTGTCAGCTAAGTGGAGATGGATGGGTACATTTTATGCTTTCAGACCTAGGGAGGGGGTCCACCCTTGTAGAAACGTAGATATACAAGCTCCAGGATTCATGGAATTTATGCTTGAAGACTAGAATGGGCAGTTGTTAAACTCACTACAATTTCTAAGAGATAACAGTTGATTAACAATTGTAGTAAAGGCTGACTACTAGCTTTATAATGTACTGGTGAGGCCTCATCTAGAGAACTGTGTGCAGTTTTGGTCTCCAGGCTACACAAAGGATAAATCAGCTCTAAAAATGGTTCAGAGAAGAATGGCTAGGCTCATTCCAGGGCCACAGGGGATGAATTATGAAGAAGAATTAAACAAACTGAGTCTTTTCAGTTTAAGCAAAAGACATTGACATGATTGAAGTGTTTAAAATTATGAAGGGAATTAGTACAGTGCATTGAGACTGTTATTTTAAAATGAGTTCATCAAGAGCAAGAGGACCCAGTTGGAAAATTGTTAAGGGGAAATTTCAGACAAACATTACAAAAGTAGACTTGATGGGTTTTTTTAGAAGAATTAAGTGGATAGGACTGGCACTTCGTTAGGTTGAATGGTCTCTTCTCGTCTACATTGTTCTAATGTTCTAATACAAACACTGCTGAAATGCATCGAAAAACTCCAAGTATCCAAAATGGCAGAATCTGGAAGCACTGGTTCAAGCATACTTTGAAGACTGCCAAAAGTCAAGTAAATGAATTTTGCAAAACTTGAATGAACATGTTATGACAAGCTACATTTGTCTCAATGACCTTTTTTTTGCCAAACGTTTTTCTACCTACTTATGCCCCCTTTTGATTAGATATCTGGCCAATATAGATTTTTAGATACTTTAAAAATATGAGCCACTAACAAGTTATTGATAAGCATTCTCAGATCACAGCTTGCTGCATGGAAAGGAGTGTTCCTATCTGTTGGTTTTCAATAAATTGTGACTGAGAAAGGATTTAATTCTTTGTTAATTAGAATACCAAAAACCAACTCTGCAGGAACAGGAGAAATACAGCATATACATTTTTCTGTAATTCAATGAAAGCATAAATCTCAGTAACTAACCTCCACAAAACACATTTATACTACTGATTTAAAAGACAATTAGGTGAATGAACTGTTGTTATCATTCTTCTTTCCTTATTTTTCAAATTTTTCTATTATTTCTTACTTAATGACTTTCAGCTGTGAGGAATTAAACAGCTGGAAAAAACAGGGCACACTTAAGAACTACAGGAGACATTAAGGAAAAAATTAAAACAACAGGGGCTGCTGAATTTTGTTGGCCATTTATTGGACACCCAGCAAAGACAGACACTAGCACAAGTCTGGGGAAAGTGCAAAAATGCTCTCATAGTACATCAGCAAGAGTGAGACACTTCGAGCGAAGCCATTTGACTATTAGAGGACAAATTCCCAAAGAAGAATATAGAATGGGCACTGCTCGGAAGATTTGTTATTGTAAAAGCAACTGAAAGCTCAGAGGTCCAGGAACACCAGTTGATCTGCAAGTCTTAATAGAACACAACATCTTCAGAAAATAGACAGTCATGAATCTTGGGTCTGATTTTGTATGCACTAATAAATTTACAAAAATATTATGTTGCCTTGTATGGTAGGAGATAAGCCCTTCACTGATGTCTGTCACAGTCTACGATCAGGATTTCATTATATTATGGACTTAAATAAATGCCTACCAACCAGTATCAGCATATGTTCTCAGAGAGCACAGGAGAAGCAGCTTATTTGATGGTGATATGAGAATATAACCACAGAAAGAAAAGCTGTGCCATTTTAAATGAAAAAAATGGAAGTCTGATGAAGTTCACAAAGGAAATTCATCCAGCATGGTACATTGTCAGGAAACATTGCCCCTTCACACTGAAAAGGGAAAGAAGACAGAAGCCAAGCATTAGACCACCACTGCCATCTTTAATCACTTATGTTGCCATTGCTCACTGCCAGCTTTGGGAACAGTGAAGCCTTCTGCAATGACCACTTGAATCAATAGGAAGCACAGTGCATGTTGGACAGAAATGCAGTTTCCCTCACACATGCCCTCTGATAAGCTAGTTAAAGATCTACAACATTAAAAACAGTTATTTATATATCTTTATTTTTAATATGTCTCTTTATTCATCATAATGATACTTTCCACATATACTGTACTGTATAACACATAGCTTTATGTGGAAAAGAATTTACAAATATACTGTAATGAATTTTTGCTTCAGTATTTAAATTTAATAATAGTACTAAATACCTTGCCTTGATAACTGACATATGTTTACAAAAACTGTCCAAAAATAATTAGTATATGCTCTAAGAATGTGTAATTACATTTTCTTTGTAAACAGCTAAAGCCAGTTTAATCTGATGCTGAAGCATGTAACCAAGCCGTATGGTGCCATTTATTTAACAGTCACACCCATAATGTTACATTATTTTGAAGCCCTTAACAAATATACAGTATTACAGGAATGAAATGTTTCTTTTTTAATTTAAAAAACAGTTTTTTAATGGGATTTGTTTCTTTTTCCAACTGTCTGTTCTTTAAAAGATACTGTTCTTATAAAATATCAAATTATCTGTTTCGCTCCATTTTTTTTACAACTTACCTTTGCATTATGCATGATCCCCTATAATGAGAAATTAAATACAAAACATAGGGTTTGCTCTTCCAGTGGTTTTTGAAAATTATTGTCAAACTACGTTCCAACTACATTTTATTGAAAGAGAAGTTAGAAACTCAAGAAATCAGACCCATCTGGTTGTTAACACCATTCCTATATAAATGGAACCACTATGTAATTACTACATTCACAGCATTTCCTTTGAATTCTGCAGTACTTTTTCATTAGCTGAAAAAAGATTTGAATAATAATGTTCAAAGTAGTTAAAGTAAAATTACATGTTAATACCCCATCTGCCTCTCGAAAAGAAGCTCTTTCCAACTAAGCTATCATGAAAATCTGCTTCAGGATACAGAGAGATGAAATGACATACTGTACGCATTTGTGATTGTATAACTGTCCTATTAGATAAAATGCACTTCAGCTGAATTGGTGGGTTTTTTTTTTCTTTTTTTGAAACAGGGTTTTCAACATCTGGTTACTTTACATTAAATTGTTTCGTCTGGCAAGGTAAGCAGAGATCAAATATTACTACAACTAATTAAACCATTAAATTATTCCTTATTGGTGTTTCTTATCCATGTAATATTTATCAAATAGCAAAGTAATACAGCTTTTAAAGTATCACTACCTGTCTGAAACATTTAAAGAGAGACTAAAAACAACTCCTATTTTTTGTGTATAGGTTATTTGCTGCCTCTTTTCATCTGACTGAATATCCAGTACAGAACTGCAGGGTTCTGGAGCCTTTCCTGGAAACACTGAGTGCAAGGTAATCCAGGGCACGGCAGTGGTCCACTGTAGAGTGCCCTCATGCTTAAACCACACTCACTGATAGCTGTTCTTGGGTGGAATGTGCTAACCCAAAACAATAAATGATCCAAAGTCTATGGACCTGTGAGTGACAAGAAATGGTTACTGCACAGTTCTATTAAGGTTACAAAAAAGATATAACACCTCTAAAGAAAATCCAAAAAGGTACAATTAGAGCTACAGGGAAAGGTTGAAGCAGTTTAATATTTCCATTTTAACAAAAGGAAGTTAGGAGCAAATAAGATAGAAGTCCAAAAATGATGATGGAAATTAGTATGGTGGATTCCAGCTGTTAACTTTAAAATTAATCCCAATGACAAGAGCACAGATTGAAGCTTGCTAAGGGTAAATTTCGCACAACTATTACAAAATTTTTCTTCACAGAGAGAACCACAGGCATACAGAATAAATTACCAATTTTTGTAGTCGTTAGTAATAATTGGAGGCAGTTGCTGAAGTTGAATAAAAGACGAGGCAGTATTGCAAGGTGTTTCTACTTTGTTAGCTAACCGGAGAATGATGAAAACATTTTATGCTTGCAGACTGGAAGATGGGGTCCCAACTCTCTGATACAACCTCCAGGATGCATGGAATTATTGACTTGAAGACTATTGGGGTTGTGTGAAGGATCTGTGTGTGGGAGTGTGGAGGTAGGGGGGTTGTTCCCCTTGCTCTAATTCCCAGCTGATCACTGCGATTAACAAGTGTGGCACTATAGTAGAGTTTGGGAGAGCCAGTTGACTAAACAAATACTCTGGGAACAGGTGGACTTATGGCTAAGGCCATTTGAACTGACCACCTTCCAAATAGTACAGCAGGTAGCCTGCTTTATTTTTCTAAATAACCTTCCCAAAAACTTTGCCCAACTGGACTGGGGAGATTTCCATTCTATGGAAGAGCTAATACAGCTCATAAAAACCTCCATGCCGGTCTTAAAATCTGTGAGAGCAGAATAGTCCTTTAGTGGGTTTCCTAGAGATTACGTCCTACAAAATAAGTCTCTTCCACATAAATCAGATCCTGTTTCTGAGTTCCCGGGCCGCCGGGCATGCGACCTACCCGGGAACAAGGCAGGATGTAGGTGGAGGGGAGGAAACGGTTTGTGTGCTCTTGCCAACCCCCTGACGTTATCGAATACGTAGTCATTAATGGTTACAAACTTGATGCCTTATTTGATTCCGGCAGCAACATTTCAATTGTTGATAGACGATATGTCTTACCGCGACAAAGAATTAAAGACCAGTATTAAATGTATTCACAGAGACATCCGTATGTACAATACCGCCCTATGTTTCATGAGTCAGGGAGGATCGCTAAAAAAATTCCCCATGGTGGTCCACCCTAATCCACCTTTTCCAGCGATTCTGGGGTGGGACTGGTTTGAAAATAAATGTGGTAAACTATTGACTACTCCTGATAAAAACTTAGGCCTCGTTATAGATGGGGATAACTCGTCGCAAACCGTCTCCGCCATGTACACAGCCGGCGGAGAGAGATACGGACGCTCACGAGGAGCACGTGGAGATTCCTGGCTCGTCGCAGGCAAGTACATCATCCACCCACGACTCGACAAGTCGGGAGGAATCCCCGCCCCTTGAGGTCAGCCCATGCCACAAAGACCTCACTTTGTAACAGAAAATTATCTATTATATCGGGTCGCGGAACATGGGGCGGAGGTCTGGAAACTATTGTTAATCCCACAAACCTACCGGCTGCAGGTTTGTGAATTAGCACACGCTCACCTCCTTGGAGGCCATTTAGGCTCCGAAAAAAACTTTAGAGCGGATCAAGCTCAGATTTTATTGGCCAGGAATTAACAAGGAGGTTCACCGTTTTTGTGTTTCTTGTCTGGAATGTCAGTTACGGCAAATTCCTAGGAGAGACTGTGCTCCTCCCATTCCCCTTCCCTTAGTTGATGTCCCCTTTGATAGAATCGGGGTCGATATTGTAGGACACTTAGAGCCCTCAGCCTGAGGACATACATAAATATTAGTCCTTGTGTATTATTTGACCCTATACCCAGAAGCTGTTCCCTTGCGCTCAGCTACATCTAAAGCAATCGCACGGTAACTAGTAGGGGTCTTTGTGCGTTTGGGCATTCCTAAAGAAGTCCTAACGGACCAAGGGATGCCTTTTACCTCAGACATGTTCAGGGAAATGGCCAAGTTACTGAAAATAAAGCACTTAAAGACCGCGGTGTATCATCCTCAAACCGACGGCAAAGGTGGTCAGCAGGGATGGAAGGAATTGGGATCAACTCCTCCCCCTCGTTCTCTTTACATATTGGGAAGTCCCACAAGCCTCTACGGGGTTCTAACCTTTTGAATTATTATACGGATGACAACCCCGAGGTATATTGGATATTTTGAAAGAAGGCTTGTAAGGAGAGGCTCTTCCCTCTACAAATATTTTGGAATATATCACGCAATCACACAGTAGATTTGGGAAAATCTGGCCTATTCTAAAAAGTCATATGGAAGAGGCACAAGCAGCACAGGCCCTTTATTATGACCGTGGCACAACACTCCAAGAATTCCATCCAGGGGATCGTGTTATGGTACTAATTCCCACCTCCCATTCTAAATTACTCACCCATTGGCAAGGCCCTTATGGAATTAAGGAGAGAAAAGGATTGGTCGACTATTTGGCGAAACAAACCAATCGTAGACCAAGTGAGCGGGTTTATCATGTGAACTTGCTGAAGCCCTGCAAGGAGAGGGAGTCTGATCCCTCCTCCGCTCACCCCTGCTCATTCTTTGCTCATATAGACACCCTTAATTTCAGCGAGGAATTTTCTTATAGACAAAGACGGGAGTTGGAATCAGCTATCCTGTCCGTCTCTGAGGTGGTTAGTGAAAAACTCGGGAGGACCTCTCTGATTGCGCATGACATAGTGACTGAACCAGGGGTTATAGTCCGAGAGCGCCCCTATAGACTTCCTGAGGCAAAGAAAGCAGAAGTGGAGCTGGAAATCAAGTGGATGCTGGAACTAGGAGTGACAGAGGAAAGTTATAGTCCCTAGTCCAGTCCAATCGTCTTTGTTAGTAAGCCTGATGGCAGTTGGAGGTTTTGCAATGACTTCCATCGGCTTAACCAGGTCTCCCTTTTTGATGCTTATCCCATGCCTCGTGTGGATGACCTCCTCGAGAGGCTTGGACAAGCAGAATTTTTGGCCACACTTGACATGACAAAGGGGTACTGGCAGATTCCTTTAACAGACTCTGCAAAGGTCAAGACAGTGTTTAGCACCCCTAGCGGACACTGGTCATATCGTGTCCTTCCATTCGGGTTACACGGGGCTCCTGCGACTTTCTAGCGTCTGGTGGACAAAGTGCTCCGACCCCATAATGCGTATAGTGCTGCCTATTTGGATGACGTCGTCATCTATTCCAGCACATGGAAGGAACACATACAGCAGGTCACTGAGGCATTGCGGGCACTAGGAGATGCCGGGCTTCGTATCAATCCCAAGAAATGTTTCTTTGGACTGAAAGAGGCTAAATATTTGGGCTACCTGGTGGGTTGGGGTACCGTGAAACCACAGTGTTCAAAAATAAATGCCATTTTAAAATGGTCCCATTCGCGAACCAAGCGGCAAGTCCAAGCATTTCTCCGATTGGCCGTGTACTACCGCCGGTTTGCACCTAGGTTTTCAGAGAGAGCGGCACCCTTGACTGATCTAACAAAGAAGGGGGCTCCTAATCATGTGGTGTGGATTGACAAGGCAGACGCTGCATTCTGTAACTTAAAACAGGCTCTTACTTCAGCACCAATATTAAAAGCTCCTAATTTTTCTCTCAATTTTATTCTCCAGACAGACGCTTTGGACACAGGCCTGGGGGCCGTGCTGAGCCAAAGCATCGATGGTGTTGAACACCCCGTCATGTACCTGAGCTGGAAACTATTGGATCGGGAGACCAGGTATGCAGCGGTGGAAAGGGAAGCCCTTGCAATTAAATGGGTGATTAAGCAGCTGAGGTACTACCTCTTGCGGCCGGGAGTTCACTCTGGTGACGGATCATGCTCCCTCACAGTGGATGGCCCTTCACAAAGATTTGAATCCACTGGTCACTATGTAGTTTATTGACCTCCAACCTTACAAGTTTTCGCTAATTCATCATAAGGGCTCTCTCCATGCCAACGCTGATACTCTCTCTCGTGCCCACGACCTCTCGGTGCAGGATGCCCGACCCGATGGTTTTGGGCTGGGGGGGGCCTTGTCACACACATGCAAGTAGGAGACAGCTAAAGGGTCTTGTAATAAAACATCTGACCAGGGGGCGGCGGAGTGCGCTGACTGTTTTTCTCAGTTCTCTACAGACTTTTCCCATGAAATACTGCAAGGTTCCGGTGCCTCAGAAGACATCACTTCCAGAGCTGGCCCCTTTGCTGACATCACTTCCGAAGCCAGCCCCTTTGCTGACGTCACTTCCAAAGCCGGCCCCTTTGCTGACGTCACTGCTGAAGCCGGTCCCTTTGCTGACATCACTTCTGGTTCTGGCCCTTTTGATAACGTCATTTGCTCACAGGGACCTTTAAAGCCTCCATCTTGGTCTATTGGGATCAGTTCTGTTTTGGACTCTGTTTTATGCACATCGTGCTTCATCATACTTAACTTTTTTTAGCATTTTTATGACTATATATATATATATATATATATATATATATATATATATATATATATATATATATATATATATATATATATATATAAATATATATACATACACTGTTTCTTCAGATGTCTCCATGAATCTAAATGCAAAAAATAATGCTCACATGATTCTGCACTTATGATATGTATTGATAAAGGGGATGAGACAGAGTATAGGAGTCAGGGGGAAAGGTTTAATTTATTTCTGCAAAAAAAACTGTCTGTTTTAACAACAGCAAAACCAAGGAACTTTTTATTGAATCGTGCTGTACCAAACAGGCTGTACGTCCAATCTCTATTCAAGGAGTGGAAGTAGAGGTGGTCCCCTCCTACAAGTACCTGGGGTCCACATTAATGACAGGATGGACTGATCTCGGAACACAGAGGAACTATATAAGGAAGGGCATAGCTTGCTCTTCTGCCTTAAGGGAAAAACTGTATTCTATTAATGTGGGATGTGACATCTTTCACATCTGCTATAAGTCTATGATAGTCAGTATGATTTTCTGTGCTGTGGAGTGCTGGGCTGATAACATTACTTCAAGAGAGGCCCACCGAAACAACAAGCTAATTAAAAGGGCAATTAGCATAATGCCTCACTGGGACTTTATAGTCATTCCTGTATGTGTTCAGACCAAAGTGTGTGTGTGTATATTTATTTATGTATGTTTGTATTATTTATTTATTTAAAGAGCTTTAGTAAAAAGCCAAAGTTCTATCTATCTGTATTCTCTATTTCATATTACATCTGGCCTTCTTAATACGAATAGTGGAATTTCATCTGTGCTCTTTCTTCTAAAGTTAAGTATTCTCTGTTCTTTTGATTATACATGACTAAGTGGCACTGGTTACACTTTCAGATTTTTTGATCTCTCTATCATATGCAGATATTCTTCTAAGATCTGCACTCAACTAGCTTATCTTCAACATATTAACATTTTTTCTATGCCACCTAATTAACAAACATAATCTAGAGGCTATTGACCATGCTGATAATACTAGGGATGACAATGCTTCCGGCTGTCCTCTATAATGTAATGCATGGGCAGCAACAGATATCTGTCTTCAATTTCAGTTCAATGCCATGTCTCCTCTTTTCTAGATCTGTGAACCATTCCTATTACTTTCCTTTCATTAGCCATACCACCTGTTATAAGAACAGAGAAGAACAAGTACGGTACAAAACAATATACAGGGTGGTCCGGATCTAATTATGCTGATCCAGATCGTCTGGATGACTTTGATTTATGCGGGGACATTTCCAGTTTGGCACGAAGACGATTCTTCATGTTGTCAGTTTGCATACTTCTCGATGGTCTGGGATTTTTCTGGTGATTTTCTATATAATAAACTTAAGTTATAGCATAATGAAAATTGCATAATTAGATCTGGACCACCCTATACAATATGAGATGCAGAATTTGGAGAGAAAATCAAATTCAAAACAATTCCAACTAAGGTAGGCAAAGATTTTTACCCAATGTGGTGCAAATATGAGGTAGTCCCAAAACATGCGGCAAAGTGTGGCAAGTGCCTGATGTTTCCAATTTTAAATAACTCAAGTCAAAAATTTACATATGGTGTACAGCTGTTAGTTTTAATTCACCATGCTTTTCAGAGATTGATGAGGAGTATATGTTGTAATTGGCTGACTTCCATGCTTTATCTAAAATTCTGGTTAAATTGAATTGATTAATTCTGATTAAACTGAATTGACTTACTATCGCAAAACATTTAAGCAGGAACATTTTGTTGGATGAAGGGGTTTAAAGTACAGAAATACTGTTAACATCGTATTTATTGCAAGATAATCATCCTTCAGTTGTTACAGTTTTGATTAAAATGTACAAATTTCTTCAAGACATCACCAATTACAATTTTTTCGCACAATTCCATTTCTATGTAACACAACAGTAAAACATTTGCTGATTGGCTATATAGAGTACTTGGTATTTGGAAGTGTGATAAGCTGTAGGATAAAACTAAGTGAATGATTAGCTTTTGTTTTTTTAGACCTGAGGAATGCTGGCATTTTAAAGGTTCAGTTGTGGTTTTTCTTATGCAGCTCACAGTGCTTACACATTTATAAATATAAAAGAGAAGCATGCCATTATTAAATTATGCAAAATTTACATACCTATGGACATGTAACGATATGCCACTGCTCTGCTTACTATCCGAACTTTTCATTGCTTACAAACAAGAGTGCATATTAAGATCTCAAGATGACAACCTGCTTATGATTCCAAGGAGGAACAAAATAACAATGGGCAGTCGAGTTTTTAGTTACAGGGCCCAGAATCTGTAGAATGGTCTGCCTGCTACTACAAGAGGTGCTCCTTCAGCCTGAGCCTTTAAATCCATACTCACTACTTCCATTTAGCATACCCTGACTAGAGCTACTAAATGCCTGTGCATATTGCATTCTGTTTATTAGACACTAGCAAAATACCCGCGCTTCGCAGCGGTGAAGTACTGCCTTAAAATTTTTATTAAGAAGAAAATTAAACCTTTTTAAACTGAGGGAAAATATACCAATAATTATTTGTTAAAGATCTCTTTGTATGCCACGTTGTCAGTTCGGCCCTCCAGTTGCAATATGACCAAGCTGTAGCTGTGCGCTGAGCTTACTCTATAGCATGCAACGTACAGTTGGCCATGTGAACAGTAATCTTGTTTCAAATCTCACAGCTTGGATTGCTGCTGTCATAATCGGTTTGAGTTTCATGGTTTGTTTCAGTTACGACAGTATTTGTAGGACTTGTGTTGAAGAGACATTCGGCATCTGTCAAGCGTTGTAAGTATACAACCAGTTTCATTGATAACTTCACATCCAGCTTTTGAGAGTTTAAACATTTCTAAACATCAAAGTGTCCACTACTGAAATCGTCACCTGTGAAGCTAAGATGTTTAAGAGGCATTGGCGGTTGTCCAAAGGTGTAAAATATTTGGCCATTTCGGTACACTTAAGCATTTCACTCTTCTAGTGCTCCTGTGTAGTATAATTATCTCCTGTACCGTCATTAGTCCACACCTTGAACCTGTCCCAGTCATTCAATACATAAGACACAATGTTCCTCCGGATATCAATAGTGAGCCTGATATGGCTGTGCAATATGTAACAAAGAGAATGGAAAGGCAGGTGCCATCTCCGGGCATGGAAACCACTTGGTAAGTGACAGTTCTTTGATCGATGGTGATTACCTCGATAGACATGTTAATGGGGGTACGGTTGGAATGATAAAGGAAATGGGTACCTGAACAATGTAAAGTAAGTCTAAAATACCTATACAATAACTATAATCGTAATAAATGAACAATAAAACAGCGGAGAAGCCGTGGATTAAATAAAAAGGCTGTAGTTATCAGCAGGGAGACGTGAATACCGTGGTGAAGCAAGGAAGGGAATGTAGAGACTGGAGCGACAGACGGCCTTATATAGGCAGGCAGCCAACAACGTGTGAGGCGTTGGGATGGGGGACCCAACGCCGCCTCAAACGGTGACCGAGCTGCAGGCTATGGACGTATATATGTACGTAAGTAGGATTCAGTTAGCGTTGGGAACCCGCGTACCAAATTTCTTGAAGATGGGCCCATAAGTAACAAAGACCGTTGAAAAGTTCAATATGGCAGCCGACAGTGGCATCATATCACCGAAATAAGTACCAAATTTCAGCCTTCTACCTATGAATAAGAAAGTTCAACATGGCGGACGTTGTTGACCGTTACGCGTAGAATTTTGAAATGAAACCTGCTTAACTTTTGTAAGTAAGCTGTAAGGAATGAGCCTGCCAAATTTCAGCCTTCTACCTACACGGGAAGTTGGAGAATTAGTGACGTTGGAAACTTCAATATGGCGGCCGACAGTGGCATCATACCACTGAAATAAGTACGTACATCGGTTTTGGTTAGCGCAGGGAAGCCACCTACCAAATTTCGTGAAGATGGGGCCATAAATAAGAAAGTTCAACATGGCGGACATTGTGAAAATTAGTGACATTGGAAAGTTCAATATGGCGGCCGACGGTGGCGTCATACCATCGAAATAAGTACATACATCGGTTTCGGTTAGCGCAGGGAATCCGCCTACCAAATTTCGTGAAGATGGGGCCATAAATAAGAAAATTTAACATGGCGGACGTTGTCGACCGTTATGACCGTTACGTGTAGAATTTCGAAATGAAACCTGTTTAACTATGGTAAGTAAGCTGTAAGGAATGAGCCTGCCAAATTTCAGCCTTCTACCTACACGGGAAGTTGGAGAATTAGTGACGTTGGAAAGTTCAATATGGCGGCTGAAAGTGGTGTCATACCACCGAAATAAGTATGTACATTGGTTTCGGTTAGCGCAGGGAAGCCACCTACCAAATTTCGTGAAGTTGGGGCCATGAATAAGAATAGTTCAACATGGCGGACATTGTTGACCGTTATGACCGTTACGCGTAGAATTTCGAAATGAAACCTGCTTAACTTTTGTAAGTAAGGTGTAAGGAATGAGCCTGCCAAATTTCAGCCTTCTACCTACACGGGAAGTTGGAGAATTAGTGATGTTTGGAAAATTCAATATGGCGGCCGACAGTGGCGTCATACCACCGAAATAAGTACGTACATCGATTTTGGTTAGCGCAGGGAAGCCACCTACCAAATTTCGTGAAGATGTGGTCAGCCTTCTACCCACACGGGAAGTTGGAAAATTAGTGACGTTGGAAAGTTCAAAATGGCGGCCGACAATGGCGTCATACCATCGAAATAAGTACATACATCGGTTTTGGTTAGCGCAGGGAAGCCGCCTACCAAATTTCGTGAAGATGGTGCCATAAATAAGAAAGTTCAACATGGCGGACGTTGTCGACCGTTATGGACCGTTATGACCGTTACGTGTAGAATTTCGAAATGAAACCTGCTTAACTTTTGTAAGTGAGCTGTAAGGAATAAGCCTGCCAAATTTCAGCCTTCTACCTACACGGGAAGTTGGAGAATTAGTGATGAGTCAGTCAGTCAGTCAGTCAGTCAGTGAGTGAGTGAGTGAGTGAGTGAGTGAGTGAGTGAGTGAGGGCTTTGCCTTTTATTAGTATAGATTTGTTCAGAAATATAAGTAATACAATAATTATAAACTATTACTAACCCTTCACTATTCTGTTTCTCTTCTTGGTGCCACCGCTGTACTGCCAAACTGTATGCCTGCCTATGGAAAAGTCATCTCAGATAAAGGAGCCCTGGACCCATCGAGTAGAAGGGTCATTTCATCAGATTGGCTGGTCCAGCACTGACTCTACTACAGAATGGCCAGTAGGGGGAAGGCAGCTTGTCTGACTCATTTTCTAAAATCTGGCCATGGTTCTACAATTAGCTGATGGACAGATATTGTTGTTTTTCATTTATGCTAATTAGTCTATACTTTGTTTTTGGTGTACTGTATTTCTGAGGTGGCAATGATAGATTAACCATATTGTTCTGTGAAGAGGATTACTTGTGTTCTGTTTTGTATATTGTATTTACCTCATTCCTTGACACACACTGCATACACTACCAACCTGAAAGAGGGGTTTTCTTTGAATTGCCTTTCCCAAGATTTCTTCCATTTATTTATTTATTTTTTCCTACAAGGTTTTTTGGGATTTTTTTTCTTGTCTTCTTAGAAAGTCAAGGCTGGGGGACTGTCAAAAACGGCCTGGTAAATCCCATTGAGGCATTCCTTGTGTGATTTTGGGCTATACAACAAATAGATTGTTGTTGTATTAGGTGTACAGTAATTGAATAATTCAAAGATCTGCATACTTTTGTTAACTGCTTGAAAATACGCAATTTTAGAGAGAACTAGTCTAAAAAAAACTCCACAAACTAAGCTATATGACTGATAAACTTTCAAAGACTCAGCAGTCAAGAAGAAAAAGGAATTGAAACATAATTGTACAGTTCATTTCTCAGAAAAAAAATCAAAAACTGTCTATCTACAAATATCTCTTATTCATATTACCTTGTGGAGCTGCCTAGTTATAAGAATGCCATTTAAGTAGTAAATAGTGAACTTTTATTTAGGATTATAGGATACACACATAAGATCTTTAATTTCTTCTAACAGTAGAGAAATTTTCAAAAAATACTACAGACCTAAGGTATGGTTTTGCAAAATTGAAATGAATAAACAAAATGGTACTAAACGCTTTCATGAGGGTTATAGATCATATAAACAGCATAATGAATGGTCACTAGATATAACTGAATGATTGAAGGCAGACAACAATATTGTCTCTAGTTTATTTCTTCAAATTATTGTATTGTTTTTATCTCTAAGTAAGAAATGGAAAACAGTGTGTATACATCTTGACAAAGCATGAACGTTTTAAAAAAACAATTTAAATAGTCACCATATCAAGTATTAAAAGTGCTGAATGCATTTTTATTTCCGGCGCATTTGTACCATATGAAACACAAAAAGTATTCATTAATAAAGCTACAATGGATAACCGGTGATTTAAATAATATAAATTAGCTTTTAAATCTAGCATCTGCTATATAATAAAAACTCTAACATCTGTGTGTCCAGAAACAGATCAGTCAGTGTGGCTTCGATAATGTGACTAAAACGGAAGTGCAAGTGTGAGATACACAAAGAGGAGTAAAGGCACACACTGAGGGAGTTGCCTTCAAAGATGGAAGTGTAAAACTGGACAGGAGGCAAGGAAAACACTCTGAAAAATAACGACAGAGTCTGAAAAGCAGGATTTATGGGAACACGCTGGAGAAAGGGAGTATTAGTGAAGAAAGGTTCAGATTCACATGAATACCGAACAAATGTACTAAAAGTTCATGTAGGGCAAGAGAGAGTAAATATTTTTCAATTATTCTATTACCCATTTCCAACAGGTACAGAAGCTAGGTACTGATTATCTGATAATGATATATGTAATTTTCTAAGACTATATATGTATACAGGAAACTTTCTCTTCAACAGTAAAATATTTCCTGAGGATAATAATTACAGTAAGCAGGTTAATAACAATTTGTGAAGTACAACATTTCATGCAGATTTCTACAAATAGTACAGCCAATAAAAATGACCCATTTCTGTTGCCTTGTCATTCTGGGCAACTATGTAATGTACCTTTTACAATACTAAAGATGAAGGTGAGGGAAATGCTTTGAAAAATACATATTTTAACTTGATTTTATGTTTGTTTTTGTTCAGGCTTCTTTATAAAAGAGGTAGTGCAACATAATTCTGATGATTTATTCAAAATGAACCTATTGTATTTTTTTAAATATAGAAGAGTTATACCACTTGTTCATTTACTTGAAATTACTCTTTACTATGAGATACCACTATTCATAATGAGCATTTATAAGATTTTATTTTTTGTTTAAAAATCTGTGGTTTTCTACAGGAGACCATCCACAGGAGTCAGTCAGTACTGCTTTTGCTTTTGCATGAATTCTTGTATAGTGATACTTGAGGAAATGTTATGAAGAATTATAATGGTTGATTCTTGAGAGAGTAGATGTACCTTTCAAGTGATTACAGGTGTTTCTAACTAATCATTATAAGCACTGCTGGAGAAAAGTACAATGAGAACATAGCACTGCCAAATAAATAACACCCAAATAAATAATCCTGTTTAGAATTAGATTGTTACTTAAAAGTATTGGTTTAATCTTCCTAAATTCACATAATTGTACCTTTTTGAAAGAACTTTAGCTTTCTAATATGTTAGTCTTTCAGTCTATGTATGATTATGTTATTAAAAGCACACAGTGAGTATTCACATAAACCCAAAATGTATGTTTTGCCTTTCTGAGGTAAGCATTAGGCCTGAATGCCTTCCATTCAAAACAGTTTATCTAAAAGGGATCATCATTGTACTCTTTATTGGATCATTTTGGCTTTTGGGAATGTTTGCTGAAGAGTTGGCAGTAGCTTCACAATTTTGAAATTGGAATATAGAGGTAGTGAATTTTAAAAACACATAGACACTTAAGTGCCAGCTTAAGTGAAAAATTAAAGAAAACATACTAAGTAATTGCAACACAAATACTGACTTAATTAGTTTTAACATGAAAAGATGCCAACAAAAGAAGAGAAGAAGCAGGAAGCTAGGATGAAGAAAAGAAGAGCTGCTCAGGAAGCAGCAAGCGCATCAACCTCTGAGCAAACGAATGCTAAACGTACAAAGATGATGAAAACTATGAATGCTCAAGTCAAATGTATTCACTGCACCATATCATGCAGTGTGCCGTAACTGGTATCAGATATTATAAAAAATAAACATATTTTTACACTCCTCATCGAATTCTAACATGTTAGTGAAACACAATCTTCACTATTTAAAGCCATGTTAACTATACAATAATACTCCTGCCATGTGATGCTTGACCATTTCTTGCATGTTGAGCTTGAAAAAAAGAAACAACTGTACTAGGTTGAATAAAGAAATGGGTTTAAATAAAAGAGAATGATTCACCCAAGGTCAATATGAAGGTTCTGAGAAGGGCTAAAACATTTTCACATTAAATAGCATTTTAAAACTATAAAGAAAGTTTTCAAGATATTAAGATAAAAAATGAGGGAAGGGATAAGGGTCAAGTACTAGCCACTGAACACTGACAAACCAAATAATAATTTGTACTTCACAGTGACATTTAAGATCCATTTATAATACAGATTTGTATTCATGAGGATTAATATTACACCAACAACATAATCGCTTATTCAAAGGTTCAACAATAGGACCTCAGCTGCAAGTATCAGCATTTCCAGAGTGCTACCCATGTTAAGAAGATCAGACAAAGCCTACAGCTGACTTCTGGCTCTAAACACCTGGATGAGAGCTTTTGCAAGAAGAAGACTTCAGCTTCCTGATAAGTAGGGCCTCTTTTTGGGAAAGACTGCAGTCATACAGATGGGATGGCCTGTATCCCAGTATATTTGGTGCCAGGGTCCTCTATAAAAATGTTTTATAATAATAGAGCATTCTTGACTATCTAGATTTCAACAAAATGTAAGACATGAACTTGTATTAAAAATCTGCAGTGTGCCTAAAGATAACTGATATGAGTAAGACACAAGCAACACAAGCAAGAGTTTTTCATGGACATTTTAATATTGTTTGCTGTTATTCAGTACCTCAGTTCTCCATGACAAAATACATTTTTTATGAAAATTACTTGTAAAGGAGAGTCACTTTGGATTTTAACAAAATGTTGAAAATTTTATCATGATAGGATAAGCCTTATAAACATTTTATTGCATGTTTTACAAGTTGTTCTGTTTAATTCTGCAAGACAGATTATATCAAAGATTATATCACTTTTATTGGAAAACAGGCACTGGAATAGGGGATAAGCAAAAGCTCATCTACAGACATTCAAAATGCAAGTGCACTAAAAGAAAATAAAAAAATGATTTTATGCTTTACTGTCATTGCTGATTTAGAACGAAGAGAACAGAGTTAACAGGGTTAAAACATGTCTTGTGCTCTGGCTTTATCTACATTACTGGAAAAAGAACTATCAACTCATAATTTATTAATTTATTGGATTTTAAGTAATGAACAGGATTATGATTAGGAAAAATTATCCTAATATCTTTACTAGCCTTCCCCCGCGGCTCCACCTGCGTAATTGTAAAACAGGACAACCTTTAAAACTCAATAAACAAATAGGTATCATAGATAGGCATAGGAAAAGTATGCTCCAAAACACAGAGGTATACAGACTCGAATAGGAGCTGGCGCGTAACCCTGCCCGATTCCTCCTCCCCTTGACCTGCAGCCTCTGTCTCAGATTAGTGCAAATATATCGCTCCAGCAAGTGAACTATAATCCTTAGTGCGATGAGAGAAGTCGCAAAATCAGCTGGAATGTTTAAGCAAATTATGCTTGGACTACTTAAACTACTTAAATCTGTTAAGCAGTTCTCTTGTTAGCTAGTTAAGTGGAGGTAAGGAACGCCCCGAGGTTGGCACGTGAGTGAGGAGGACCCCACCCCTCAGCCCGCAGTATCTCTTTCAGATTAGAAAAAAACCTGATCTAAATCCGTTAAGTAGTTCTCTTGTGAAAAGCAGACAGACATACAGACAGACATTGGATTTTATATATATAGAGATGTAACACCTTGCTAGAGCAAGTACAGAAACAAGCATTTTTTTTCAAATTCAATTTACTACGCACATAGATCTTAATATACATTACAAATGGAAATGGATGAATAACAGGTTATATGAAGAGGTTATAATAATTGATTTTCTATTATACTAGTGTCTGCAGTGTCTTCAATTTAAATATGGTATTACATTATTATTACAATAATAACAGCTTCCCACTTCTTACTAAGTTATTATGCACACTGTTGAATACCAGAAAACTATAACAACAAATTTCAGTTGTGATTATCTATTTTCATGCATGTGTGCTTAGGAGGCAGTCAACAAGGCCTAATGTCAGTAATCTATTGCGAGATGAAGGGTTGATTTTGGGTACTAACACCTCTTTCTTTTACCAGACCCAAAGAAGTAAAATAACGATCTCATTCACTTACCTCCACCATTTCCAAGATGCTGAAAATAGCCATTCAATCTCATTTATGCTTCCAACTCCAGAAGATGACGCAACTTCCGGTCCCACACTGACAACGTCACCTCTGGCTCCTCATGATGACATCACTTCCGGTTCCGCCATGATGATGTCACTTCCGTCCCACAGTTTTGACGTAATTTCCTGCCATATCACATCCTGTCGCCATTTTGTAACAATATCTCCATTTTAGTGCTGTATATTGTCAAATACTTTGGTTTTTTGATCCAGTTCTCAATTACTTTTCATCAAGTCCACTGGACATTTTACGGGGCAAATCCCCAACTCTTTTTGATTTTGTTGGGAGTCATTTCTTTCTTATTACATTATGTAATATTTAAACCTGGTCCAGTTTTTAAAGTGAGGTACACCATTGTAAATGATTCTTCATATTTCCTGTTTACTAAATGCTAGGTAACTGCTGTTTGTTGTGCAAAACATCTCTTGTAAGTGTTTTTTAATATTACTTATACTGGAAAGCCTAGTGACTATTTCTATTGGACACTTACATCTATCTGTATCTTTTCTTTTCTGCTTCCTTCATGGGGTCTAAGTGGCAGATAATGACTGTACTCAAAAGCCAGGCAAATACACATGGCTATACACAGCAAAGTGGAATTCAGTGACTTAGCCTGCTATTTTATGTGTAGAAAATAAAGCAGTCTGTAACAACCCCATTTAATCAAAGGCTGTAAATGTGCAACAGCACTCCACAAAAGTGCAAATGTAAAGTTTTATCTTGGTTAAAATGGCATGCCACAAAACATGTATCTGTGGCTCCTGTGGTTACTCTGTTTGTGGCTACCATATTTATTTTTCTGTTCTATGTTATTATGTTTTATTAATGTTTGTCATTCAATTAAAAAAAATCACTGATGCTACTAAGTAACTCACGTTTTGTCCATTTCACTATCCTTTTCTTTATTTTCATTTAAACCCACATGTAGTTTTATCCTGTTGGGCAGCATTATATTTACCAATAGCACTTAACAATTTCTCTTACAATGATTTGTGCTTCCTATTTCTTCTTTCTCTCGCTGTTTTTCTTTTTTATTGTAATTTTCTTCTCGTCTTCTTCAGTTACTGGGAAAGGTTTAATTTGAATTTGTTTAGGTGTTGCATTTCCTGTTTTTATTGCTTCCAATTATCAGCATAATTCTTTATTTTTTATTTACTGTTGTATTATCCTGCCAACTACAATTACCATAATTGTTCTTTTTGAATCCGTTTAGAGATAAATTTACACATGGCAAAGGTCACATCCTGCCTATCTCTGACTGGAAGGCAGTTTTCCCATGTGAGAAGCCCCTCCACATGCACACCTTTGAGCTGAAGACTGTCAAAGTCAGCACTACCGAGGTATAACCGCTTATACCCATTCTGCTCTTGGCACTCCCTAGTGCAAATACCATGCTCACAAAGCAATGGCAGACAGGAGTCACTATTACTTAAACATACCATATGCTATATTAAAATGCATACACTTAATTAAATTATGCTCAGATAAATTCAGTAAATAGGCTATTGCATTAGCTTAATATCATCTTCAAAAGCAAACTTTTCAGAAAAATTTAGAGCAGCAGCCGAGTAAAACAGAGGCACTCAGGAGCAGTGAGCAGCAATATCCCATTAACTTATTCTCATGCTCCTGAGGTCTCAGCTGGGCAATCAGATTGACAGAAGCTTCTGGTGGAACAATGAACACACTCTCATCTCTCTGTCTGTGCAGAGTTGAATCAGCTGCCTTAGCAAAGAATGTCTGTACTTGCCCCTATAAAAGAGGCTCATACTTGATGCTTTAACCACCTATTTAAAAGGCTCATTAAAAAGTATCATATTTGTTTACATTCATTGGTTTAAATGTTGTTTGCATTAATGGCTGGGGTCTGTTGTCTAGACATTGCTCCCTTCTACTGTATATCCCCAGGAAGGTGTGGCTTTTTATCCTTACATTTCGCAGGGATCGAGTATTGTCTTATTTTTTCATAACCCATTGACAGTGTCATTTTTTTTATCTGTCCACATACCAGGGATAGTGTGATCGACTCTTTCTTTTATAGTTAAGTAAACAAAAGAATCCTCATGTTAGCTCTTCTTCTTTTGTCATTTTAAGCATAATGCAAAGCAAGAAGGCCAGAAGCATTACTTATTTCCAACTCACTACACCTGTTAAAACTACTCCTGATGTCTACATATTTGGTGTGCTGATGGTAATTAATAACAATTGATATCTAAGCAACTTATCAACTTACTATTGCTGGACAATAGAATCTGTGGGTTCAGTCATGCCATGCCTTGTGGCATTTTAGGGAAATTGAAATCTTAATTGTTTGATCTTTGCTTTTTTTTAAACTGGCATGTTAAAAATTACAGATTTTACTTCTCTGAAATGAAATACAGTACATCAGCAGGAGAAGTGTTATGATTTAGCCAGGGCTTCACACTTGACCCAATAGCATTTTCCTTAATTTCCTTTAAAGTTTTTTTTTTATTTTCCAAGTGTTGTCTTGTAAATATTGATATTTATGAAATATTACTTTTGTTTTTTTACTTTCTTCAATATTATGTTATTAACTTATTTATATGTTACTTGTCATGCCCCATTTACAGTATGCTGGGACTGCCCTCAGCCTTCATACTAGTCTGGGTTGCTAAAGTCCCTTGCTTTGGCATTAACATTTTCTGTAGTTTGCGATTTAAGTGTAAGTACTGGTAACTGACTTCTTTGATTCTGTTTAAAAGTTGATAACTAGATACTGGACCAGCTTTGGTCTTTTTTTTGAGGACTGCCACGTTATGACTTTTGTTAGCAGGCAGAGTCTGAACAATACAAATTAACTTAGAGTGAAAAGAGATTGGGTGAGCAAAATCTTTCACATTAGCTATAGTAAGAAGATAAAAAATTGTGTAAACTGAGTGAAGCTAAATTTTACTGGCTAATATACAGAATATGCAATACAAAAGAATATAATACAAAATATAATACAAAAGTTCTGACATTAATTCTCAATATGTTTTCTCATAAGCTTACAACGACAGAGCTTGTATTAAACATTGCATCTTTGCTTTAGAATGCAACAGCCTCAACTATAACATAAAAATGTCTTGATAACCTCATATTTTTAAGGATCACAAACTAGAAGAATGATTGAGGTTCATCATGATTACTTGAAAAGTGTTTAATTCTTTGATAACATTTAAGTCATCTCTTCCGACTGTAATGGCATTGTTATATCTGACCATCCTGCTTTTATTTGGAATCGGACAATTAATCTCCATTAATAAACCTTAACACTGAAAGCTTAGTCAATTAATAACACCTACAAATATTTTATCAAATTAATTTCTAACAAACCAACATTTTCTTAGAAACTAACGCATCTCCAGAGGTATCTGTAGGTATACTCTGGGAAACAAATTATTTCATACATCTTGCATAAACTAAAATGAGATCAAAAATTATTACTGAGATTTCTAAGTCTGATCAAGAATATACAACCTCTCCCAATGTTACTGTCTATAAAAAAAGACTGTTTTGACCATAAGAGTAACAGACCAAAGTTGGACGTTATGAGCAAACATAAGTGCGGTCTAAACTGCTGAAATAAAAACCTAAGAAAAAAAAACAGACAGAGAATGAAAGAATCAGAGCAGAACCTTGATTGCAACCAAAACAGTGTAGGGAAGTAAGAGCAGAGGGTAAATGGAGCAGGAGCATACTGAGAATTACCTACACAAATAGAATTGAAGAGTTGAAGAAAGAGAGGGCAACAATTACGATAGAAGAAGATGATGGTACAAGATCTCAAAAAATGTAATAAGTGCTGTGAAGCAGTACCCATTCTCGAAAATAAAGCACAAAATGGAAGTTTAAGAAAATGCGTAACATAACATTACAAATGTAGAAACATTTTGTATGACATGATATGCAAAAAATATTTATATAATTTCTACACAATAAATAACTTAAGAATTATACCATTTATAAGATATCAATTTCAGTTTCTCAAAAAAACAAATAATGATTTCTTTGAATTCACATCCTACATACAAATCTCACTACAAAACAATGATCTTGAGATACTCGTGAGTTTTAGCTAAAAGAATAGAAAACAGGATGAAGATATAAGCAGTATTTTCAGACTGTATCAACATATGTCAAAGCATACACCCTGGATGATACTAGGCAACAACTGGAATGGGACTGTTAAATTACAGTCTCAGATAAGTGATTAAACCATAGAAAAGATACAATTTCTGGAATCTGTGCAAAAAATTATATAATTCTTCTTAAAACCATATATCACACACATATCCCAACTCAAATTACTTAAACTGTTATGCCATCATATTCTTTGCTTTACAATTACTACCAATCCTTTAGCAGCATTATTTGGAGTGACTGATGGAATACTATTGATATATGAAAAATCTGTTGAGATATTTAAACTACATCATTTGCATGCTGACTTTTCTCACTAAATTAGAAGAATCATAATTTGCCTGCCATAGATCTATGTGAAAGTAACATCTTACATTTTGAAAAACTAGAAATTAAGCTACTTTTCTGTATAATGAATGATCAAGAAGATTTTCAAAACTTTAGAAAGAATTCTTTATTGATGTTCCAAAACAAATATGCAAAGCTTCTCTATAACCCTCTTTGGTGTCTCAAAATACGTATGACAAAAAAACACACATTGGCCACTGTGTTCAAGTAAATTAATTTTAAACAAGAATGGCTTCGATGCGCTAATTTTTGTGATTAATTTTTATTAATAAAATGAAAGAGAGTACATCAGGAAGAATGAAACGATAAGTGATTTTTGGGATGTATTATTATATATGCAATGGCAGCAGTCATTAAAAGTCTCCACTGGGATTGAGAGAGAGAGAAAGAGATGAAAGAGCTGAAATGTCCAAGAGGAGGAGGAGAACTTGAAGGGGCAGGAAAAAAAGGAACAAAAGTATCATGAAGAGAGTGTGATCATATAGTCACAAAGAGCTGCACCCTGAGGACATTCCCAGAACATGTGGAAGAAGGTGCCAGGAGATTTAAATAAACAAAGATGACATAGAGAATCTAGTCCTAAACCCATGAGATGGCATTTCCAACATCCATCCATCCATTATCCAACCCGCTATATCCTAACTACAGGGTCACAGGGGTCTGCTGGAGCCAATCCCAGCCAACAAAGGGTGTGAGGCAGGAAACAAACCCTGGGCAGGGCGCCAGCCCACTGCAGGCATTTCCAACAGCTAGGTTATAATTTATGGACAAATTTAAACTGTGTGTGCTGGTAATTAGGATTTTTTAAATAATTTTTGATGTGTTGAAAGATTAATAGGCTGATGGGTAGTATGCCAGCGCAATGCAAGGATTGGGGAAAAGGTTCCCCAGTTACTTTGTTATGATGGAGAGAGTATTAATAGAAGCTTTTAGGAGTAGATACCAGGCACAAGTGTGGACTTAGGACAAAGGGTTGAAGCAAACAAAGTCAAAGGGTTGATGTATAAGAAGGTGAAGAAAAGTTGACTTCATTGCACATAGAAGAAGTAGGAGGTTGAAGAAATAGGAATGCCTGGACCATAGAGAAAGGAACATTTCAAGCCCTCATCCATGAAATATATTTCCCAATATAGAGATGCCAACCAGCCCCAAATGAGTTTGGAGGAGACAGATCTGCCTCCAAAACTGAGGGCTGAATTGTGAAACAAAGAGGTGTGGAAATGCCTTTTTGGTAGCAGTCCATCGATTTCTTCAGCACGTCTCTATATGTGGTGGGCATACGATATAAATGTTTGAATCTGGAGATTCTGCACATTTAAGAATCTAATTGATCTATGTGCCCAATTCAAGTCTCTTTTAGAGGTGAAAGTGTGAATGCCGCCAGGATCAGAACAGAGTATTATGCAGGCACATGTGGGTGAAAATGGAGTGGTCAGGACATGTATAAAAAGTTGGTGGGTGAATGACCAAAATGACCTCTAACCGAGCAGACAATATGGTGTTTGTGTAAAATAGTCAGTCCAAAAAGGCATTTTCTCAGGTTGACAGGGTTCTACCATTCAAAACCAATTAAAATGAGCCATGGCCTAAAAAATAGAAAAAAGACATGCAAACAGAGTCCACACTTTCAGTCTGCGGGTCAACCTCCCTTTTTAATAAGTTACTCTAGGAAACTAAAATCCATATACCTGTGCTCTGCTTATCCACAACCATACCAGGTTAACAAAAAAGAAGTTCCAAAAATGAAAAACAGAGGCAGAATACTGCAGAGCATTCACTCTTAACACTCTGACCTTGTCTGAACAAGAGAAGTCTGTGCTGGGGAACCTAGGAATTGTAGTGCAAATGTCTATATGCAGATTTGTACACAAGCTGAGGACGCAAGGCACTGGAGCAGCTGCAGGTCCACGTCTGGCCACCTCACTCTAGAATGGAAGAAAGAAATGTAAAAAAAAAAAAAAATGAAGAAAAAAACATGCAACTCCCACTAACAAGAGAAACGAAAACTTAAACTCAGGGTTGAAGACATCTGGTAGTGAATTATCTTGCAAGTAAAGTACTAAGTGTTTCAAAGAAGTCTAAGGCTGTTGGTACCTAACTGGAATGTCATAAAAAATATACAGCCCCCTGAGGGAGAGCTTGAGATGAAGACCAAAAAGGGGATGACCTATATTTCATTTACCCGCCTAACTGCAATATTTAGCAGAGGCCATTTTAGCACTAAAGTCCTGATAAAAATTAATCTTATGTCAATCAAAGGAGAAGTCCACAAATTTAATTGCCTCATGAAGAACTTTCAGGTGGAGAAAGGCCAGTATATCATTTCTTATTGGAGACTAGTCTCAGGTTATTGCAGTGATGAGCTTTTCCATTAATGGCTCTACATCCCACCAGCATATATTAAAATGGTTTTGGGTAGGGTCCTGAATTATCTCGATTTCTCTATGTTAAGTCCTATCTACTCACCTCCATTAGGATCTACAGCATTTTTAGGTATTCATTCTAACAGATTACCTGCCTTTAATTACTGAAGTTATTTGCTAACTTCTCTTTTTATTGTGTCAATCCAGAAATTCTCAACAAAATGATTCATGTATTAAACGAGCTTAAAATGTATGACTAAGTTTTCTTTATCTCACTTTGTAATATTTTATATTATTCTTAGTTTTAAAATGTGTTGACTGTTCAAATGGTTTCATACAAGTAGAAATAACACTGAAGGTGATTCTCCTGATATCTGCACCTGTGTCAGCTCTTTGTTAAATTCCCCTATTTGAATGCAATTAATGATTACTGCTTCTAATTAAATTCCTAGTGTAATTAGCTACCTTTTTCTTCTTACATTCTATAGATAATGCAAATTGAAATATGTATTTGGTGTCACAAATTTCAATAGAGATGAATCTCTAATATTCTTCTTTTTATTTCACTTGTTTATAGAGTTTGTGCCTATAAATGCATACAAATAATGACAATTATCAAAGAAAACATCTTTGGCACTGAGTTTTAAGAAGAAGCAGTTCCTATAAAAGGAAATACAGTGAAGCATGATGGGAGTTAACTGGGGGCATGCTTAGTTCAGATGAGGGTCCTAAGCAAATGCTGGTCCTAGTTGGGACAAAACCCCAACCTCTCTGTGGACAGTATGAAGCAGAGTATAAAGGTTTTAAAGATTTTATTATCTGTATTTCATAGAAAATCAGTTTTTGTTTATACAAACTTAGTTGTGTTTATCTAAAATTATATTTGTGTTGAATTCTACAAATTGCAGGATATGACCCAGGACACATCTTCTCCTACGTTTTTTTCTTAAAGGGAAACCAGGAATATAATAAAAATAATGTGCACTTGCCTTTCTCAAACTAATACTCTGTGAAATATTAGTATCCTGTATTTTTCTCGAACTAAAATTGACACTGGCAGTTCAATCAAAGGTTGGATAAACAGTACAATTATGATGCATTGAATCCCAATTTCATTGTTGATTATAAAGGAAGAAGCAACCAGTCTGTAATTAAGGAGTAAATACTCATCACATACAAAATGAATTTCATTTAAATTCAGCCGATGTGAATTTCAGAAATCTTAGACAGCCATTCATATTTAGTTTACTTTTCATTGTAGCTTTCAATTCCCAGTTCAAAATGCGCCACAAGAAAAGATAGGAAGATTTAATCAATAAACAGGTGGCTTGGTTTTTGTATTTTTATATAAAGTAGTATAAAACACATTTAAACGGAAATATAACATTTTCAGACCTGCTTAATCCAGTTCAGGGTTGTGTGGGTCTAGAGCATGCCCATTCGGAATTGAGCACAAGATGCCAGCCTATTTCAGGTATCTAATGTAAACAAGCTATGATATATTTAGTAGAGCATTATAAGATACATGGTTTTGTTAAATCCCTGTACTGCATTACAGTACAAACAAAAAATACACTTTTTAATCTGACATTTGCAGTTCTTGTACAACAAATAACAAGGACTGACACATTTAAATGGTAAACAGTATATTAAATGAATAAAAAATGTGAGCATGCCAATAAATAAAAAGCATTTAAAAATGTTATTACAAAAACATAATAATTAACCAAAGTTATATTACCTCTCAAGGATGAGTACTGTAAGTGCAGTTTAAATAAATATTTGTTCATAACATACAACAGGGAAAAAATGTTGCTTTTTAAAATTAATTTATGAATCTGTCCATTTATTTAAATTTCTGATAATATAGGGCAGGTCTATGACTTCTCACAGCTGTCACTTCTGGAGCCAAGCCAGTGGCTGGTGTTCATTGGTAAGCACCTGGTGACAGGGTGACCTATGTGGCCTGGTTGGGTTCAGCTCAAAGAATCTGCTTGGAGCTGCCATGTGGATTTACCAACTGGAAGGTGAAAGGTGGGATTTATATGCAATGCCAGCTGGATTACAGGCCTGGGTGGGTGAGATCCAGACAAACTAGACCTTGGCAAAGAAAAATTACTCTGTGGGGCAAAGAGAACAACTTCTCTGGAGAATCCAGAGGTTTTAAGGTAAGTTGCACATTTCAGTAGTGTCGTATGTTGATTATAGACATGGAGGGTGGTAATGTGTTGCATTTTCATCAGGCAATTAGGAATTGCATTGTACTCAGAAGATTTGATAATACAATTGAAGTTGAACTTGTTGGGAAAGAAGCCAGAGCTCAAATAGGAAGCTGAAAATTACCAGACTGACACTGTTGCAGTTAACTTTATGCAGAACATTAGCCTTATAACCAGACTTGTTATTTGAGAGATGTCTCTCTCCTACTCTGGTTTTCTCACAAGAGACGTTTTTGGTAGGTGAGAAGATTAAAAAGCTCCATAATGTCAAGACTTTAGATAATGGATCATTTGTTAACTTAGTTCATTGAAAGATACAATTAATTAAAAGAAGGTCACAAATAATCTTTGGGTTGAAATAATAATGCTTACAGGACACAAAATAGCGATGGGTATAAAGCCTGAATTATCTTTATCCAACCATCCACCTATTTTATGAACCCATTTTATTCACTACTGGGTCAAGGAATGCAAAGAAAATAATGGGCTTTAAGGCAGGAGTTGAAGAAGAAGGAAGAAGGAGAAGAAGAGGGGGAGATGTGTTCAGAGGAATGAAGAGAGCAGGAAGGTAAAGAGAGTGGAACTGAGGGTAGGAACTTTGAATGTTGGCAGTATGACTGGTAAGGGAAGAGAGTTTGCAGATATGATGGAGAGAAGGAAGGCTGATATATTGTGTGTGGATTCAAATTGTTCTATCATGGTGTGGATGGGAGGAGAAATGGGGTAGGGGTTATTCTGAAGGAACAGTATGTTAAGAGGGTTTTGGAAGTGAAAAGAGTGTCAGACAGAGTAATGATTATGAAGCTGGAAATTGGAGGTGTGATGATGAATGTTGCTAGTAGATATGTCTCGCAAGGTGGGTGTGCGATGGATAAGAAAGAAGACTTCTGGAGTGAGTTGGATGAGGTGATGGACAGTGTACCCAAGGGACAGAAAGTGGTAATTGGAGTGGATTTCAATGGACATGTTGGTGAAGGGAACAGAGCAGATGAAGAAGTGATGGGTAGGTATTGTGTTAAGGAGAGGAATGAAGAATGTCAGATGATAATATATTTTGCAAAAAGAATGAGCATGGCTGTGGTGAATACGTATTTTAAGAAGAGGGAGGAACATAGGGTGACATACAAGAGTGGAGGAAGATGCACACAGGTAGATTATATCCTATGCAGAAGAGTCAATCTGAAGGAGATTAAAGACTACAAAGTGGTGGCAGGAGAAAGTGCAGTTAGACAGCATAGGATAGTGGTCTGTAGGATGACGTTGGAGATCAAGAAGAGTAGGAGAGTGAGGGCAGAGCCAAGAATCAAATGGAGGAACTTGAAAAAGGTAGACTGCAAGGTTGAATTTAGGGAGGAGGTAAGACAGGCATTAGGTGGCATGAAGAGTTACCAGACAGATTGGCACCTACAGCAGAAGTAGTAAGGTTGACAGCAAGAATGGAGCTTGGCATGACATCTGGACAGAGGAAGGAGGAAAAAGAAACCTGGTAGTGGAAGGGGGAAGTACAGGAGAGGATACAGTGGAGGAGGATGGCAAAGAAGAAGTAGGATAGTCAGAGAGACGGAGAAAGTAGACAAGAGTACACGAAAAGGCATATAATGAGTTTTTTTGAGAGGTTGGACAATAAGGAGGGAGAAAAGGACCTGTACCGATTGGCTAGACAGAGGGGCCGAGCTGGGAAAGATGTGCAGCAGATTAGGGTCAGAAAGCATAAAGATGGAAACATACTCACAAGTGATGAGGGTGTGTTGAGAAATGGAAAGAGTACTTCAAGAGGCTGATGAATGAAGAGAATGAGAGAGAGAGAGAGAGAGTGAAGATTGGATGATGTGGAGATAGTGAATCGGGAAGTGCAACAGATTAGCAAGGAGGAAGTAAGGACAGCTATGAAGAGGATGAAGAATGGAAAGGTTGTTGGCCCAGATGACATACCTATGAAAGGTTTTTAGGAAAGATAGCAGTGGAGTTTTTAACCAGATTGTTTAATGGAATCTTGGAAAGTGAGAGGATGCCTGAAGAGTGGAGAAGAAGTGTAATGTTTTTAAGAATAAGGGGAATGTGCAGAGCTGTAGGAACTACACAGGGATACAATTGATGAGCCACAGCATGAAGTTGTGGGAAACAGTAGTGAAAGCTAGGTTAAAAAGGGAGGTGATGATTAGAGAGTAGCAGTATGGTTTCATGCCAAGAAAGAGCACAACAGATACAATGTTTGCTCTTAAGGGTGTTGATGGAGAAGTATAGAGAATGCCAGAAAGAGTTTCATTGTGTCTTTGTGGACCTGGAGAATGCATATGACAGGGGGCCTCAAGAGGAGTTGTGGTATTGTATGAGGAAGTTGGGAGTGGCACAGAAGTACATAAGAGTTATACAGTATATAAGGGAAGTGTGACAGTGATGAGGTCTGTGGTAGGAGTGAAGGATGCATTCAATGTGGAGGTGGGATTACATCAGGGATCGGCTCTGAGACCTTTCTTATTTGCAATGGTGATGGACAGGTTGACGGACGAGATTAGACAGGAGTCGCCTTGGACTATGATGTTTGCTGATGACATTGTAATCTGTAGCGAGAGTAGAGAGCAGGTTGAGAAAACCCAGGAGAGGTGGAGGTATGCTCTAGAAAGTACAGGAATGAAAGTCAGTAGGGACAAGACAGAATACATGTGTGTAAATGAGAGGGAGGTCAGTGGAATGGTGAGGATGCAGGGAGTAGAGTTCACCTTTACAAATCCCAACGAACATGAAATTTAATGTGTGTGCACATGCCTATAGCCCCGCCCCTGATTCCTCCCCGAATTTTTCATATTTTAATAAGCAAATTAATATAAATATCACCTTCTGCTCAGTATTTGGTTAAAAAACAACAGAAAAGACACAGGAAAAAAGAAGAATTTCAGCGAATGCAAAGTGGAGGCATGGAAAAATGTATTTGTTGGCTTACACAGTGATATAAACAACAAAACTGTGGCGGAGACACTTGAAAGTTCAAGTTCAGAAAGTCGCAGTGCCCAAAAGAAAACAAAAGTGGGCAGATATCACAGTCTACGTGAAAAGGCGAGTCGCATCCCACTGTATGTTTATTCTGTTTTAGACAATATTACAAAAGCTGACCCCCGTGTGATGCTCAGGCAGTGATGGTGGTGCTGTGCCGAGTATATCTTCGGGCGCTGGCTGCACACTCACCTCTGCCTCTGAAACTGCTGGGAAGCAATCTGGCCATGTGCTGATGGACTGTTCTGGAGTCACAAAATGCAATAGTGAATGGTATAAGAGATGTGGCTAATGAACTAAGAAATATAAGGGCTGTAGTATGTGATATTGACCACCAATTAAATAAATTGGTTAAAGCTAAGCTAAGCTGCATCTTATTACCTGTTTTTACATTCTGCTAATTATATTCAAACGAAGTTGTAATGCTATCTGATTTGGGTGATCATTTGGTGGGTCAGGGTCAGGTTCATCATAACGCATCTCTTCAGGTACATGCTTGGACACTGAAACACAATTTCTGTGTACAATAAAGCAGCACATTAATAGAGTGGAAATGCTTTATATTTACATAAGCAAATTCATTCTCTGAAGGTGCTTTTATAGCATAGCAATGGAACCGAGCACTGCAATGGACCGATTCTCTGCTCTTTACTTTGAGGTGACTCGTTATCCTTAAAAGGACTTCTTGCCTTTTGCTGCAGTAATTGGAAAAAGCACCTAAAACTGTACAGAGCTGCCATTTTTATAGTTTCTCCAGTTATATATGATGTAATGCCAGCTCTTTCTTTTGGTGATTCATCCCTGGCTGATGTAACTTGTCCAGTGCAGTTGCAATAGCAATGTGTGTGCAGTTGACCGCTCCGATTACATTTGGAAAACCAGACGTTGCTGTGAATTGAGCTTTTACGTTTTCCAGTTCAACCACAGCGTAAGGAAATCTTATCTATCTGGATGATAAGCAGATAATACCATCCTATACAATGGGCATGGTGCAACTCAGTGATGTTTGTGAAATACCTGATCATCAGCAAGTTCATGTTGAAAAGTTCCTGCAGAGTGGACAGAACTTGCAAAGGAGCAGGTAGAATACAATTCCTCAAAGACTGCCTTTGTAAAGCTGGTGCCAGTTCAGCACACAGCTCCAAAAGGATAACTCTTGGAAATCAAAATCGATTTAGAAGCCAGTCATCATCATCTGTAAATATGTGCTCTCTTCTAATTCTTACATTTGCGATGTCTTCTAACAACAATAAAGCAGCCATGGTAGTTGGAATAGTTTAGCCATTCCGTGCAACATTTTATTGTTACAGAATGATTACAATCAAGTACATTAAACGATATGCAATTAATTTTAGTACATTTGATAAAACCCGCATCACAGATGTGAATCTAAAAAAGAAAAGAAGACCACAAAAACAGTACCACTGCTTTGACGCTGGGTTCTGCAAGATTGCAAAACCAAGCAGAAAAGTGCATACACAAGGGGGAACCCTGCTGTGAAAATGTGCATGGCTTTACGCCAAGTTTAGTTTTTATACATCATGAAGTGAGCGTGGAAACGGGCATAAGCAACATTTTATCAACCTTTTATACACAAGGCCCTTAGTCATTTTGGCGCACTGATACTCCATTGTTTCATTGGTGTCCTGATGGCAGATTTATTTTTCTCAGGATGGTGCACAGCTAAGCACAAGTCTTAAAAGTTGATTTTTTTTTTCACACAATACTTCTATTCCCTCTTAATTTTATCTCTTAAGTATATTTAAATATTGGGGGGGGGGGGGGGTGTTCCTCTTATTTTAAACCTATAATCACAACCTTACAAATGTGTTATGGCAACTCGTGAGTTAGCTTGTGCATTAAGTTTATGGAATTTTTCCTGCAAACTCTCCCTTAAACACAAGTCCCTTTCTGATAAGTGTATTTTGTTTAAGAAAGTGACCCAAAGCCTATGTTTTCACCAATGGCTTTTAAATTGGCTGAGTCTGATACATCAGGGGTTAATGCATGCATAATGACAACACTATGATAAATAAGCATCCTTAGATGCAAAACACAACATGAAATAGAGCATAATATCATCAAGGTGACATCCAATTGAGATCAGTTTGTAAGAACGGTGCTGTTATGCCAGCTATGAGAACACAAAGTGGCCCAACAGCTCCACAGCGTAGATTATGAATAACTATTATGATCTTTATAGTAGCTAATCAGGAGATGCATGTTTTGATCCAGAATACAATGAAAAGCAAAACCAAGTGTTTCCCCAAGTTAAATTAAATCAAAATTTAACTATAATCATAGTGGGACAAAAATTCTGATGAGTTAATAAACAAAATTCTATTATTTTACTAGAGTCAAAACACTAAAATCTAGTCTAGACAAAAAAGCTGCAAGCAATCTAACTGCACTTGTTCACTGATCAAATTCATAGCTCAGACAAAAGAACTCCTACATTGAACTTTAATTTATATCAAGTTCTTGTGATGTGAGTCAGGGAAGAGGATCCAGGCACATCCCCTAGCAACCCAATTTCCACTCATAGTGGCTTCTGAAATGTTCATTTTGACACATAATTTGAATGGAAAAAATTTAAATCTTTCTCAAACAAAGAAAAAAAAGTCTAGCACATTTCCTTACCTGTTAAAACAGTTTTTTTCAGTTTTCATAAAGTGTATTCAAAAATCTGAACAAACTGCAAAATGTTTTAAAAAAAATCAAATGTTTCTAAAGAATATTAATGCTTTATGCTGTATGATGTGTTTTGCAAATCAAATGACTGTATATGGGTGGCACAGTGGCGCAGTGGGTAGCGCTGCTGCCTCGCAGTTAGGAGACCCGGTTCACTTCCCAGGTCCTCCCTGCGTGGAGTTTGCATGTTTTCCCCGTGTCTGCGTGGGTTTCCTCTGGATACTCCGGTTTCCTCCCACACTCCAAACACATGCAGGTTAGGTGGATTGGCGATTCTGAATTGCTTGGTGTGTGTGTGAGTGCCCTGCGGTGGGCTTGCACCCTGCCGAGGGTATGTTTCCTGCCTTGCGCCCTGTGTTGGCTGGGATTGACTCCAGCTGACCCCCGTGACCATATAGCTAGGATAGAGTGGGTTGGATAATATATGGATGGATGACTGTATATAGAAGTTTAACTGAGTTTGGGATACATTACTTACAATAACACCAGTAAATAAAGGGATACAAAATCTAGCATACTCAAAATAAGTGAAATTCTGGTTTATTTTCTCTTGTGCATAGTACAATTAATTATTTACCTGCATATCTTGGAGAGAGCAATGAGAGCAATATACGAGTACCAACAGCATATGCAATACAATTAATACATCCCCATACATTGAATGCAACATAAATATAAGATATCTACAGGAAACAGTCTGGAATAGTGGCACCAAATTTTACAGATGTGGACGTATAGTGGACACTAAAAAAATTGTACTTTTTTAAAAAAAAAAGTCATCATTCAAAAGTTGACTGATGCTGAAATTAAACTACACATAGATAAATGCAGAGACTAGTATAAGCATAAAGAAAGACCTGTCAAAGCAGTGAATGAGCTCTTTTCTGAGTCAGATGGATTTGTTTATTCAATTGATCCTGAAATTAAGTAGATTGAGTGAGAAGGTGAATGGACAGAAATTGAAAATGATAGTTGGCACTGGCAGAAAAAGAAATGCTATGAGTGAAAACCTATTCAAAACACATTCCTCACTCAAAGGAATTGAAGAAAAACATAGATGTATTTTTTTCTCAGATCACACCACTTCAGTGTGTAGGATACTAAGCTACTGAATTTAAATAGACAATCAATGTGATCAAAGGAAATATCAAAATGCTGTTTCAAATAAACACTTCCAACATAAACATAAAGTCTGTAATAGCCTTCTAATTCGGTACAGGAATCTGTCAATTAAATGTTCTACAAAAATAACCGAATTTCAAAAGTTAGACTCAAAACAGGTGAGACTTCATGTAGTCAAAGGGATAGACTCAAAAAGAAATGAGCTTGGGAGCTGAATATGCTATCTATTCATATATGTATTGTGGCGGGTGGCCGCAATCCTTACCCAGTCAGGACGCCCAGAGTGAGGAAGGACTGGGGGAGAGAGTATTTGTGGGACAGTTTTTCCCCTGGGCTGATACAGGGCAGTCCCCTTGGCTCCAGTGGGGCCACAGGTTATGAGCATGGGAACTCAACCCTGTTGGAACTCGTGACCACCGCCAGGGGGGCGCTTGGACCTTTTCAGGGCCTTATTTGGCCACACTTCCGGGTCTGTCATACCCAGAAGTGTGGCCAGAAGAAGCTTGTTAGGCACCTGGAGTCCTTCCAGGTGCCCTATAAAAAGGGGCCAGTCCCCCCATTCAGGGGCCAGTGTCGGGTGGAAGGAGTGGACAAAGCCTGAGGAAGAATGGAAGTGGAAGGACTTGTGGCAAGGAAGGGAATGGACTGTGTATTGCGGTGTTAGTGATTGGTGCACAAACTATAAATGAACACAGGTGTTGAGTTCAACCTGTGTCCTGTCTGTCTATGTCTGGGGTTAAGGCTGCAGAACGCACACCTGTATGTGAGGTAGCAGGGGGGTCTGGTTTATGCTGAAACTCTAGTACACCTGATTAACCCTCTATACCAATGCTTCTTTTCCCATCCTTACAGGAGCAGTAAAACCTAGTCCTCTTTTTCTTCTGGCTCCAGACCATACTCTCTGATGACCTCTCTTTTCCTTCCAGATGACCCACCTCTTCCTTCCCCTCAGCTATAAAAACTCACAACCTTTGTTCTGCACTCCTCTTTGGTGACTCAGTCTCAATTGATTACTTGACGGAATTTCACACAGCTATTTACCTTCATCTACTTTCTACAACATATGGGAAGGATTTCCAAACCTTTATCTTTGTGTTGTCTTTCCATTACAATATATACATTGTGACTTACAGTAGATTCATGGACAGGTAGCCCAGCTGACCCTTTTCCTTATTCAACGGATTTAAAAAATTGTATTAGTGTAAATTATAAGTCAGTAATGTCTGCAGTGCTTATTCAAATTAGATCAGAAGTCAACATATCCTTTGCAAGGTATCAAATTAAGTAGGATGTCTTCAGATGTTTTCTGATTGGCACTATTCAGGTCATAAAATGATCATTCTATGATGTCACATATATTTGTCTCTTTCTTTTATTGACATCATGCACCAGAAGGCATAAGCTTATTCAGTGCGAGCAGGAGCATGCGGGTGGCCGGTTGCTGTGTGCTATGACATGCTTGACTTGGCTGCGATCAACGCAAATGTACTGTACAAGGCATGCACAGGGGCCACTGAGAAAACAAGAGTGTTCTTTGCTCATCTTGCAGAAGAACTTCGTTGTTGCTTCTTACAAGAAAATGCGATGGATAAAGCAAAAGAGGATGCAACATCGACAAGATTCTTTTCCAAGACTGCCGCTTCCCCCAGCCCCTTCAGTGTAATAGTAAGCACAGCACAGAGAGAAGTGTGTGCATTGCAACAGGTATGTCGTAAATGTAGAAAGGAAGGTCCTTGGGTGTGTGGAAACTGTTAACATTTGAATCTGATTTTTGCATATAGCACGGAACTGACCTCTCTGTACTATTCTTTCTTCTGCATGTCCTGAAGTACAAAAGAAACAGAACCGTGCGCCAAAATGTGGAGACTGCATGGGCAAGATCGAAAAAAAAAAAAACACGATCACTGATTACAAGCGCAAGAAGGAATGTGAATGAATATGAATAATATTGCATCAGTGCCACAATGTTTTCCGAAATGTACTATACAGGTCATAAAATGAGTTATTCCAAATATCATATATACCTATGTCTCTGTTTTTTTGTGAGTGCGGCTTTGACATCATGGACCATAAGGTGCATACCAATTCAGTGTGAGCAGGAACACTCAATAAAACTGAATAAAAAAAAATTCAAATGACGGTGAGATAAGAAGCAGGCAGATTCACCAGCATTTGTGTGTCAACTTTTATCCCTCCAGATCAGAGAATTTCCAGTTTCACTGTCTCAAAACACCACTCACATCTACAGTTATTCCCAGTTTCAGATAAAAACTAACAGCATCAGATCTGGGGCGGGGGGTGGGAGTTGTACCATGATAGTGACTGAGAGAATAAAAGTAAAAAAAAAAACCCTCACTTTTACAAGTACTATAAATTTAACCCAGCTGTTACATACACAATTCAAAAGTATGTTTTTATTGTATAATATTTACAATAAACGAGTAGCTCACTACTCAAAATGGTAAATTTGCGGGGGGAGATGGTTTCGAACTCATGACCTCTGGATTATAAGTCGGCAGTTCTAACTGCTGCACCATGGAAGCTGTTGTATTGTACTTGCACCTTTTGTGAAAGTGTTTATTTGATATTTGGCCATCAGCCTTGTAGTTCATGTCTACATTTTGTCATTTATTACTAAAACATGAAAATCGTTTCTGTTTTAATAATGTGTTTACTTAGATTGTTGTAGACACAAAACACACATCAAAATATTTCCCCTTACAATTCTGGGTAGCTCACTCCCAGATAATCAATCAAGGCAAGAACTGGGAGAACTTCTTGCCCGTTCTGTGGCGCTGGGGGGATGGTATAGCAGGCTGCTTGCTTCTTGGGCTTATTGATATATTTATAAGACAAAAGACGCTGACAGAGAGGCGTGAAGGGATTTAAGGTGGGCCGGATTTACAGGTTTTTTCTTAGGCTCTGGTAATTCTAGTATTAAAACTCGAGAAGTTCTAAAATCAAATGCCATGCTTTCAATTCACGATCTTTCTTTTACTATAGCACAATTACCAGTACTGAATTGGCTGGATTGTATTTGTTGATCCATGTTTGTGTGAAGTTTTTTAACATACTGTAAAGACATGATGCTATATGTGCCATTGAGTGAATGGGTAATCGACCTGGGGCCGGGTTATGCCTTGTGCCTATTAGGATATGTTCTATCTGTACTTGACTTCATAATGGAATAAAGCATTTAAAAAAATATTTTACTTAAAATCCAATTCACTATAGTTCCTTTTTATAGTATTAGCCTAGAACACTGAAAGTGTGGTATAAGTAACCAGTAAAAGTAAAGATGAAAATAGTTTATGTAATTCACCAAAGGCTACCACAGATTTCTTTATAATGTAATTAAATTTGTCCTTTGGAATATTTACAAATCAATGACTAATAATATTAGATAATGGTTAAAAACAAGCAGTATCTGAAGCATATAATAATGTAGCATTTTTTATATTTCATCATGTTCTACTATAGGACTAAAAATATTATGTTCTGAAAAATCTGCATTTTTATATGCATGAAAATTTAAATGAGATTTAAAGTTAAATTTAAACCTATGGTATCATATTCCCCTTGATTAATAGATTACTTCCATTGTAACAAGTTATTATTCATTGTTTTGTCCTGTGGGAACTATCAGGAAACAAGATGATTAATGATCTAAACTGTACAAATTGTAATCTCGATTTAAAATACATGGCCCACTTTTTTTATTACTTTGGTTGCTAGGCACAGCATTTTAATACTGTAACACCAACAGGGTTATTCTACTGTTAAATGGGAAATGCTGGCAATACCTTTATGGTAATTTGATTTTTTCTTTTATATTCATAAAGTGCTTTCAATAGTATTTCATTTCTGCATATCATATTAACATCTGAAAATAAACTACTGCAAAAAATACAATCATATGAGGGAAGCATTATTATTTCATTTTTGCAAGGACAAATGCATTGTGGCATTATATAAACACATTGATACATGTTTAAGAAAATCACTATCAGGTGTTAAAATATAGACGAGACATTATTAAAATGTGAAATATTTAGACTATAACCATTACATGCATACTAAGATGAATATCCAATAAATGTTACATGTATAAAGCAAATGGTAGTAAACAACTATATATGTCTTCAACAAATAGGGTTAAAATCAGTTTTTAGAGAACAATCTTACTTTTGCTAGAAGTGCACTCAGATTTTTTATTGGACATAAATGTGCGTGTTCACATCACAAAAACTGAAAAACAAAACACATTGCTAAATCGAACCAAGAGAACTCATGCTTATAACACAAAAATATTTTCTGAAAAGTGGTCTTGGTTTTTTTTGACAATAATTTGGTGGATCATTAAAATACAATGTAGTTATATTTATTTTTCAAACACTTGATACAAATTAAGAATAAAATGTCCTATAAAATTAAGATCAAAAGTGCAATCAGCTTCTATGACTTAAAATTAAGAGATACAAATCTACTGAAAAGTTTGCCACATAAAGCTTTGTTAATTTAAGTTAATATTTCAACAGATGTTCTTGTTGAAGGCTTTGTCTTTTACAACACACTTTTTTCTCATGTGGCCTACACAGGGCCAGCCTGTCCATATAGGTGAACTAGATGATTGCCTACAGCATCACCTGACCAAAAACAGCCAGGGTTAGAGATTGGTCATCAATGGCAAAATATAGTATTTTAAAATTACCAAAACTGTTTCTCTGTGAGTACAAAAAAGTGGGCACTGCTGAAATAGTTGGCACTTCAAAATAATATAAACAAATTCTTAAAGTACATTGTCTGAGCATACTAAATGTACAAGGTGACAAGAGTTTTGTAGGAGACAAAGAAATTAAGAGATAGCACAGACAAATCTGAATTCTTCCAATGTCTTAACCAGAATGGCTAATATAAATAAACAAAGAGAAGGATGAGTTGTCAGAATTGTTGTTAAAAGAATAGAGTAGTAACTTGTAAGCTAAAAAGGATACACATAACCAAAGCCAAAAAAATACATAAAAGACATAATTTGTTTTCAAAGGGTTTGTTTATAAACTTAAATCTTACCAAATTAAGGAAATCTGATACATTGACTAATATGCCATTGCAGTGATGATGTCACGCATTGCACAATCCTGGTTGTCAAGCATTGCAGAGGAATAGCAAACGTCAGCAAAAGTATCTCAGAATGGCAGTGACCATAAGGAAAGCACAATAGTGCCAAGAGCTATGAATCATATTTAACACTGGTAAAAACACATGGGAACAAAAATAAATATTACTAGTAAACTCCTTGTTTTTCAAATCCCTACAAATTATACTTAAATCATTTTTAAAGGAAAAGGACCAGTTGGAAAAAATTTAATTCATAATCCTGATCATGACACTCTGCATAATCAAGAGTGCCCCTCATCTTTCTCACTTTGGTGGCTTCTGGAAAATATAGCTTGTCAAGGCTAAAATTGATATTGAAAAAGATAACACTTAAGTTTAGGTACTGCTTAAATGCATCTATTAATTATTTCTTCTTATGTAACAACCTTAACAAAGGCATTCACTTCAAAGTGAAGTTCTGTTAGTAGGTCACATTGTAGGGATGAGTAAAAACTTTACTGATGCCTTTTAAGTTACTGTATATGAAGGCCCAATGAAGTGTTTGTTAAAGTCTTGTTACATGATAGTAAATGAGTAATTGATGCATTTTTACATTAACCAAACTAAAGTGTTACCAAAACAAACTTAAATGACAGAACAATTTTAAAGGAATGGCAACAATTTCCATAAAACATAATCAAGCATAGAAAATTAAAGAAGAAGATCTTTGCAGCCATGAAGGTCTGTTACTCAAACACTCACACTTCTGAAAGTCAAGCTTATTTAATAAAATAACATTAATATAATGATATATTTTTAGTTTATTACCTACACTACCAGTCTAAATTATTTTCCCATAGACTTCCGATTTGTGTCTGCTGAAGTGCTTAAGAGAGAGGTGATGCATTGCATTTGCACTGGTGCAGAATGTCTGTATCAAATCATCATTAAAGTCTTGGAAATCTTGTAGGGTTCCAGCTGTCCTAGGGTACACTTACAGAATTTTTAAAGTTGCAGTGACATGCTACTACAATATTTTTTCTTTATGAGTTATTTTTTTTCGGTTGTGATGATGCTAATTCAAAGGGACGGCTCAGTTATGCTTTGCCTAGAGCAGCAGAATGACATGCACTGGCTGTGAGTAAACATCAAGTACTTCTGGGTGGCTTTTATTTTACTTATCATCTTCATTCAAAGTACAATATACTAAGAAGCCTCTCAACAGCCATTAGTTTGCTTTCTTCTCTTTACTGCCAAAAATTCCAATAATTAATTTACTAACTGCTTCCATCTGTGCTGCTTCTCCTAATTCCCTTCTGCTATGACAACCTGATTTCTTCATATTTTAAATCCTGTATGATGGCTTTGATAAGACCATTTTGATTTACAGTTACATTAATTTCTCAGCAGTTTCATTTGGTGTTAAATATGGAAGAAACAACGGAATCCCAGTCTCACTATTAAGATGGGAGTAGCTATATAAGTAGTTCATTTGTTTTGTGTCCATTTGTTTCATTCCCTGGATAGCTGCTTTTGTTGTCTCCCAGGAAATTAGCACAGACATTTGCCTAATAATGTTAGTAAAGCTACCTTGGTGGAACTTGTAAATATGTTAGAAAAAACAAAATTTTGCAACAGTCAGTGTGATGCATCTTAGTAAACAGTGTCTTGTTACAGACAGCAGAAACTGATCTGCTGGACTTTTTTTGTAACATAGCCTTTGTGACACTTCTATAGACTTTCCAAACCATTGTTAGTTGCATTTTTTGGTTAATAGTTATTCCATCCTAGAAAGGAGGACTTGTTAAGTATGTTTCCGAGCACTGACATTTTTATACTTAAATATGCTTAATAGTTATTTTTCTTCTGTTATTCTGCAGTTTATTGTACACTACGCTCATATGCCATAAGGCCAAACACTTACAATAAAATGAGTAGTCTTTTAAGATTTGCTTCATACATAAATGTCAGCAGGGTCATAGAAACTAATTAGTGCAAGGTTAGAGAAGGATACCTCTAGCTGGTCTTAACTTTAATCTCTTATAAGACCATCACATACTTTATGAATATTTAATGAATACAACAAATAGGTTATTTTTTACATAACACTAGGCAAGGATTCAAAGATAATTGATATGGTAATCAGTATGTCATTAGTCATCACTCTGTCCTTGTGATATCATTGTTTTATGATATCCAGATCTCTGATGTTACTGCTAAAGCAGAATATAAAATGGTTCAACAGCTAAAATTTGTCAAGGGTAATTTCTGTTTTATATGAAAACAAAGAAAATCTGTAAGTAAAGCCCAGGGCCATTTTAATCCTATGTTTCAAATCCAAGTGCTTTTAGTGCATACAGTATAAATCGGTCAGTCTAAAAATACATTTACTTTAAAAATATGATTACAGATTACTCATTGTTGCCTATTTAATTTCATTTTCTAAACCAATATAGGGTCATGGTGAGACAAAAGCTTTTCATTCAGTACAGAGCACAAGCCAAGAAACAGCCCTGGATGGGGTATGATTCTGTCAGATTTCACACTCACCAACACACCAACGACACCTAAGCATCCTGTACTAGAGAAATACCTGTATAATATTGGTAGTATGGTAAATCTAACCTTTGTGTCTTGAGGTACAAACTGGAGCATCGACAGAAGACTTTCCTTAAAACAGGGAGAAAATACAAGCAACACACAGTGTCTACGCTGATATTTGAACACAACTTTGGAACTGTGAGGGAGCAAAGCTAATGGCTGTCCACCAACCTAGCTCCTTCTGAAACCTTTAATATTATTTTAAACTTTGTTTTTCAACATATTTTTCTTAATTCTTCATTTGACTAAAACTCACCAAATGTGGTATGAACTGTATGCATAAATCTATGATAACAACATATTGCTCGCCACTTCAATGACTTTTAATTTAAAACCAGCTTCATATTTTCTTCTGCTCGAACGCTCCATCACAGATAAGGGATGCTCTTACGACAGAAGTGAATGAGGGTGTGAGATACAAAAAACAAAAAACAGTGCAAATGTCGCTTCTGAATAGTTTGGGTATTACCGTATGGTCACGTAGGCACAATGCATAGAAAAAAAGGGCAGTGTGTTCCATGGTTACTCTCTCAGGTGGGCATTAGCATATCATAATCTCTTGGATCAATAGCGTGAGTTTTCCGCATTTGACTTGTATGACCAACATTATAAAATACCAGAAATTATATGGTAAAATAAACCCCCAGCTTATCTGTGGGAGAACTTAAACGCGAGTATATATGGTAGCTATGTTTCCCTTTGTTTCTTTATCAACAAAAACTATTGCACCAAATCTTCTAAGACTAAGGTTGAAATCAGTTGGAACACTTAAGCACATTTAGCTTAGGCTAAATAACTAGTTGGGGCTGAGAGATCTTTTGGCATTGAAACCCCTGCAGTTTTGTGGGGGTTTTTTTGTCCAACAACTTGCCAGGTGGAATGTTTTATTTTTTTCTGTACTTTTTGGTCATCTGACCATAGCATCAGATTTTATCTTGTAATCATTAGAGACTTAAAATAATTTAGTAATTTAATCTATAACTAAAGACTCTATCCTATCTGTTGTTTATCTGTATTTAGTTAGTGCATGTGCAGTACATTTATTGGCTATTTTTGCCATTTCATTTATTCTTTCATACATTTCTTTAGTCTGATTTGTTGTTTTTATTTTTTTTTTCTTACAATTTGACTTTCATATAAATGAAAGTGTAGTGCTGGAGTAAAAAAATCACTGTTGAGTTCTGATATTGATTCTGTGATGTTCGAAACCTCAAGAAAAGTTGGTGTCTGTATGTGTGTAGATTTTGAACTATCTTTTTCAAACAAGTCACATCATGGTTCTCTTGTCACAGGGTCAAAGACAATCAGTTTTGGTCATGTTTGGGCCAGTACTTATATCTAAATTCTTCAAAAATGGTTTGTCCTATTTCAAAAGATAACTGCCATAAACATTGTTAAATGGTGATTTTTGCAGTCTGCTAAGATTATTCATGGGAACAAGCCTTTAATTTGCTAAATGTTTGCTTGAGTAGTTTTTGACATACATAATTTATTTAGACATTTATGCACAAATGTATGCACACACAAGAGCAGACATGCATGCACACTCTCAAAGAAACTTATAAGTGGAGACTCCTGACAGCTTATTTGCCCTACCAGACCACATGCTGCATGAAGACAAAGAAATGAACATACACAAAGACACACACACCTAGATCTGTAAAGGCTGACATGGACACAGACAGTAAGCGACCCCTCAACTAACCTGTCTATCTTAGGCCGAATCCTCAGTGCTTCAATGATATGTGCAATACTACCCCAAACCACAAGCTGGCACCGTCATTCACAGTTCACCTTCTTGTGTCCTCAGATCTATTAACTACAGTCTGGAGTACAGATAATGTCACTTTCTTTCATCCTCCAGAAGGTGCACATCCTCCTTCCCAACAGATATTTGAAGAAAAGACCAACTGGAAACCAGCAGTCATGCTCGACTTGCATATGCATAAGACATCATATTATAAAATGTGCCTGGAACCATTTTGCTACTTTTTTTTTGCCCAAAAGACCTGCCATTAAACAGAGTTCACCCTGTGGTTCACCAACCCTTTTAATGCCTCACTTTGCATTTATTACAGTGTTCAATTTCAAATCAAATATTATTTATGTTGTTCACTTAATTTAATGTCCTGTACATTTTACTTTGTGTATGTGTACATTGTACATATAAGTCAATATATTTGATTATATATTATTTTAAAGTACAATTGATTAAATAATTTATATTGTAAATTTTTTTATTGAGTGATCTCCTGAAGTATCACTAAAAGGTATTAACATGTGTCGCAGTAGGGGGCAGTAGCGCTCCCTCGAACCCTCAGGTACCACGCCAAACACCTAGTAAAAGTGCCACAATAATTCTTTTTATTATAATAATTATGTGCACTAAGCACCCTCCACTCCACACTACTCATAAATAACCAATAATACACAATAAACAATCAATAATCCAATCCTCCAGCTCCCAGACGTGTTGCCCTCCTACCACCCAGCTCAGCTCATTGTCTGGGAGTTCCCATGGTCCTTTTATACCCCCTGACCCGGAGGTGTTCCTGCCCAACAGTCAACAAGGCCTTATTCCTTCTGGGTCAGGGTAAATAGTCCTTTTTTTCACCCAGGAAGTACATCATCCCTTCCGCTCATGTGACTTAGAAGTACTTCTGGGGCATAGGGCAAAAAGAAGTCTTCGGCCTTCCTGCAGCTCCCTCTTGCAGCCCCTGTGGTATCCCGCAGGGCTGAGGATAAAAACTACAATGTCCATAAGACCCTGCTGGTCTTCAGGGCACCACCATACTGCAGGGAGGGCTCCATCTGGTGGCTTGGGGGACATGGCCGGGATGAACTGCCGGGCACAGTCCACACATGGAATTACTGTATTGACCATTACATACTGATGTTTTTTTTGACATCTAGTAAAGCATTTTTATCTACATGCCTTGTACAAATGTGCTGTAGAAGTGAAAGTGGTAGTGGTTGGTGTCTATTTGAAAACAAAACAATACAACAGAACACAGCTCAATCAAAAAAATAACAGCAACATAGCAAATATAATCAATCCAAACACAAAGAGCATTCAGCCCACACCCAAAAATTAGAAATAGATGAACAGAAACAGACAGCCCTGTCTTAAATAGTTCTTTATATAGAATATAATACCAAGAACAGTAATGACATTAAGCACAGGCCCAGCATATTTATTTTAGAATTATGTTAATGGGAATTTACCACATCTTGAAAGTTTTGAGCAGATCCTCTTAAAGAGATTTTTTTCCAATTAGAGATGATATATAATTTTCTCATTAAATAATAGAAGGTGAATTGCAATTCTTCGAGCTGAGCAAAAGAACTCTAAATGCTAGTAGTATGTTATGATTTATTACAACCTGTGTCTCATAATGTACTTTAACCATTTGATAGCACTCCACATACCACTGTTAACATGTTAGGCTGTCTGAGATATATGCAATTTATATTTTTTCCTATATGATGCAAGTTGGGCGGCATGGTGGTGCAGTGGGTAGCGCTGCTGTCTCGCAGTTAGGAGACCCAGGTTCGCTTCCTGGGTCCTCCCTGCATGGAGTTTGCATGTTCTCCCCGTGTCTGTGTGGGTTTCCTCTGGGTGCTCCGGTTTCCTTCCACAGTCCAAAGATATACAGGTTAGGTGCAATGGCGATCCTAAATTGTCCCTAGTGTGTTTGTGTGTGTGCGCCCTGTGGTGGGCTGGTGCCCTGCCTGGGGCTTGTTTCCTGCCTTGCGCCCTGTGTTGGCTGGGATTGGCTCCAGCAGATCCCCGTGACCCTGTTGTTGGAATATAGATGGTTGGATAATGGATGGATGCATCATGTAAGGCTATGGCACTCTCAAAACATATGGTCTAGTAATGCAGATGCTTGATGTCAATGCTCACAATTTGAATCTTGCCCTGTGTTAAATACACTATATATGTGATCAATTTAAAATTTTCTAGTTGAATTATTGGATGCTTGGTGCATGTTGATCTATAATGAATGCTATGAATAGCTGAGTTTTCAGAAGTTGTAATTGAGAGATCCCTTAATCATTGTTCCCTAGTTTCATTAAAAGGTTAAAGTCCTAGAATTAGTTCTATACATACTAGAGATGCTGTCTGAGTCTTCACACATACTAGTCAATAAAGCTTGAGGGATACATAGTTTTCTTTTAATAAAGTTTCCAGTATTTACATAAAAAAATGTGTAGCTGGAACGTTACATTTGGAGCATAATTGTTCAAAAGATGCAAATACATTACCAATATAGAGATATTTAGATATTTAAATGTTGCAATCCATGATTGAAAAAATGCTTATGAAATATGAGAGCTTCTCTGTCTTAAAATGTGTCCTACACTGATCTTTAATAAGTGCTGGTAACTGGGTTGGTGGTTAATTAATCATAATTAGTGTTGACTGGGGGACATAGTAGTGCATGCAAAGAACATTTATATCTGAATTTTTTTTTCATTAAAAACCAAGTAAGTATAGGTTCAGGAATTTTATTTTGCGAATATTTTTGGCACAGCAATAAAGCTATAAATTATTTGGTGTCATGCCTCCTTCTGCTTTAGATCTCTGTTGACTCACCATTTTGATCCGGGGCCATTTTGAGTTCTAGATAATAGCATTTAAATTCTTAAAGAAAGGTTTGTTGATGTATGTAAGGATGTTTTAGAAAAAGTATAGAACCTTTGGGAGGAAATCATTTAAAATAAAGTAGATTTTCTAGATAACATAAGAAAGAAAATAGATTATCTATTAACATTGTGTTTGTTTTTTTATTATACTACAAAATTCTGTTTAGACTGATCTTTCATGTAATGTTAACCCAGATATTTAACCTGTTCTAATATTATCAACTAATAGTTTTCTAGTCTGATCTGACATCCACAGGAAAAAAAACATGCTTTTGTTCAAATTAGTTTTGAATCCAGAGATCTTATGAAACACTCTAGGCAGATTTAAAACTAATAGTAGAGTTAATTGAGGGTTTTAGATATAAGGAACCATGTCACTGATGTAGAGATATTTTCTGCTCAAACCCTTCTTTAATGACCCCATTTATTTCTGACTACTTACAGAGATGAACAGCTAATGGTTCTATGGCAATCGCAAAATGAAGTTTTGACAATGGATGCAACTCTGGTTCCATGTTCTAATTTAAAGTAGTCCAATTTAATATTATTAATATGGACTGAGATTTCTGAAATAGCATAAAGTAATTTAATCCATGCAGAAATATTGGCCAAATCCAAATCTGCTCAATAGGTTAAGTAGATAACCCCATTCCAACTCTATCAAAGGAATTTTTTGAATCTAAGGATAGTAAGAGCTTTGGCGAATCACATTCTGGGAGATGAGTATACAACTTTAAATGTAAACATCATCAACTCAGAGAGAGAGAGGCAAGTTCATTATACCACATGAACATCACTGACAGAATAATAAAAAAAGCACTAACTTTTACAAGTAGCCAAAATTTACACCGGGTGTTGCAGATTCAAATCAAATGTATGTTTTTATTATAGTATAGTAATAATAGCAGCTCACTACTCAAAACAGGGAGCACCTGGACTCAAACCTGCAACCTTTTGATTATAAGGCAGCAGTTCTTACCTCTGCACCATCCAAGAAGACATATCAACATTCTATTGATTGACATTTGAGTTTGGGTTTTTAACTCATTGAAAGCAACATATAAATTTAATGATTTTTTTTTTTTTTGGTTATATTCTTGAATAAAAGCAAAGGGATTATTTGATATTTGGACTAAAGTCTGCACACATTATACACTTCACAACATTATTACTATAACATAGAAAAAGTTTCTGTTGTAGGTATGTGTTCAGCATTTCTTGCCTCGCATTTCCTGTCATCCTACATTTACACAGATCGTTGTAGACATGGACCACACATGAAATGTATGTATGATTGATGTAATGATATATTATTTACCCTATACAACTGCAGGCACCTCACACCCAGATAAACAGACTTGAGCTGGGAGAACTTCAGCTGCATTGGGGGGGGGGGGGTTGATGGGATAGCAGGCTGCTTGCTGCTTGTGCGGATTGACACATTTACAAAACAAAAGACACAGATGGAGAGGTGAGAAGGAATTTAAGGTGAACCGAGATTAAGACTTTTGTCATATGCTTCAGGAATTCTAGTGTTAACACACATGAAGCTAACCATGCAAGAACATCCCCTGATAAACCAAAGTTATTCTCATGTGCTTCCATATTCCGTCACTGTTGGTTACATGCAGTATTTGAACATAAAGAAACATGAGGGGGGTATTTTCATACATGGATTACTCATTTAGCAGGATGTAATTGTTGACGATTTGACATGATCCTGGATCTGTCGGTTTTTCGAAACTCTTGCTGGATGTGTTGTCATAGCAGCACATCCAAATCCTCAAACCTGCTTGGAGCAGGTTTGTTCTATGTAAACAAGGATTAGCTCACACACTTAATCAGTTTCCATGCATGGAATTCATTCAGTCATAGCTTCATCGTTCATGAATGAGCAACCAATTGATATCGGTGTGCAAATTATAAGAAGAGAATTTCATATAGAGAGGGTTTTGCGCGATCGGCAAGATCCTTTATTGCTCCCAGAGGAAATTATTTTCGAAAGATATCGCTTTAGCCGAGGGGGAATATTGTACCTCAAAGATTTATTAGCACCTTATATTCGAAGTCAAACTAGGCAAAGTCAGGCTCTCACAACCACACAGACAGTATGCATTGCTTTGTGGTTTTTTGCAAGCGGCACTTTTTTTATTTACTGTAGGCGATGCAGAAAATCTAAAAATCTAAAAGTGCAGTTTACCAGGCAATTCATAAAGTCTGTTTGGCTCTGAAATATTCCTTTGGGTTTTCATAGTGTTTCCTGGACACCTGCGTGTGCAGAATATAAAAGAGGCGTTTCATGCCATTGCAGGTAGGTAATACACAGGTAAAAACACCCACAGTTCCATAAAGAATCTCACAATCAGCCTAACATTCTCATTACCCAGGATTTCCAATTTGATCAAAAATTATTTGGAAAATTTACCTCTCGTCCTGATGAATAATCAGACACAGTGTCTTCATCAGATATTTGACCTTCGTCAATATCTCGTTGGTCAGACACAGGTTCTAGGGATATGACATTCCCTGCAACTGACCAACAAAAAAAGAGGGCTATATGGAACATACCATGGCACACATTGAGGACAAATATATGCAATGACCATCCTTTACCTGAAATAAAGTGACCACTGCATTCTGTCACTGGTTCTGAGGAGGAGATTCCCCCTGAAATGCCCTCAGAAACAGGGCATTTTGCTGGAGAGCCAACTCTTCTGCAGGGGTTACGTCTGGGCATGGACCTCCACCTGGTTTTTGCTTTTCTGCCTTCTTATTAGCTTTAAAATTAATGTTTTTTATATTATATATGATTCTCTATGTCAACAATTCTTTAAATAGTTATATACCAATATTTACCAGTTTGAAGTATATTCTTGTACTTCACTTTAACCTATTCCCATGTTCTCCTTGTGCTCATGTTTGATCCGGAATTATGACATATTAAATAATAATTAATCTGACTCATAGGAAATGAAACGCTGTATTCACTATGTACAATGCACAGTACTTGCGCGTTTAATTTGCCAGCTGTCTTTTCTGGTTTGGGCTGCTTTTGCAGTGTTACCCCATGTGCATATTAAATCTTGAAATTCTTCATATCCTTCGAATAAAAGGTCCTGCTCCGCTTGTGTGAAAAAATAAATCTTCCACGTTAAATGCTGCTGGAGTTTATAGCCTTTAAAAAAACTTTAAATACTGTATATCCATACTTGTCCTCATTACTATAAATTATATTTACCAGGAAGATAATTGATTGTAACATGCATTTCAGAATGAATAAAATACAATATAATTTTTCGAAAAAACAGACTGCTTCATGACAAAGTTCAGACCAAGAAGAACTGTATCTCATTTTGTGTATAACTGAACTTTTTTTATTTATATTCTGGCCTTATACTTTCTTTTAATTCTTTTTTATTCAATTGTAACTCACATGATCAACTGAATTCCTCATTTAAGGATGATTAAATTCACCTTAGAGATGACTAAAGTTCACCCTGAAATACTCCACCAATTAAATTCTTTTCATTATGATTTTCAACAAAAAGAAAAATGGGAATATTTCAAGAATACAGCATCCACAATTTATTATATTTAATATGGCAGAAGGTTTTAGGAAAGCAATTTATTAAATTGGCAAGATCAAATTGCCAGAGACAATATAATGTTATTACTATTGATATCATCACATGATCATCTGAACCGTCCAGTAAAGAGTAAAATAAATGGTTTGTATATGCAACCTTTTTAAACAGCTTATTTAGTAACCATAATTGTTACTGTGGCATTTCAGAACAATTTGATTCCACTGCAATCAATACATTTCACATTATTTTCAAATGTACAAAGTTATATTGTAAACAGGTAAAGCAGAGCCATAAGTCTCTGTCTATTTTGTAAATAGTTTATTTGCATAAACACCAGTTTTAATTTTGAAGTGAATGCATCCAAGCATTTTTCAGTGCTATCAAACATTAAATCAGTAATTAATGCTTGTCATATAAATATTGACCACTTACATTAAACTTAGCTTTGCACTGAATTTGTTTCGAGCTGATAAATAAGGTTTAATAATTTACTTTAAGACTTTTATTCAGCTAAATAATGAATAATTAGTTATAGCAGCAGTAGCAAAGTTGTTCTGAATTAAAACACAGTATTAAGAAGTTAGATTGATGTTTATAAATAATGTGCTAAGATATGACCTTGTCAAACACAGTTAATGCAATATAGGACTTAGGGGGCTCAGGATGGCGATAAATAAAAGGACTTAGACACACACATACACTGGAACCAGTTTAGAATCACTAGTTAACCTAACCTGCACGTCTTTGGAGATACAAAAGAAAACCTCGAGTACCCAGAGCAATACCCACACATGCACAGCGAGAATGTGGATACTTCTCACAGAAAATGAGAGAGTGTGGTATACAAGCATAGGATACTTGACCTGTAAACAAACAGAAACATAGGATGTGGAACCCATAAACAAACTGGAAAAAAGGTAAACAATCTCAATGGGTAAATATGAACAAACCGATTTTAATATAAAGTCCCATTTGTTTAAGAAATAACATAAGGCTTGGTTACAACAGTGCAGGACAAACAAAACCTGCAAGTTATCAACAATCCTGGAGGAATCAAACTCTGTATTCAACAGTAACTTATAACTGGTTAAGTCACATAATTACTGACCTAAATTTATACAATTTATTTGCCACATAAACTTTGCTGTGTGAGTATGGATATGGTATAATAATAATACTAAATACACTTACATTTTTATTAATAAGGTTTTGCTTGTGTCTTTGCTGAACTTCTCCTGATAGATCCAATAGATAGAAATACTGATATGATGAAAAGGACACAAACCTTCTGAAAATGCTATGTGGGTGGGGATTTTTTTGGTATGGACACTATATCAGATAAAAGTTACTATCACAAGTTTTTTTAAAAAATAGGACAGTGATCATAGAGAAATAAATAATAATAAATATAATAATGATCATAGAGAAATAAATAATAATAAATATAATAATACAATCAAATATTTTGAATTTTACTTTACTGTTACAGTATGTATACTGCACTTAGAGCTACTAAGGTTTCTTTAATGTTTACCAGTTCTTCATGATTTTCAAGCCCCTTAAAATACAGCTATATACTGCTTAAGGTGTATTAAATTAAAATCAGCATATCTTGTTATATAACAATACAAAATTTTATTATCAATAAATCCTAGAAAATACTGAAACTTGTTCTAGGAAAGTTCTCACTGTACTCTATTCATACAAATGTGTCTGTTTTTATTCATTATATTTTAAAAAATGTATAATTTCTTTAACAAAATGATACATTTTCCAGCCATGTATTTAACACATTATTAAGAAGTTCTCAGGACTGGGACCGAAAACCTAAAATTGCAGTATTAAAATCTTGTTCTCATCTAACAAAAACTCCTACTATATACTTGATAAAATAAAATCTCATCTTCTACAGATGTTTGCTGAGCAAAAGAAATCTGAGTCGCCCCTTTCCTCCCCAGAGGTGTGACCTATTTAAGAAACTGCAGATAAAGACATTTGCTAAGAGCACCACTCCAATCTACAGAGAATAACTACGTTATTATTAAAATAGGGTGTGAAATAAGGCCCTCGATTTTATGATATCAAAACAGAAATCTTCCAAATAAATGGGCCTGTGGGATGATATAAGTGGGTTTGTGTTGCCTTAGATGGCAATATAGCATCAGGGTTACCATAAAGAAAAATTGTTGTGATATGCTGAAAACACCTTATGCGCAGTTAAGTTTAAGTTAAATAATAGTAAAAGGTGGAAGTTAAATACAAAACAACTGCATATAACTGTTATAAATTAACATGAAAAATGTCATTTCCACCCACTACTTGATACCTAGAGATCTTTTTGCCTGTTAAAATGGTATGAACAACTAATAAACAAGAAAACAAGGAGCTGCCTTTGACTTGTATTCTTTTGGCTTTTTACAGCTATCATAGTTTCCTCCTTTTCTTCTTCATATTTAGTAATAATCAGGTATTATTTTAGTACAAAGTTATAGAAAAATAAGTTCTGGGGTCAAAACAATATATGTACGAAAATAACATTTTTGGTATATTTCTTAATTCCAATACTTAATTGTACAATTTTTGTCACAAAGGTGGCATATACTGAGCACCTTGTGATAATTCCGCTTTTATCACATTGACCAATCTTCTCTGTTAATATGGACTTGTTACTTTTGTTCTCTCTCAGGCAGTATAATTGCACGATTTAGTTTATATTTATCAAATCAAATTCAGAATGTGCAGTAATGTCATCATAGTTGTTATGTGCAGACTTGAAAGCCAGCATTTGATTATTGTGAAGAAATAAAGAACCAGGAGAATAAAAAGAAAAGGTTTTATAGGGTGAGATAATCTTAAAATCAAAGAATGAGTTGGAGGTCTGGAACCAAATAGCAAATGAAATTAGTGAACAAGTTTTTGGATAGAATCAAAGTGAGAGATTTTAGACAACAACAGAATCATAAAAAAATAACTTTAGGATAGCGAGCATCCCACATTGCCATCGTGTATAGTTGATCAGTGATGACATCACACATTGTACTAACGATTGTCAAATAATGGCAATCAGCCTAGTCCAAATGTTAGCAACTGGCCACCTCCATTCACAAAACGGCATCACAGTCTTTAACACTGATTCTAAAATGGCGTACGACTGACATCACTGTCATAGCATAAAACATTACAAATGATGCAAAACAAGAGTATAAATAAAATAAATGTGTTAAAGTTATGCTCCTGTAAAAAACAGTAAGATGTGTGAAAGCAGTTATTACATTATGACATTAGATATAGTGTCGCAATGGCTTTTTTTTTGGTGTTATTACTAATTTCATTACATATGCCATTGCTGCAGGATATACTTAGCAGACAAAAAAACATAATATTTGTTTTTACGTGTATGTAGTTGACATTCAGCTACTGTATAACTTTCCTTTAGGAAAAAACTTATTTCTATTCTGTCCTTAATTAATTGAATCCACAAATTAACAAAAGATTGAATGAGCAATAACTACTTGTCTTTTGAATTAAGGAAAAAAGAAATGTTATTTAATGGTGGAAATAACACAAGCATCAGCACCTATTTACTCAGTAGGTATGAACATTTCCCTAGGGTGAGAATCAGCTACTGGACAATTCCACAAGTGGCAGAAGGGAATAACATACTGTTCAGGGGAACAGACAACTGGACGAAAAGACAACTGGGTGACAGACAACTCGGCGAAAAGACAACTCGGCAACAGACAACTCGGCGAAAAGACAAATTGGTGACATCCTTTACCAGTTAGGTAATTGTTAAGTTCAAAGAGATTTTTTAATGATATTTAAATGACAGCGTAGGACACCGGAAAATCCACAGAATCACCTGCTTTATGAGAGTCCTAATATGTTGAGGGTAAAGATATTCCTTAAGCCGTACTCGCAGGTCACCTTTTGTATTCGGAATAACGTTATCATACAATTACAATCAATACAATTTATATAAAGGATTAGCAATTTTGGTTGTAGAAAATAATGTAAGATATAGTTTGTTCCATCTACAAAATAAAGTTCATTAATTAATTATATAAATTTATTTTCATTATTTTAAATCACGTTGTCATTTAAATATAACTAAAAAATCTCTTTGAACCTATTACCTAACTGGTAAAGAATGTCGCTGAGTTGTATTTCGCCAAGTTGTTTCTTCGCTGAATTGTCTTTCACCGACTTGTTTTTTTCACCGGGTTGTCTTTCGCCAAATTGTCTTTTCGCCGGGTTTTCTTTCACAGAGTTGTCTTTTCAACGAGTTGTCTTTTGCTAAGTTGTGTTTTCGCAGAGCTGACTGTCGCCCAGTTGCCACCGAATCATAGCATACAGTGTATGTGTAAAGGTTACCTGCGAATAGGGGCAAAACCAAGTAAATATCCTGGAGCATCTTCATCAGGGCATTAGAGAATCAATGTTTGGAATGGTGATTTCTCCCAATAACAAAGCAGTGACATGGTAAGGAAGTACCAGCTCCAAAATAAGCACTGCCCTAGGAGAAGGAAAACTCTAATGGTAAACCATGGACAGATCATTAAATTAAATTCAGTGCAGTTTATTTTTACATACCCCTCTTCCATACAAGGTGCTGACATTTTAGGAATCGCAGGCCATTGTCTACCTCGAGGACGTCCAGATTGAGCAGGTGCAGGCTTTCAAATACTTAGGGTCGCTGGTCAAGGAGAAGAAAGTGGCATCCACAGCAGAGATCCACAGCAGTATCGAACAGGTGGTTGTGGCATTCGCTTCCCTGAAATAGTGCCTGTGGAAGAGAACCAAAATCTCCATGAAGACCAAGCATCACCTCTTCCAGACACTGATCTTGCCAATTCTACTTTATGGATCAGACACATGGATCTTGTTCAAACTGGATTAAAATAAACGACGCATTCCAAATGTGATGTCTGCAACAGACTCTGGGAGTCTTACTTTGGGATCGCCTTAACAACTAAACCATTTGGGCAAGATGTCAACAGCAACCAATCATCGATGAACAAATCTAGCATGGAAGGCTATCATACAGACTCCTCTGGAGAGAGTGACCCACCCAGTGCAGGATACAACAGACCGTGCCCAAGAAAACATGGACCAAACAAGTACAGGAAAATCTGAAGATCCAACAATTCAACCTGAACCAGGCCAGGACCATCGCCATGGACCATAAAGCAAGGAAAAGCATCATGAAGTGAGTTTGGAATCCTGCGGCACCCACAGCAGCATACTGGTTGTGTGGCCAACTAGCTGCCAGCTAGGGATCAGAGAAAGAGAAATAGCGCTCTTCAGTGAGTTCAGTCTCAGAGTATTTTTCACAGTTAAGTGCAGCTACATACTCTATAATGTACTAATTACAAATACATACTTATAAAAATACAGATTTTTTATACACACATAAACACAAACCAGTTTAAAACTGATTAACATAACTAGAGTCCAGCAATATCTGTCTATTAACATAATAATTGAACTATGATGAGAATTGACAATGGGGGAGAGGAAAACAAAACCTCTAGTTAGCAGCATCCCTGGATAAAATAAACCTTGGGGATTTGGGTCTTGTGTCCAAGGTATTTTATTACAGACAAAATCAGACACAGTCACATACCTAAAGACCAAGGCCAACTGGCCACACACACCCTCCTGGGCATTTTAGGGTAATCTCTGTGCCAGGTCATCTAATATAAAGACTGAATTTTTCCATCAATTGATTCCAAGTATCACAGATGTTTAACCACGGGCAGAAAAACAGCTTGGAATTAGAGCAGTGGTATTAAGTGCAACAGCAAAACCCAGAGAGGAGTACAGAATAGAGAGGGGGTTAGTAATGGTTCATAATTGTTTTGCAGTGTAAAGGTGTTCACAAAAGACACTTTAATCGCTAAGGTGCTTTTATACTAATGAACAAGTTAATATTGCAAATGTCTAAATTACTAGCCTTGATTTGCATGTATTACCCACAGTACTTACCTATGTGACTTTCACCCATCACTCATATCTCAAGCATACATATCAATTTGAGCAATATGGCCAAGATTGGTGACCTTAGTTTCACAGCAGAGCAAGCAGTAATACCTTTACAGGGACCAAGGAATTGAGTACATCCTTTAAAAGGGTTACACTTCAGAATACTTTACCAAAGGCCAAGATCCACTTCATGAGCTGCACTCCTGTTGGGACTTCCTAGATTACTATCTTTGGAAGTGCTACACTTAAAACTACATTATCAAAGGCCAGAAGCTGCTTCAAAAACTGCACTCAGGCCAGAATTCAGGGATGTGGTGCTCCATTTCCAGATTGCTACCTTTAAAAGGATAAAAAAAATAATGAATCACTTGAACATGCATACTGGGGTAAAAAATATCAATAAACAAGGCAAGTTTCGGTGGGGATATATTCAAACTTTAATTCAATCATTACATTATTACATTATTTTCATTTGCAGGGAAACCAGACATTAAATACTAAGAGAGAGAGAGAGAGGTTGGGAGCATGCACTGATACAGCACGTTGCTGCACCCACCACACAACTAACCACCTCAGGATCCCAAATTAGGACCCACGTGTAGCTGTGCCATGGGTGACAACTCATTAATTCTAAAAGATTAAGAAAAGATGCAACCTGAACAATTCAAATCAGTGTCCAAAACAACAAGCTTTGCTTCAGTTTAACCAGAACAGAGAGATTTCTGAGTATTTTAAAATGTTCATTCTTCTTAATCGAACTAAGGCATTGATTAAGACACGTCATAATGAAGCAGGCATGGTCTGCTTGGATTTTCATTTTGTAGCGGGTGCTGCACATTCGTCCTTACACAGTATGTCACTTTGAGTGTACCTTCTGAAATTGCCTTTTCTTAACAGATGTTGTGTTCTCATATTAAAATTCTGGGTCTATTTTGAAAGCAGGCATGTTGTCCGCCTCACGTCAATCTCTCACCACAGCTGAATATTCATCTATTTCTCACCAATAGGTGCTTTCTTTTATAATGTTGCTTGATGGTTGTTTTTAGTAACTGACAACCAAAATTGAACAACTGAAAATTTACCCTTGGTCATGCCCTTCTGTGAACCTTAAGTTACTTTAAGCTAGTTATGATGAACAAGTTAAATAGGATGTCCCAAACAGCCCTTCTTATAAACATACAAATACTAAACTTCTCTGAGATTAAACATAACAAATAATACTTCTTCCTAATGTTTGTTATACATTTGCATATTTCTTCAAGAGTTCTCTGTGTTAGCATGTCTATTTGTATCCCAGAATTCAATGCTGTGTTAGAATACATTTTTATTCTTTTCACTTTGTTTAGCTGATGGCTCAAAAGAATAACAGATCTAGTTGACCCCTTTAGTGCAGTTATCTCAGACTTGCTCCACAGTGTCTTTTGAAATTTTTACCTTTCTCACTGGCCCCTCAGATACTTGTCTTCATTCACCTGTATCTGTAAAGCTACTTACGGTAAGATGTCAATGTTGCTCTTTAACATTTCTTTTCACTGCTATGGTGATGATACTCAGGTTTATATTCCCATCTGCAACTCTGCAACAAATCAACTCCACAACTGTCTGTCTGAACTAAGATCCTGGATGGCCAATAATTTTCTTGATCTAAATCAAAATAAAACGGAGTTGCTTATAGTGGGTCCACCATCTAAAGCCCAAATTGGTCTTGGACTTCTCGGCTCTTTCTCTGCCTTTTCCAAACCTCAAGTCCGCAATCTTGGTGTTACCTTTGATAGCAACCTCTCTTTTGAGAAACAAGTAAATTCTGTTGTCAAAAGTTGCTTTTTCCAACTTCGTCTATTAGGTAAAATAAAGCCTTTTTTATCTTCTAAAGATCTTGAGAAAGCTACTCATGCTTTTATTTTTTCTTGCCTCGATTATTGCAATTCGCTGTATTCTGGGATTAACAAATCTCTGATACACAGGTTACAGCTGGTCCAAAATGCTGCTGCTCGCCTTCTGGTTGGGGCAAGGAAGTATGACTCTGTTTCTCCTATTTTAGCTTTGTTACACTGGCTGCCTGTCAGTTTTCGAATTGATTTTAAAATCTTGCTGCTAGTTTTTAAATCGTTACATGGACTCGCTCCTGCCTATTTATCTGAATTGTGTGTTTTACACCAGCCATCTAGAGTGCTTAGATCTTCTGGTCAGTTGTCTCTTGTTGTCCTTCGTACCAAATGTAAAACCAAGGGGGACAGGGCCTTTGCAGCTGCTGCCCCTCGCCTGTGGAACTCTTTACCTCATCATATAAAGGAGTCGTCTACAATTGAACAGTTCAAAACAAGATTAAAAACTCACTTCTTTTCACTTGCATTCAGTGACCTTCAGTAATACTGATGGTTTTCCTGTTTGTGATCATATAACATCATTCCTATTTATTATCTATCTTATTTTATGTTTATATATTTTATTACTATTTATGTTTTATTGTTTATTGTTTTTTCTTTTATTCTATTATTGTAAAGCACTTTGGCCGCAGCATTACTTTAATGTTGTTTTAAATGTGCTATATAAATAAAGTGACATTGACATTGCTCTAAGTCATTTGCTTGTCAGCAATTCCTGCCCTGTGTTGTTGGGCTCTGCCTGCATTTACTTTACCCAAGTTTTTGCTAAATGTTTGGTTAAATGCACTCAATTAAAAGCAGTTCTAGTTTTCACTAATAAGCACTATAATATAGCTATAGTCTTGGTCACATAGTTAATTCACTTAAAATCTTGTCTAACATACAGTAAGTCACACAAATTAAACATTATGAGTTTTCTTTAATAAACTAAAAATAAACTCCAATTTTTAACCTTCATTACAATAAATTTTGTATTATTTATATTTTTAAGCAAATTACCAACAAACAAGATGCATTATACAGAGCTAATCAGCAGCTCTAATAAGGGTATGCTACACTAGTGAGTGTTCTGCCTACATTTAAAACCAGAAAATCTTATGGGATCTTTTACAGTATTAGGCAGATCACTGCATAGCTTTGGGAGCCTGTAGCTAAAAGATCGGCCTCCTACTATTATGTTATTTATCCCTGGAATCTTTATTTGGCTAGCATTTTGAGATGATAATGTGCGCATTGTTTTGTCAGTAATGATAAATTCAGATAGGGTAAACAGGACCTTGGTAATTTAAGGCTTTATATGTAAAAAGGAGAGCTTTGAAATCAGCCCTAAGCTTAACTGGGAGCCAGTGCAAAAACTTTACAATCGGAGTTAGTGCTGGGAGGTATACCGGTTCATACTGAAAACCGTGTTTTATTTTTGTTTTGATATGGATTTTTCTTATACTGCAACACTGATTTAAATAGCCTAAACAATGTTTAGAATGTGGCCCAGCGAGAAACTGTTTAAGGGGGTCCTTTTTCGCTGTTACACCACTAAACACACATGCAACAGAGTACCTGTGTTAGGGAGGTATTGAGCGGTGAAAATAGACAGAGGTCATATCCAAAACTGAAGCTGTTGCAGATGATAAAGTTGAGCGTGATGACTCAGAAGAAGTTTTGCCGAAAAAAGGAACCGTGTCTGTTCTCTGGAGATACTTTGGTTTTAAAAGGTCGAATGTGGACCGAACAACTATTTACTGCAAATACTGTTGAGCTAAAGTTGGCGCCAGAGGCGGCAACACAAGCAATTTGCTGCACCACCTTAACCGCAAACATGCTTTGGAGTACAGTGAATGTATGGAACTAAGATTGACACCCTCCACGTCCTCAGGTAAAACTGAAAAAGCTAGAGGACACTCGACTCAGACGTCACTTGTAGACGTTTTTGTTAGAGGTACTGCCTACGACAAAAACAGTAAATGGTGGATCGAGATAACCAACGGCATTACAATCCATATAGCCAAAGACATGGTTCCGTTAAGTACTGTGGAGAAAGGTGGATTCAGGGCTATGATTAAGATACTGGATCCCAGATATGTGATCCCAAGTCGCAAGTACTTTAGTCAAACGGCGATCCCCAACTTGTACCAAGTTGGGTTGAAGCCTTGAAGTAATTTGTATTATTACTGAAAGTTGCGCTATTATTTATTTTATTGTTATTATTTATTAGTTTAAATATTATGCAGTTTAATGATGGTAAAGTTGTTTAAAAAGTCACTTTAACGTGTCAGTGGACAGAGATTGTTAACATTAACAGAAAGTGTAGTTGGTTTACAAAACATATTTATTATTTATTCCTTTTCTAAGACATGTTCAGTGGAATACAACTTTTGACAAGTACCTCTGGATATTTTACTAAGTCTAGATGCCTCTTTGGATTGTTGAAAATATGTTTTCAAAATTATAGTTTAAGTTGTTTGCAAAATTTGTTCAATAAAAAGATTCTATATTTTCACTGCAACTGTCATGCAATGTGATTCCTTCTCGTCATTAGTGCCACCCCCTTGAAAACTATCACTTTATGGGGCCATGCAAACCTGTATTAATACTTGTGTGCACATCAGAATGTTTTTTTGTAAAATGTACAGTTCTCATGAGAGTGGAATAGGTTATTTTTAGCCAGTCTACTGCAGTAATTGCAGTGGAAAATGTGGTTAACATCCACACATGCATGGGGAAAAAAAATACCATTGAATACTGTGAAACCGGTATAATTTTCAAAAATAGCGTGATATAGAATTTTGGGCATACTGCCCAGCACTAACCAGAGTTATGTGTTAAACATTCTAGTTCTTATACTGATTTTGCAGCAGCATTTTAAAATAAATGAAAAGTGCATAAAGAATAGGATTAAACAGCCTGTGAACAACTCATTGCAGTGGCTGATCTACTGTAAATACTGTAAATGTATGAATTAATCTCCCTGTATTTTCATATTTGGAAGCCATCTTAATTTTACAATATTTTTAAGTTGGAAAAAAATTCATAGTTTTGTATTGTGTCTTTTAAAAGACATACTGGTGTCAAAGATGACACATAAGCTACAGCTACTGTTGCTACAGTAAAACTAATATCTAGACCAACAGAGTTAAAAAGTGACAGAATATTATTGTAGTCAGCATCACTCCCAATAAATAACATTTCTGTTTTTTTCTGTGTTCAAAGACAAGTAGTTAGCATCCATCCAGTCTTTTGACTCACTGAAACAATTAATTAAGGACCCTATCAGAGAGACATCATTTGGTCTAAAAGAAAGGTATCATTAGAAATAAAATTGCAAATGAATGACATATTTTCTAATGATAGTTCCCAATTAAAGCAGGTAAACTGAAAGCAGGACAACATACTGAATGTATTTAACATCTGAATATAATGACGGAGTACTGTCAGCACTTTTCTGAATTCAATTTGATAAATTTGAACTGAACTAGGCAAGAACAGTGTGTTAGACCCTAACATAATTTTCCTGCCTATGTAACAGAATGATCATTGGTATCACGGACTGAGCTTAAATTTAGCAACATAATTAATGTGCAATGTACTTCCTCACCTGATATTACAGGTGTGGAGCCGACCCGGACACAGACAGGCGGACATGTTGTTATAACACCACCACACCTTTATTTACAACTATATACAAAGGATATGGTCACTCAGACCCAGTCCAAAGTACACAGAAACCCCAAACACAGTCCTGGCCACGCAATGCCTTGTCTTCGGGCCGCCTCCACACTCTCTTCTTGCCTCGTCCTGCTTCCACCCGACTCCAGCCTCGAATGAATGGAGACGGCCCCTTTTATAGGGTTCCCGGATGAGCACCAGGTGTTCCCGGCATTCCTCCTCTGGCCACGCCCCAGCGTGGCAGAAGTGCCGGCTGTCCTCCCGGCTGCTCTCCGGACGCCGTCATAAATCTTCCCCCCAGCACTTCCTGGTGTGGCGGAAGTGCTGGGGTAACAGGTCCCCAAGGCATTGGGGTGCCTCCTGGCGGTGACCACGGGCCCCTACAGGGTGGAGCTTCCATGTCCTGTACCCGTGGCCCCCAAAGCAACCCGGAAGGCAACCCCCACGTGATCCAGGGTGGGCACAGACCCACATCCGGTCCCTCATGACGTCCCGGCCGGGTCATGGCCCCTGGCATCCCTGACACAGGATAGTCCTTGATAATGGATTATCAGTTCAGCAAACCCTAGGTTGTGAGACTCAAGGCATGTGTCTCTGAAAAGGATGTGAGCAACCCTGGAGCACCACAAGGAACAGTCCTGTCTCCATTTCGGTTTACTCTGTACATCTTAGACTATAAATATAACATCAGGTCATGTTACTTGCAGAAATTTTCAGATGATACATGGAAGTTGCTTTCTAGTACTGACCACTGCTGTACATTTTTGCACAATCTGATCAATGATGTGGAATGATCTTCCTGCTTGTGTAAAGGATAACTCGGTGATTTCACTATTTAAATACAGGCTGAACAATTACTATGCTGTGTCAGGGATGCCAGGGGCCATGACCCGGCCGGGACGTCTTGAGGGACCGGATGTGGGTCTGTGCCCACCCTGGATCACGTGGGGGTTGCCGTCCGGGTTGCTTTGGGGGCCACGGGTACAGGGCATGGAAGCTCCACCCTGTAGGGGCCCGTGGTCACCGCCAGGAGGCGCCCCAATGCCTTGGGGACCTGTTACCCCAGCACTTCCGCCACACCAGGAAGTGCTGGGGGGAAGATTTATGACGGCGCCCGGAGAGCAGCCGGGAGGACAGCCGGCACTTCCGCCACGCTGGGGCGTGGCCAGAGGAGGATTGCCGGGAACACCTGGTGCTCATCCGGGAACCCTATAAAAGGGGCCGTCTCCATTCATTCAGGGCTGGAGTTGGGTGGAAGAAGGACGAGGCACGAGAGGAGTGTGGAGGCGGCCTGAAGACAAGGCATTGCGTGGCCAGGACTTTGATTGGGGTATTTTGTGCACGTGACTGGGTCTGTGTGACCATTGCTGGTGTCTGGGTGACCCGTAATATTAGTGTAAATATTGTTAATAAACGTGTGGTGGTGTTCAAACAACATGTCCGCCTGTCTGTGTCCGGGTCGGCTTCACAGCTGGTATAGCAAAACTTGATTAGAGCTGCTGATTAGGCCTGTCATATTGTGACTCTGTGTGTTAGTCATCTACTCGAACAGAGAAATTTGGCAATCATTGTGAACTGTGAAGGAGCACCCCCTATTATGGTCCTCTTCCTGGTATACTGTTGTGGCACTTGGCACCACTGCTAAATTGCAGAGTCTACTACTGCTGTCAATAGAAAAGTGATAGAGACTCAACCTGCTTTTTCTCATACTCTTCAGTATGCTGTAGACAGCCAGTAGGGGGAGTTGACCTCTTTGAATTTAACTGTTACAGCGTCTGTAGACCTGCCAGATGTTTATTTTTTCTAGAAATACTTTTAACTTGAGTATTTTACTCACCTCTGTAATCAAGTACCCATGTCTCAATTATAATATAAAAGGACCTTATACTGTCATTATTTGGTTAGTTAATCATTGACATTATATCAATTATTGTATTTTAATGTAGTTTGTGTGATTATTCATAGAAATGCTATATAATTTAATAACATTCTACTAGTGATGTATAAGTATGTGTAAATATGTGAACAAATATTTAGTTTATAAGCACTATACAAAAATAATTGTTTTCCCATTTATGTCTTGTTTCTTTGAGTCTGGGCCTTGACATTTTCTGCCATTCTCTCCTGGGTTGTTCTTTGACTTGAGCCTGATGTTACTAAGATAAAGCTCTGGTATAACCCTATAATGGAAAAGTCTCAGATGACTGATGAGTGGATCGCAATAAACTTACTAATGCTTGTAAAGGAGAGAATATAAAAGATGAAAAGTTTCTATTGCAGTCTGGTAGTGGTACACACATGACAAACATGGGGATCCACATTAAAACTCGACATGGCATTTATGCTTCAACACCACAATACTTAACTCAATTTACATGTGGTGCAGTGTTTTGTATTCTCTTATATATTAGTCAGGAAATTGTGCCAGTCTATGAACAGAGCATTATTCTTTCAGTATTTTTTATGTTTAAACTGTATTTTAATTATCCATGCACATTTTTTAAACAAATACTTGTTCATCACAGATTTAATTATACCATATTTGTATTATTAACACAAAGTCACTAGGAGTTCTTTGCTTTTAAAGTTAATGAGTTGATTTTATCTTTAAACAATTTCAATAATATTCCATTTGTTTGGTAATGAAATTAGTTTTTAGTTTGATTGCCTTTACTTCTACAGTTATAGTAATATAGTCATGTAAGTAACTCTGAAAAGTGCTTAATAATTAGTTCAAGGTTTATGTTAAAGGAGTAATTTAATTACCTTTGTTTTTGGTAGAATTCAGCACTTAATCAGAATCAAGTCACTCCTCCTTTTATCTCTTGTTCTGAGGTGGGTGAAAAAAAACACCTACTAAATATAGTTAATCCTTAATCTGACTTTTTAACACATTCTTAGTTTAATATTTAAAATATATACTGCATATGTGCTCACTTATAAAGGTGCTGTCTTTGAGAATTTAAAATACTATATATACAGTAAAGGTTAATATTCCTTAACACTAGAATCCCTGAAGCCTGCAAAAAAACTTGTAATCTTGGGCCAGCTTAAATTCCCTCACACCTTATCATCAGCATGAGAACATGTGAAAACGTCAGATTTGCTGCGATTTATGACATCTGGCAATGTTTTGTTAAGAACTCCGGGCAAAGACTTTCTGAGTCTGTGGTCGTAAAGCTTATGAAGCCGTTTCTGGACAAAGCCAGAACCGTAACAACAGACAGCTTCTTCACAGTGCTTTCGCTGGCTAATAGACTGCTGCACCATAATACAACTCTGCTTGGCACCATAAGTAAAATGGGATTTCCACCTGCAGCTAAAGTCACTTCAGTAGGCAAGCAACTCTCCAGTGTTTAGATCTGGCAGTGCCATGTGTGGACATGCGTGTGGCAGACAAAACTGGCAGGATGATGCACAACCTCTACCTGTATCCAAACGGTGCCATCTTTCGTCTTTACGCCTGGTGCAGTTGTGTTGTTATGTGTGAGTGGATGTTTCTTTCAGGGAGGACCTCTGTTCTCTTTCTCTAATGTAGAACCCTCATCCTCATCTGAGTTCACCTCTGTTATAGCATGTCTTTATTTTAAAACTAAGTGTCAGATCATGAGGAGTGTGAAGTTCCTGTCATTCTACATTTACCCAGATCGTTGTAGACACGGAACACACTTGAAATGTATGTATTCCAAATAACAATATATTATTTACCCTATACAATTCAAGACACCTCACACCCAGATAAAGAGGCTTGAGCTGGAAGAATTTTGTAATCATCTAAAGCTGCATCAGTGGAGGATGGGATAGCAGGCTGCTTGATGCTTGTGCTGATTGACACATTTACAAAACAAAAGACGCTGATGAGGATTACAAGTTTGTTTGTAGGCTTCATGGATTCTAGTGTTAATTCATCTGTCTGTTATTAAACATGATTAAGCCACTTCACAGCCTCGGTAGTCTTAGTTTGTCCTGGTAGCAATGAATTCAACACAGGAAGCAACTCAGGACGGGGTACTGTGGTATAGCGGGTCCACAGCTCGCTGGGCAAAGGCCATTTAAATAAATGATCACCGCGCTCGCGGTTTCGTGAGTGGGCGTAGTGGTTGTAGCAAGCCGCAGGGCGATCTGAGGTGTGGGCGTTTCTCACCGAGTGCACAGATGAGGAACTGCCCACATCCGTGATTATTCCCGTGGCTAATTTGTTACAGCTGCTATGGCCCCTTGCATTATAAAAAAGAAGCACGAGTTGGTTAGGGGGAAGAAAAAGAACGAAAGAAAAGAGAAGGAAAGAGGACGGAGGTTATTGGGAGCAAACGAGGAAGCAGGTCGGTGCGAGAGAGAGACACACGTAGCGTGTGGGTGAGCGAGCGAACGAGCGCTCGTGGGCAGCTGCGAGGGCCTGGGTTTTAGGCCTACACCCAGGTGTAGGAGTTGGAAGTCGTCCCGCTGAGCGAGCAGGTAGCGGGAGTGACCTGGGAAAGACGACTGGCAGCGGAAGGCCGGAAAGGCAGCGGGAGTCGTGAGGCTTGGTAGTGGATTCCCCAACGTGTGCGTCGTGGCCGTTGGTGTGAGCCAAGTCTCGGGGACTGGGATGAGTGCCAGACTGAAGCCAGGGATCGGGAGGTCTCCAGTCTCGTTTGAATGTGTAATGGGAAAAGGGCAGCTGCAGAGAGTGTCTCGCCTGCTGCTAAGCCCAAGCGGGATAAGCAGGTGAGACGCTAGCACAGAAGAAGCACCGGGCTTGTTGTTGTTGATTTTAAAAGACTGCTTCCAAAGAAACATTTTAACCTCTGGTTTTAAGGATTGTTTTTTCTATTTATTGATTTTACCTCCACGTTCCTTTTTATTGGATTATTTATTTATTTATTGAAGAATTTGAATCACAGCACTTTATGGACACTTTGTTTTGGATTGTCTTTTAAATAAAAGCACTGTTGCACTTTTTACCATCCCCTTGCTCAAATGTTGTCTCACTGTCTAGCTCACTTGGTGACATTATTGACGGTGTAGGGTTCAAGGGCTTCCTAAACAGTAATGGGAGCGTGGAGCCAGAACCCACATCGTCACATTTTGGTGGCAGCGGTGGGATAAGCTAGCAGTGGAGGCCAGAAGAGGAAACAGAGCAGCAAGCGGGATTGGTAACTGACTTTTGAAAGAACCTGTGTACCCAAGCCGGAGGAGGACATTTTTAAGAAACTGAGCTTTTTAAGGACATTTATTTATTGTTGGTTTTTATTTGTCTTTTAAAGAGTTTTTATTCTTTTAATGTCCTGTTTTTATGAAGGGGACTTGGATTGGTTTTAAAGTGGGATTTGTTTTAGTGCTTTTATCATTTTAGTGCAGTGTAGAGTGGCCGAGCTGTGGACCTGAGCTCCAGTTGCATTGGGTTGGCAGTGTTGTGGAGCCTTCCCATGCAACTGGAGTTTTATGGGGGTGGTATGTGGTATAGCTGTTCCACAGCTCGCTGAGCAAAGGCCATTTAAATAAATGATCACCGCGCTCGCGGTTTCGTGAGGTTGCGTAGTGGTTGTAGCAAGCCGCGGTGCGATCTGTGGTGTGGGCGTTTCTCACCGAGTGCACAGATGAGGAACTGCCCACATCCGTGATTATTCCCGTGGCTAATTTGTTACAGCTGCTATGGCCCCTCGCATTATAAAAAAGAAGCGCGAGTTGGTTAGGGGGAAGAAAAAAAACGAAAGAGAAGGAAAGAGGACGGAGGTTATTGGGAGCGAACGAGGAAGCAGGTCGGTGCGAGAGAGAGAGAGAGACACATGTAGCGTGTGGGTGAGCAAACGAACGTGCGCTCGTGGGCAGCTGCGAAAGCCTGGGTGTTAGGCCTACACCCAGGCGTAGGAGTTGGAAGTCGCCCCGCTGAGCGAGCAGGTAGCGGGAGTGACGTGGGAAAGACAACTGGCCGCGGAAGGCCGGAAAGGCAGCGGGAGTCGTGAGGCTTGGTAGTGGATTCCCCAACGTGTGCGTCCTGGCCGTTGGTGTGAACCAAGTTTCGGGGACTGGGATGAGTGCCAGACCGAAGCCAGGGATCGGGAGGTCTCCAGTCTCGTTTGAATGTGTAATGGGAAAAGGGCAGCTGCAGAGAGTGTCTCGCCTGCTGATAAGCCCAAGCGGAATAAGCAGGTGAGACACTAGCACAGAAGAAGCACCGGGCTTGTTGTTGTTGATTTTAAAAGACTGCTTCCAAAGAAACATTTTAACCTCTGGTTTTAAGGATTGTTTTTTCTATTTATTGATTTTACCTCCACTTTCCTTTTTATTGGATTATTTATTTATTTATTGAAGAATTTGAATCACTGCACTTTATGGACACTTTGTTTTGGATTGTCTTTTAAATAAAACCACTGTTGCACTTTTTACCATCCCCTTGCTCAAATGTTGTCTCACTGTCTAGCTCACTCGGTGACATTATCAACGGTGTAGGGTTCAAGGGCTTCCTAAACAGTAATGGGAATGTGGAGCCAGAGCCCACATCGTCACAGGTACCAGTCCGTCACTGAACAAATTCACACTCACACTCATAAATACATTTATTAAATACCGATAAAGTAAGATTAAATAGACAGGAGATTGCATTATACCAAAGGGTATACAGTACATACTATTAACTAATAAACTTTATAATTAGCTAATAATCTAGGATCAATAGATCAAGAAGAGCCTGTGCAAGTTTTATCCATTGCAAATAATTACAGTTCATTTAATAAACATTGTATTCTTTGGTGATCTTGGCCTCAGTTTACAGCTGTGACTTTGTCTGTTATTATTGTAGATCAAAATATTTTTAAGTCTAAATTTTATTGCCACTGTAAATGTGTCACACAGGTAAACATATTGTGAGCCTATTCAACCTCCAGATTTTATTTGCAAAAGACCAACTATATGCAAGAACATGGCTGTTTTCATTAAAAGAAATGCTTACATATGTATATATAAATATATATTTATACACAGTAGACCCCCACAAAGTCGCGGTTCAGAGTTTGCAGCCTCAGTCATTCGTGGATTTTTCCTTAGAACCTAACTAATAATTGTTAGCGGAAACCGCAAATATCCTCCGCAATTTTTATGGCTTTTTTTGTGGCAATACTGTACTGTAGAGAGAACAGGAAGCAGCTGTAGAGAAAACTGCGACTTGGAATGGTGAAAGTAGCCAATAGAATTTGAAACTGCAACTCCTAGCAGTCCCTGCTGAGTGTGCTGAGGCTGTTGAGGTCAAAGGATGGCAGCGCGGCTTTTAAAAAGGGGGCTGGTGACCAAAAGCAAAAAAAAGAAAGGTTTTGTAATTTGTGTTTCAAGTTCCTGTCTGCCATCTGTTGGGTTATCTGTACTTATTCACTTTGTTCTGGATCGTTTCGTGTGTCTGGATTGTCTGCCGTCTGCTTGTGTACAGAGGATTGTAAGTGGATTCATGGCCATCCTGCAAAGAAAGGAGTGCTCCTGAACACATCCACCCGTCTTCACCATTTCAGGAAATACCTGTAGGACTATCTGTACATTCCCATTCAACTTGCGGATCTCTGGACTATCTATTTTCATCATTACATTTCATCCGTTGCTGTTTTTCATTAACTTTTTCATGATTTACTATGTGTGTTTTCTTTGTGCTTTGTTGTATTTAATGTGTAATCACCGTAAGGGGAACAGGGGTGGTATCGTTGTTTTCTTATTTCATTTGTTTATTTTCTGTTTTATTACCAGTTTGCTTTGTTTTTGTCTGTCAAGGCTGGGTGCGTCCCTGGAATCTCCACTATAAAAATAAATAAATCACCATCTTCTCGATTGCGGCTTCTCGTGCAACGCTACACTTACTTAAAAGTCTGAACAGTACCTGTTCTTTTTGGCTGATTCCTTTGTTTCTCTCTCCTCCCCCAGACATTCTCTGCTCCTGTTGGGGGTTGTGCTCCCCTATGATGTTTGTCTATTGTTTAATCTATAACTAACTGTATACTGAGCTCCTTTTACTTCTGAAAGAGACATGTTTGTTTGAAGTGTTTGAATAAAGTTCCTGTCTCTACAATCTCCTGTGTTTCTGTGCAATTCTGTGACCCAAGCTGCACTAAGACTAGCCTGCAAGCATCAGCGCTTACCTCTGTGTGCTTGCGTGCAGCCAGTTCAAACACAGTTGGCTCAGTGATTTACTGAGTTTCGTCCATGGCATCAGTTGCACTTTGTACATATTGTTCCAGTAGTTTTTTAAATAGTTTTTACAGTTCATTAGCAGTGTGTTAAATGATCAGTGTTGCAGTAATTATGATGCTCTTTGCATGAAAAAAAATGTGTTCCATTAAAATTTCACTTTTTCTTTGTTAATTGTGATGTTTACTTAAAATGCAGCAAAAATGTATTTGGTGTCCAGAGATGCATTAAACCCCCAAGTATGTGGCAGTTTAAGGGTTAAAGCCCCAAGCTGCCACCGAAACGAGCTGCACCATCTAAGGCTTCTGGCAATGAAAACGCGCTTGCATGAATTACAGTACATATAGCGGTAACATCGGTATTTTACATTCTAGCACTGCGGGAGACATAGCAGTACATTATACAGGTTTACCTTTAAATTCTTTATTTTTACGTAATGTATTAAGTGTTTTGGGGGCATATTTAGGATTTAAACTATGAAAATAGGCATTTTTTTAACCACATCAAAAATCTGCGGTTTTTCACAATTGGCGGGTGCTCTAGGAACATAACCCCCACAAATTTTGGGTGTATATATATATATATAATATAACCAGCTGTCCCCCGTGGCTCTGCCTGCATAGTAGTGAAACAGGACAAACTTTAAAAGTCAATAAAAAAATTAACAAAATGTAACTATTTGTATTGAGAAGAACTTATATTGATAACTTTCGTATCCGAGGGCCTCTTGATATACAATATTTTTGGTTTTGCTACCAGGGGCAAGAATGCAGCTGTGATCTCTTTGCTAAAAATGTAAAACATTGGCAAGGTATCTCTGGCCAAGCAGAAGACAGGTACGCTCCAATGTCAAACGTTGCCACTGTATCTGATCGTGTTCAGCTTTGATGGAAGAGCATCCCCCAAGTGGGGAGAAGAGGACATGGCCGTGATATCTCTGCCAATGAGCAGGTACCCTCTAAAACACATGTAGCTATGATCTCTCGCTCAAAAATGTCAAATGTCTACTGAAGGAACAGGTATCACTAGCTAAGTGGAGGCAAGGTACACATTTCAACATGTAGCGCTAGGTAGAGCGACTCGAATGAAGGCTGGCGCATTAGTGAGGATGGCCCCGCCCAGCTCCTTACTGTTGAGGTCCTGCCTCCCTCTTCCCTCGGCCTGCAGGCTGTCTCTCGAATCTGCGTGAATAAATCGGTGCTGCAATGGAACTATAATACTTAGCACGATGAGAGAAGTCACAAAATCAACCGGAATGTTCAAGCAAATTATAGAAAAAAAACCAATCTAAATCCTTTAAGTAGTTCTCTTGTGAAAAGCTGACAGACATACAGACAGACAGACAGCCAATGGATTTTATATATATAAATATATTGTAAGGTTTCCAAACTCTTTTGGGACTTCACCCATGGGACGACACACCGAAGAGCGTCTCGAAGCATGATTGCCACATCTGTGGAAGACAGCTTATCTGTTGTCAGGGCAATAGCAGGTTCCCAGCAAAGCAAATCCGAGCGGACTGTGGTCACGCTATAAGCGCCTTAGACAATGGGTGATGCAAGGAATATTATAAATGCAGGGAACAGTATTATTTGGCCACTAACCTGGCCACGACCCTGCCTGATAGCTGTGTCTGTATATAGGAGAGTGGTAAATCCCGCTACAATAAATAACCGTGCTGTTCCTGTTTTCAAGCTGAATAAAGCTGGTTTTGCTAAAGTACTGAGACTAAGCCTCGTGTTTTGGGGTGCATTTTTTAGGATGAATGGACGGGGACTCGTGAGACACCCCCTCGGGGGATGTTTGTTGAATCTTTTCGCTGCAAGAGCAGATTGCCAGATTGTCCTCTATTGCTGTGGAACATCAGCAGCACGAGCAGGAGGCACAAAAATGTAATTACGACAAGATCAGTAAACTCTGCTAGTTTAAGAATGGGGATCATGTGCTAGTGTTAATCCCATCTGATCCACATAAATTTTGGGCTGAATGGCAAGGGCCGGCAGTGATTGAAGAGCGTATGTCCCCAGTGAATTATAAAGTCAGTGTAGACAAAGCTGAGGGGGGAGATGTGTAAGGTTTCTAAACTTTTTTGGGACTTCCCCCCCAATGGGACAACACACATTTCTTGCCACATCTGTGGAAGAAAGCTTATCCATTATCAGGGCAACTGCGGGCTTCCAGCACTGCAGCAGCTCACCGCAAAAGAAAATTCGAGCCAACCATGGTCATGCTATAAGCACCATTCTTGATGGGTGATGCAAGGAATATTATAAATGAAATGAACAGTATTACTTGTCCACTAACCTGGCCAGGACCCTGCCGGATTGCTGTATCTGTGTATAGGAGAGTTGTAGATTCCGCTACAATGAATAATAGTGCTGTTCCTGTTTCACGCTGAATAAAGATGGTTTTGCTAAAGTACTAAGACTCAGTCTTGTGTTTTGGGGTGCAAAATAGGGACTCACATGTCACAATATATATTTTGTAAGAACGTTAGGGGTCACTGTCACCCCGTTAAACCCAATAGACAGATGCAGACACAGATTAGAAGCACTCAGAAGTATTTTTAATTATTCTTCTTTATAAACAGTGCCTCCAAAGCACCCCAGCCACAGTAAACATGCAATACAATAATAAATAAATAAAATAATTCTTTCTTCCACCTCCAAGCAAGCTTTGTCACACTCCTCCTGACTCCGGCTGTCTCACTCAGCTCCTCCTGGCGGCACCCACGGTACTCAACAGGGCTGAGAAACCGCACTCCAAATCCCAGGATACCCTGCGGGAATCCAGGGCAGCTTTACACTCCAGGGGAGCTGCCATCTACCATTTTGGGGGAGGCAAAGTCCTGGAAAAGCTGCCTTCCCCCAGCCTTCCATCTCAGGGGTGTCACGGCCAGGATGAGCTGTTGGCCGTCCGCCACAGTTTATATTTATATTTATATATATATATATATATATATATAGTGGAAACCAGACACTCATATAGCTGCCGTAACACAGACAGGCAGAGACTAAAGTGCAGCACACAACACCTTTGTATTCAATGCTGAGGAATTGCTTTTCCTCGCTCTCCAGAGCACAGCACAGAACAGAGCCAAAGTACATACAGTCATTTCTTTCTTTCGTTTACCCAGTCCTTCCGCCTCCACTTATTTTTCAGCAAGCTTTGTCTTTCTTCCTTCCGACTTTGGCTTCTTGAATGGAGTGAGGCGGCCCTTTTTCTATTGGCCCTGGGAGTGTTCAGACCTGGAATCACCCCCAGGTGCGGTGAAAGCAACCTGTAGGGCTCTGGAGCTCTATCTGGTGGCCCCTACGGAACCCAACAGGGCAGACACAATATACAGTTGAAAGAGATAGAAATATATATATATATATATATATATATATATATATATAT
>JANRMT010062791.1:68988392-69004295 GCA_026402145.1 Polypterus bichir lapradei
TATACTGTATATATAGGTTAAATGTTATGGTATACCTTAAAATGTATACTTTAAGGATATTTATTTTCTTCAAAAATACTGCATTACTGTATTACCGTGCAATACTCTAATATTGTTAAAAAACACTGTATTATTAAATATATTAATTGTGTACATATTATTGTGTACACAGGTCATCTGGCAATTGTTTAAAAAAGAGGCCATGGTTAGGTGGGACTGTGTGTAAATAAGGCCAACTATCAAATATTCTTCCAACAAAGGAAGGTGACTGAAGGATGCTGTCTGATAATTTTCTTTACCACAATGTAGAAACTGCTTTACTGAATATAATAAATAATAGACAGTCTTTGGTGTTTAGTTATCCCTGAAACATATATTGTGTGTTTATTCGCTACATCCTCAAAGATGATTTTTATTAGTTATTATACAGTAAAAAAGTAGAAAAGTTATTCATTTAAATGTTGCTGCCCACTAGGGACCCTTGGACAATTAGTGACTAAGGCTATCTGGAAAGTCACTATATTTCTATGGCAATAAAATTCCTTCAGTATTTTCTCAAATTCTTCATTCACTCTTATGTATTTTATAACCCTTAAAACATGTGTGAATGCTGGCTTTTGAGAGCCTGAAAAAATCACTCTCAACAACAACTTTTAAATGTCTGTTAAGGCACATTAAAACAAAAGACATTTACAAATCATTTTTGAGATTACATAGCAGTGCACCACACCACCATAATGAAGAGCTAGACGTACAGCTGTAGGTCACCAAGCTTGGTATTTTAATGGAAAAGATAAAAAAAGTGAGATGAATATCAGAAGGATAAAAACCTCCATGATAAGCAACATGGCTGCAGGAAGTGTCTTTTGATAGATGCCTAGCTAATATCAGTAAAAAATTATTAACCCATACTTAGTTTTTAGAATAGAGGTGGAACACATCCACTTCAGATTAATTTTTAAACTAAAAATCACATGTATAATGGATTAATGTCTATAATATCAAATATTTAACAAACAGAAAGCAATTTTGCAATGTATACTGCATTAGAAAATATGACCTTTGCAAATTGTTGAGGCTAAAGTGCTTACCACAAATAAAAAGATATCTTTGTGAGTTGGTCAGTGAAACCACAACGGCTTGGATGAATGTCCCAACTTTGAGATTTTACACACAAATTACTATAGTAGCTACTAGTGAGGCTTGCTTTTGAACAAAGTTTTATTCTTCTATCTGAGTGTTTAAGAACAGTGACACCTCTGCCGTAGATAGATAGACAGATAGATAGATCGAGAGTCTAAATATAATAAACTGCATTACTTGAAATGAATAACTAATTGTCTAGGAAACTAAAAAAGTAATAAAGTTTGATAGTTGCTAATCATGTAGCTGTACTTTGCTTTTTGGTGTTTTCTTTGTGTTATATTGAGCTGTTCATGATAAAAGAATGACACTTCTTCCATAGATCGATAGATAGATAGACACTTCTGCGAATAATTTATTGGCTACAAATACTCAGTGTTAGTGTGTGAGAGAGAGCATGTGCAGCATTGTTCACAATGACACTCAATTTTAATTCTCTCCTTTGCTACTACCTCCAGGGGATCCAGAGCCTGCCTTTTTAATCAGTTTGTTAATTTGGTATGCATCTTTTGAACAGAGTCACAAGAAAAGACTGTTCCTTGTGATGCTTCAGTATTGCTCATATCCATTTCAGAGACACAGTTCTTGAGCCTCACAAACTGCAGTCTCCTAGACAGATAGTCCATTGTCCAGCACACCATCACATGCATATCTATATATTTTTAACTCTATATTGGTAAAACTCTTCAATTTACCATAGTCATTTATTATTCAAATAAATATATCCCTATGAAATTTCACTTTGATTCCTAAATTAATGTACAGTAGTAATAGCATTTACAAGTATTGAAGAAACATCCAGACAACAACACTTGAAAAACACACAATGATTTATGCATTGTAATCGTCTCTTCTGTTTTTTTACATATTAGAATTTTTCAGCAGAGTAGTGCAATATATGGCACTGTACATGTGCAATTCTCCATGCTAGTATTTAGATCTGGCAGTGCCATGCAGATGGTATATGTGCCCAAAAAGATGAAGTCTGTCTGCATTCCCGGTACCATGCATCATAATGTGGAGATGGGGCAAGAACTAAAAAAAATTATGTTCAACTAACAAATCAAGTTCAAATGACATAGCATTTTCAAATAATTGCATTTTCAAACATGGATGTGCGTGCATGGACATGAGGGAGGCAGAGACAGATTTGACATTATTAAAGTGGTTACTGGAATATAAACTAAACACTGTTGCAAAGATATAACAAAACAAGTGTGCTTTCATTCAAAAATAAAACTGAATAAAAAAATTCAAATAACAAGAAGATGCCAGCCCACCGCAGACTTCAGGTCAGCATTTTGTCATTATTATAACACTAGCAAAATACCCGCGCTTCGCAGCGGAGAAGTAGTGTGTTAAAGAAGCAATGAAAAAGAAAAGGAAACATTTTGAAAATAACGTAACATGATTGTCAATGTAATTGTTTTGTCACTGTTGTGAGTGATGTGTGTTGCTGTCATATATATATACACACACACACATAAACATATATATATACATATCTATACATATACACATATATATATACACACACACATATATACATACATATATATATATCTACATATATACACATACATATACATACACACACATATATACACACAAATACATATATATATACATACACACACACATATATAAACATATATATACATATACATACATATCTACATATATACACACACAGCTATTTCGTATCAGTGCAAGACGCTGCTTGTTAAAACGGATAACTCCCGCTCTTACGTGCAAGTCTGCGTGGATATTATGAACTATCGTATTTGTTCAAGTTCTATTTAAATTTTAAATAGAAGGAATTTTTATTTAGTCGACAGAAATATCTTTGGTAGGAATGGTAAAAACAGACAGGAATATTATTCCTGAATAAATCAACTCAAACCTTAAACAACTTATAATATTTTGCTCTCCATAAAAATATATCCTGTCTAAATTATACAAGTTAGAAATAAAGTAAACGTTAAAAGAACAAACATTCAAATTTCTTTACTCTTATGTAATTTTATATAAAAAATAAACTTAGATTTTAAATATCCCAAAAGATTTTGCTCTCCATAAAAATATATCCTGTCAAAATTATACAAATTCAAATATGAACATGCTGCATAACAAAACCTGGAAATATAAATAAAATGTGTTCCTTTCAGCAATAACAAATCAAATCATTCAGTTGTCTTTGCTCATATGTCATTTTAGAGCTGGACGCCTGGCATCTTTTTTTGGCAACAAGTTCGTTTATGTTTGGTGTGAGGTTCTGTGTTGTGGAGATTCTCAGGATGGACTGCAGGTGCTCATGAGTGAGGCGACTCCTGTGTGCTGTTTTGTTAGTCTTCATCACTGAGAAGAGCTTCTCACACAGATATGTGCTACCAAACATGCACAAGGTTCGAGCCGCATGTAGACGGACTTTTTTTGTTCTTCAAAGTCACTAAAGCGCCGTGCGCTCAGTTTATCAGCAAAGTGCGTATTTGGGAACACCGTAGTGACGACTTGGTTCAACATTACTTGGCAACAGGGAAAGTGGGGCAAGTTGCACTGGTGAATTTGTGTCTCCCATAAAAGCAGCTTCACTTGAAATCACTTTGTGATTGTGCACGGGTAAAAACGTCCGCTGAAGTGTCAGATTCTTATTTAATTCTTCTGCTTTCTGTATCTTCTGCATTGCATTCAGGTCTTTCAGGTTACCGTGATGTTTTGTCTCATAGTGCCGTCTTAGATTAAATTCTGTAATTACAGCCACATTAGCTCCACAAATGAGACACACGGGTTTAACGGCAATGTCAGTAAACATATACTCAGCCTCCCATCGGTTTTTAAAGGCTCTATTTTCAGAATCAACTTTTCTCTTAAGCATCGTGTGGGCTAGCTTCGCAATAACTTGCAAGCTAGACTTGATTAACGCGGTAAGTGTTCGGCAAGGCAGGTGAAGCGCTGCATTATGGGATCTGTAGTTTATTGTGTTACCAGCGCTTCATATACCCGGGCCATTAATAACAATAATACAGTATATAAAATGATCTCGCGGGCCGGATATAATTACACGCCGGGCCGGATGTGGCCCGTGGCCCTTGAATTTGACACATATGGACTAAATAGAACTTGAAAAGATATATTTTTTCGTACATCGAGCCCGCGTGCTAATGTGGTTTTGCCTGCATGCCTCAATAAGTGACCCTCCCCTCGCTCTTACTTTTTTACCGTTCATCTAATGAATACACTGAGTATGGCTTTACCAAAACAATCATTGATTGCGAATAAAGTATTCATTATTCGAGTATGTAGATCAGGGTATATATATATATACATATATATATACCCGCGTATCGCAGCGGAGACGTAGTGTGTTAAATAAGCTATGAAAAAGATTTGTTTCTTACTGCATCAATAAACAGCTCGTCTTCTTCTTTATCTGAGACCTGACACACTGCATGCACGGGTTTTTTTTTAACACTGTCTTCCTTTAGCGGGACATTCACTTTTTCCACCGTGTGCTTTGTTTCTGCAGTAGCTGTACTTATTACATACTTATCTTGTATTTATCAGACGCTTCATATTTTTTTGCTGCCTTTTCAATTGTGTAATTCGGTTTTTGTTCAGCGCTCTTCGGAACTGTTGCTTTTTGTCTGTGCACTGCGTCAGTTCACGTGAGCCGCTCGGTGTACATGCATCGAAGTTTCCCAGCTGTGCTGTTGCCATGTCGTGCTATGTCCATGGCTGTATCTAATGCTACCGAAGTCCCGGTACTTAAAACTTTCTCTCGCAGTTTCGCTGAGTTTGTGCCAAACACCACCCTGACTATGTCATCTTCCTCTGCATAAGCACAGTCCTTCACCCGTGAATATTTACCCGTGGCAGTTTGCTATTGGATTGCCGCTGACGGACGGCCTTATATGGGCAGGCACTAAATTACAAACGCCAGCGGCAGCCTGTCTATGAACTTAATTTAAAGTGTAGGTTTACACTGTGCTTTGTTTCCAAAGTAGCAGAACTCATGAATATGGTTGTATATATCACTCGCTCGCTTCTTATTGTTTCGCTGCCTTCTCAATTATATAATGCATGTTTTCTTCAGCGCTTTTTGGGGCTCTTCCTGGTTTTCTACGTACTGCGTGATTACGTGGGAGGCGTGATGATGTCAAACTCCGCCCCCACGGGTTTCAAGCTCATCTCCATTACAGTAAATGGAGAAAAACAGCTTCCAGTTATGACCATTACGCGTAGAATTTCGAAATGAAACCTGCCCAACTTTTGTAAGGAAGCTGTAAGGAATAAGCCTGCCAAATTTCAGCCTTCTACGTACACGGGAAGTTGGAGAATTAGTGATGAGTGAGTGAGTGAGTGAGTGAGTGAGTGAGTGAGGGCTTTGCCTTTTATTAGTATAGATGAAAAAAATTCTATTTTAGTTATGTGTTCAACATTTCTTGCCTTGCATTTCCTATCGTCCTACATTTACCCAGATTGTTATAGACATGGAACACACATGAAATATATGTATTCCAAATAACAATATATTATTTACCCTATACAGTGCCAGGCACCTCACACCCAGATAAAGTGACTTGAGCTGGGAGAACTTCAGCTGCATTGGTGGGGGGATGGGATAGCAGGCTGCTTGCCGCTTGTGCTGATCGACATATTTGCAAAACAAAAGACACTAATGGAGAGGTGCGAAGGAATTTAAGGTGGCCCAGCATTACGACTATTTTCGTAGGCTTCAGGGATTCTAGTGTTAATGGGAAGATTAGCACCAATCATGCTTGCAGTCGAAGTCTTGGTTCCAATTTCACCACTGTCTCTCCACATGTCTTAATTAGGATACTGTGCCCACAGTGGTATAGAGGAGAGCATGGGTGTGAGGAAGACAAAGAAAAGATTGACAGGAAAGAGAGCACTGTACTTATACAGTATATTATCATTTCTTTGTGCAAAATATTTGCTTTAGTTTCACACTTGGTCATCAACACTCAAATGATGCACTTTGAGGAAGGTGAAAAATGTATTAGATAAACAGTGGTTAAAATAGTCTGGATTTCTTGCATTGTCATTTACCATTCTTGAGAAGTGCAGTCTGGCTGTTTTACAGCTTAGACTTAAGTCTTATTTAGTTTTATGAATCCTAATAATTTTATACTCTACTGTTAGTCTGTTTTTTCTCCATTTACACTCAGCTGTGTCACAGTTTGTTTTAAGGTTACCAACAATCTAAGATTTCCATAACACAAGATTATTTAATGATTTCCTCCTAAGTGTTTCTGGATCTATAATATAAGCAGCAGTCTTTAGCCCAGAATTAAAATTAACTTTCTTGTTTCCATTGCTGGCAATGTCAATACATGTACAGACTTCTAGCTGATTGTGACTGACTCTTCAAAATGTGGAGGTAGAAATTGCATCAAAATTCCTCATTTATGGTTATGAATATTATTATGTTTAAGTATGCACTATAATAGTTCAAGTCACTTATAACCAGAATATGTGACACATCAATATTAATTTTTAATATCACTAGATCCAACATATGATCACAAATGTGTATAAGCTATGCAACATGTTACTTAAGATCAGAAGAGTGTTAAGATATTCAAACATTTCTTTGCTTTTGAGTCGTTACCAACATGAACATTATATTATCCAGTTATAATGATCCCATCATAATTAGTAATTAAAATAGATAATAAATCTGAAAATTTATTAATAAACAAGGTGTTATATACTGTATAGGTAATGTTTAGATGACTAATACTGAATAGTTGAGTAACCCTAGATGTTGCTGGTAAGATATTCAAAGGAAGTAAAATCACCAAGAGCTAAGCAGACTTACCTTTCCTTCCCAAATAGAATCTAAGAAATTGTTCTCAGGTGGTGCCTGTCAGTACAGATCCAGGTAGTCATCAAAATTAGAAAATCTTTCAGTGATAAAATCATTTTCATTAAATAGCTTGTTGGTTAATGTCTTAATATTACATAGCGCCATTTTCTTGCTATCAGAAAAACATATATGCAGAGAATATTCCACACAAATGAGTATAGTATGTAACCTATTTAATCCATTGAATACATGGCTAATTAGTGAAAAAAGTTGCTTTTCAAACTGATATCAGTCTCATTTAGATTATTTCTTTACCTTAGAAAAATGTGACTGCTGGTATACTTTATTTAGATCAAAAATAAAAGCTCAAGGAATATGTCCTTGTGTTAAAAGGATACAGAAAGTCCTTGTACATGGTAATCTTTGTAATGTTTTTAAGTTAAAAATACTTACATTTAAAGCTGATATAAAATTAATATTTTTAATTATAAAGAACAGCAACCCTAAGCAGCACCAGTTGAATGTTAAGAGTAGTGCTGTTTTCAAAATGTGAAATTCCCTATTTGTTTGTCATGACAGCTAGAGTTGGGTGTTAGTTTAAGAGATTTCTGTCCTGTCACATTAATATAAAGTTGTTTTTAATGAAATGCCAGAGTTTGACATAGTGCATTTTTATTTTCTGGAGATGGATGCCCAAAAGCTTTTAGTTTTAAATCAATTTATAGCTGGAAAAAGCTGCCACATTATGTTATTTATGCAAAAATGTGGAAGCAGTTTACTAGGCTGCAGTTTTTTAGGGTGTTTATAAAACAATTCAAATAGCAAATACAGCATTTTTTCATTTGCTTTTTAGTTTTAGTTTTGATGCTCAGATTTCACCAGCAACCAGCTTATTTCTGGTTGTCTGATTGCCATTTCCAAAAAGGAAATGCATTGGCACCACTCAGCTTGTTCAGACTTAATTCTTTTTTGCTATATGTAATTTAAATGCACAATTAAAACATGTTTTTTTTTTACTTTTCTTGGCTTTAATTTATATTATTATTAGTCTTCCTTCAAATTCAGCAAAGGCATCCATAACCGCAGAGAGGGGGGTGATCTATTACCACATGCCAACTAAAAATGAGGATGTTGTTAGGCTCCTTTGGAAATCAGAAATTCAGATAATTTTCATGAAATAGTTGTACAAATTAAAATGCTTGAGATCTTCTACATCGACAATATCCATTCATCTATTTATACACTCATCCATCCATTTCCTTAATAATTTTTAAGCGATAATATACCAGCTGTATTACACGGCTTCACCCAGGAAATTTCCTAAGACAATGGTGATCCACCTGTCCTTGTACTGTAAAATTTGCCATTGCAGTTGCCTTCAATTGTTCTTTTTGCACCAAATGATGTCAATTGAAAGGCCCTATTATATTTTCTTATAATACTGAAAAAATTTTCTCAGTCAAGGTGTAAACCGCATGCTAAATTTTTACAAGACCCTGGTTAAGTCTTCAAAAAGTTATAATCTGATTTTTCTACTTTAGCGGCACATGCCATCTGGTTCCTCAGTCCTTTTTATTGTATAGCAATATGGAAATTTCACTTTCATGGACCCTATAAAATTTCTTTATTAGGTTCATAATCAATATGTGCTGCGGTGGGCTGGCGCCCTGCCCGGGGTTTGTTTCCTGCCTATCGTCCTGTGTTGGCTGGGATTGGCTCCAGCAGACCCCCATGACCCTGTAGTTAGAATATAGCGGGTTGGATGGATGGATAATCAATATGTGAATTATAGTCTATTGTTGTAATTTTCGACCCAAGGCAAATATCTTTTTTGATTTGCATATCAATATAATTTGAGTTTTATTCAGTAATAGTAGGCATGTTATTTTCTGGATGTATTTAACAACCACAATTCTGTTCATTTTGTGGTTTATTGGGCATATTTAGTAACTGTAAGCCTATTTACTTCAGGATTTCTTGTGTAAATGTAGCAACTGCAATTCTGTTGCTCTCTGGATAGTTTTGTGCATATTTAGTTGCATTTTTTTATTGACTTTGTGTGATATTGTCTTTATATCTAGCACTACGCTTATGTTTTTCTGTTTGATTAGTATAGTTTTGAGATAATTCAGTCACATCAGATAAGCAAGAGAATGTACTTCCTTGCGATGTTTGTTGTAGCCAATTTTGCGTTTGAGCAAGACTAATAGTAGTAATGGGTTCATAAAAATCAAAAATCAAAATGAGCTCCACATAAAGCTCCTATGAAGCACAATGTTTAAAGTGGAGAACCGTTTACCCCAAATTTACACTTGAAAAAATTTAGTAGTAGCATTGGTTGAGGGATTTTGCATATCATTCATATGCATTACAACATTATTGGAATTGTCGCCATTTGTGCTATATGAGAAAACTTTGTATCACACCAAGTGTCTCACTATACATTGGACAAATTGGTGCCAAATTTCCAAAGCTGATATACTGTATCTGTAACATACTATTTGTTGTACAATAAAATAAACATTTTCATTCACCTTTACATGTATAATATGGTATGGAATTTTCAATCAGTGGGATTCCATTTTAATTGATCAAAAGCAATATAAAACTTGAAACAGGCATTGTGTATGGAAACAACAGATATTAGCAGAACGTGCCTCATTCCTTCCACTTCATATCTCCATCCACATGGATTGTCAATTCACCTTCCCTTTTTTCACTTCACAGTGTAACTGTTTGTCTACGCTCATCTTCATTTGCAAACAGCAGGACTTCCCAAATAGACCACGAAGCAACTGATACTCTTTCTCTTAAGGCTTTTGTCAGCACTACATGAACATTAGCATGGTGTACTTGGTACAGTATTAATATGGACAAATAAAAAGCAAAAACAGGTTAGCCAATTATTTTACGTCATCAAATTTCAATCAAATCAGGCAAAGCATTTTTTCAGGTTTGGTTTATTTTTTTTTATTGTTGGAGGGCATTTACTCATAAACACTGATATCTGCTAATGTCCTTTCCTAACAGGTTGTCAACTGCCGTAGATGTACAATCCTGCCAAATTTTAGCTTTTTAACTAAACAAGTTACAGTGATGAGTGAGTAGTGGCCAAAAATTTTGGCAGTGACACAAATTTTGTGTTATGCAAAATTCACAGCTTCAGTTTTTGTGGTGGCAATTCACGTTGTTTTCATATTACCGTATTGTGTAGAATAATCAGATGCATATCAATTCATTGCAAAAGGCTTTATTAGCATAAAAAGTTAACTTTATCACAAAAACCCATTTTCACTTACTTTCACCCTGGCACAAAATGATCAACTAAGTGTCCAACAAGCGCCATGACCATCTACTCCTGAGGAGTCAGCTACAGAATCGTGTTGCCACCAATGCAGAGCTTGCTCAGTAATGGCAGCAGGTGGGTGTGATTGCTTCTGCACGCACAGTGAGGCAAAGACTTTTGAACAATGACCTTGTGTCAAGGAGGGCAGCAAAGAAACCACTTCGTTCCAAGAAAAACATCAAGGACAGACTGAAATTTGTCAGCAAGGCTGGTGCAACGTTATTTTTTCAGATGAATCCTCCTACCAACTGTTTGGGACATCTGAAAAATTGATTGTCTAAAGAAGTAAAAGGTGAATGCTACCATGATTCCTGTGCTGTGCCAACAGTGAAGCATCCTGAGACAATCTATGTGTGGGGTTGCTTCTTATCCAAGGGCCCACTTACAGTTCAGCCCATGAACACTGCTATAAATAAAGAATGGTATCAAAATGTCCCCCAAGAGCACCTTCTCCCAGCAATCCAGGCACAATTTGGTGATCGCCTGTGTATTTTCCAGGTTGATGAAGCACCATGTCTTCTTCTTCTCTCGGCTGCTCCCGTTAGGGGCTGCCACAGTGGATCATCTAAAAAATTGTTGTGAAACAGGAAAGTTTGCAAAAAACAATATTGGTGTCACTAATAAAAATTTTGCTCACTACTGTAAATACAAGTTAAACCCCATTATAGAGAATACTAATTTTAACAAAATTTTCAGAATAACGAATAACAGACAAATGTCCATACATCATGTTTAACGGATTTTGTTTTAAAGATATGTAAATTTCAGTATAAGAAACTTTTTTTCACAGAAAATGATACTACAGCACTCAAGACAGAAGCCACAACATGCACAGTTGTCCTGCTTTAGCTTCCATGTTCAAATTAGAAGAACAGCAGCAGCTCGGAATCACTGCTGTGGCAAGTTAGAGAAAGAGAAGGTTAAAGCCTGGCTTTAAATGTTCTAAACATTGTCTGACAATCACATTACACAGTAAACCTAATCCTGCAGAGGACAACCAATTTCTTTGCCCTTGGCTTACTGTTTATCAGATGCAGCAGAGTAGCTATGGACCTGTCCTTGTGCTGCTTCCTTTAGAGATGGCGAATTGCCGGCAACCCTGGTCACAATATCATATGTGTTTTCCCCATATTCATTATAACAAATTTTCCATCATAACAAAATATTTTTATAGTCTCATTAATTTTGCTACAATGGGATTCCACCTCTATAGATTTATGCTGGAGGCATAACTGAGATCCTGCCATACAGGATCCAACAAAATTAAAACCCTGTACACTATTTTAAATACCTTTTTTTTGTTCAATTTTCAGTTATTTGGATTAGTATATATAATCCTGTTTTTGTAAAATTTCATTTTTTTCTGCTTCTACTTGATGCTTCTGAGGTTATGACTGGCTCTCCACAACCCTGTACTTAATAAAGGAACTTCAAAAACTGATCATGATAAGGCATAGATATAATGCATTTTTTGTTTCAAAACTTAAAGTTTACCTAAAGGAGTCAATTTACAGTATAATCTGTCCAATAATGTGGTTGCATGAAATTCTGTTTATCACATACACTCTTCACAGAGATTTACAGTACAACAATTTTGTATTGTCAAAAGTGCTGCAGAAAACAAATTATGAATTAATGAATTCTAGCATTTGACTATTTTAGATTTTTGTTTTCTTGGTATAACAAACTGAAGCAGTGACATAATCTGTGTAAGATGTTATATAAAGTACTTAACAATGAATTGCATTCACAGTCTGTTTTAAAAGACCAACAGCAAATTTTTACTTTAAAAGTACATACAAATGTATGCTCTTAAGCCTAGTTAATCTAATACTGGATGTCAAGCAGCCAACATTTATACCAGCACGAAACAGCCCGGGAAAGTCACAAGTCTAAGAGCTAAGTGATCAGTTTACTGTTAATTTTATGTATAATCAAAAATTGGGGTCTATACTGTGTTATCATTATGAATGTCCTATTTAACAGGATTTCTAAATCTTAAGCACACAAAATGGAGTTTTATTCAACTTTTGATCAATTTTTTCTCAATTTTCTATGTATCATAAGAAAATTCAAGCATCATAAGATATGCTTCATTTACTTACATCATAAATCAAGTTTCTGAAAGTTAGATTATGGCTTTTTGAATTTGTTGAATAGCATACACTTCATTTGAAAAAGACACCTCAGGCAATTTTAATGACAACATGTTTTTGCTTTTCGGAGCATAATTTGAAAAACTAAAAAAATTGATCTGAATGTAAATTATAATGTTGTAATGTTTGTTTTTTCACTTCTGGCAGAAACATTGACTATCCTGTAATTTTGGTTCTTTCGTTTTATATGTGACAACTGATTAAAATGGCTCCACACCAATAACTTATATTTAGAAAATGATGTGCACCATCATGACTTACAAAAAGAAACACTTTAGGAATATTTGGCGTTAAATATAACTTGAATAAATTATTTTTTATACTTTTTTTTTAGGTTTTGGAAGTGATATCTTGTGAAACACCTAAAGAAATTCTTCATTTGGTGTTATCCTAATTCAAATATGGTTGTGCTACTCAAGTGTATGTCCAATGGTGATATTGCACATTTTTAAATATTAACTGAGAAATATGCTGTCTTCCTAACAGTCACTAAATCAAAGTGTAAAACATGATTACATTAGAGCAGAAAGAGCTCTCACATTTGTCTAGGCCACAAACACCTCAGTATACTTGATAATAGACTCTACTTCCAAACACTATAGACATGAAAGTTTAGGAATAACTGAACCTCATATCCAGGAGTGTTTTATCCTAGTACTGTGGGACAGAGACTAAGATGTTTATGTGAACACACATATTACCATAAATTTGTTTTAATCATTGAATAAGAAATGTCTAGGATAGTGCTGATTTTATATATGAAAGCTAAAACTTTTAGTGTAAAGAAAACTCCTGCTACTAACTAGACTGCTGGCTGGGAAAATAACTGCTTTGTCATTTTCCTTAACTTGATTATTTCATTCTTGGGAATGAATGGGAATGGGAATGACACAAGTATCAGTAAGAACAAACTCAGAAGAAAAGGACAAAATCAGATTTCTTACTCGGTGGTAAGGTGACTTTTTTTTGTTGTTATTTGAATCATTAAAATCACAATAACAACTGGACAGAAGATAACCAAAACACAGCAAGTGTTAGTTCTTTGCATGTACAAGGTATTTTAGTTTTAACTCCATTCCACAGTTTCATTGCTTGCCCAGGAAGGATAAGTAAGAAACTAAAAAGGCGGTCTTAGTTTTTGTCTGTACTACACAAAATTCCAAGTAACATTAAGGACATCGGAATATTTAGCATAAAGCTGAAATGTTTATGTAGGAGTGAAGAGTCCAAGAGTGAATGTGTATTGACAGAGATGATCATTTCTGAACTAGAGGGGAATTGATATATAAGTTAGGTATATGCAAAGAATAGTCCGGGATTGTTTTAACTAGATAAGAGATAGGAATAAAGCTTAGCTCGTTCCTGGTTTAAAAGTTAATGTAAGGTACAGTATATAATATTGATCACTTGGTATAACTTTGAAATTACAAGCGTGAATAATAACCTGTAACAGATTAAAAAATTCAATTTTTGTTAAAGAATCTAATATTCAACCATTAAAAACCCTATAATAATTGATTAACAGTCACAGCTGATATGGTTATAAAGGACATGTTTATAAAATACAGAAAACTTAATTATTTAATTAATCACTAAACCAGAAAATTCCTCACATTGGAATTGAACAAGAAATAAACTAATTAGCAATGAGTGGAAAGCTAAGGAAATACACTTGTAGAAACAAAGAGAAAAGTAAATTAACCAAAATCGAAATGTAACATCTATTATAAAAGTTATAAAAGACAAAGCTACAATTCCAAATCTTAGTTTAAAGTTTTCTTAGGTGATGACCATACCTGAGGGTTCTAGTATTGGTGGTGGCTGGGTCCCTGAAAAAACAAGTCAATAAAGGGATTGGGGTAATATTAAAAATACAAAACAAAAAGTAAATGGCACAATAGTAAGGGAACAGGAAAAAATTAAAATATAAACAGTTGTGCGCACTGCTATAGTTCTTGTGGTTATGATGCAGAGTAAAAGAAAAAGCTTTTTTAGAAAAGCTATTCAAGATCCGAAAAGCGGGATGTGGCTGTTCGCCTAAGAGTTTAATTAGGACACTGCTTCAAACATAATAGAAGCATGATACTGGGACTTCTTATCTATTAGATGTATGTTATTGTAATGGGAAACCTTAATCACCTTAAAATATATAAGAAGCTTGGCAAGTAGTGGATCACAAGAACAGAAATTCAAAGATGTCCCCACATTATCTACTTCTTTATGAATAGTTTTGTCCATTGAATTGCCTCTTTCACTACATTGCAATTAATTATATACCTACTTAAACAAATATTGTCATGTGTAGCTTGTGTTCATTTGGTAATACAATGTTTATTGTATTTAACAGAGATTACTTACTTTTTGTGTTTTCTTTTTTTTTTTTTCTACTATTTATAAACTTATTTTTGACATCTTTATACTCTATTCTTTCTTAATTCTGCTTACACTGTATTGTTGATTTATCATCAGTAAGCAGGTCAATCTTTATATCTTTAAATTGCATAGTTGCTTGTTTGATTTTACAATTCAAAAATAATATTGATGGACTAATATTTTTAAGTCCACTTATGTTAATCAGTTTGTTACTGCTTTGTTTTAGTGGGTTTAAATAAATTGATAGATAGTATGAACCAAAAGATTGGTTGACACATAAGAATCATTGGTGTGCCAACCCAGCAATTCCCCATTTAATTTTGAACAAAACCAAAAAAAATGACCTGTAAGGAAATAGAATATAAATAGTACACTTCTTGTGTGCAATTCAGTTAGTGTCTATGAGAAGAGCTCTGACTTTGTCTCTTTCCTGGGTTCAAATGACAACCATGATCTATAATCACCCTGTATTATATCTGCCTGCTCCCGGCAGGGGTGGCACCTCCAATTGTTGTTGGGTTGGGGTCAGGTGTCGTTTCCTGGCAGCAGCTCAATGCTGTAGAGGAAGCCAGAGATATGGCTAGTGGATCACAGAGCTGTTTGGGAGATCCTCAAGCATGCATTTAATAGATAATAGATAGAGAGATTGATAAATACTATACTTGTCCCCAAATTGGCATTTTATGGAAGCTCATCTAACTAACTAACTAATTATGCACACACTATGGTCTGAATACACACCAGAATGACTAAAAAGGAAGAAAATTAAAGAGAAAAGAAAACTTCTGATTTTAGTCACAGTGAGACATCATGCAAGTATGTATTGTTTTTGGTATAAAGGGGCCCCAGTAGTGTTTCATGACACACTTCTGCTGAATAATACCTTGCCTAAATGTACTTACTGTTAGTGTGTCAGAGAGGGGATGTGTGGGATTGTTCATAATGGCACTCAGGTTTGTTTTAATTTTCTCATTTCCAACTACCTCCAGACTGCCCTTTAAATTACTTTGCCTCATTATGTGTATATATATATATATATATATATATATATATAT